>JAOYMU010000001.1:77910967-77930331 GCA_025802295.1 Psammodynastes pulverulentus | reverse complement strand
GGGAACGGGGCGGAACGGCGTTCCGGATCCTTTTCGGAGTCCGCGTCACGTGACGCGTCTCAGCCAATCGCGCGCTAGTACTTCCGGGTTTTTTTAACGCGACGGGGGGGCGCGTTCCGGCGCCTTTTGGTGCCGAAAAAAAGCCCTGGATTTACTAATGTTTTGTCCTGTTTTATTCACTTCCTTATTTCCTTTTTCTATAGGCAACAAACAAAGACCTCAGTTTACCGAAGCAGACAATCTTTGAACAGTCCTAGTCCAGGAGAAACTGAAATGGATCTTCTAGTTACACGTGAAAGACAGAGACGTGGTATCCGTAATAGTGGATATGATGTAAGTGTATGGAGACTGCATTTGTTGAGCATGTTATAGTATTAAATTGCTTTAGAAGAATTACAGTGCACATTATCTTAGCAAAATAATATATTTACATATTTGCAGCTTTGAGTCCTCAGTGGGAATCAATATTTTGCAAAAGGTTTATAAAATCAGCCCCTGAAATCAGGTCGAATGTTATATGTTCATTTTTATGGATTTAGAAGACTTATGTATTTTTTCCCCCCAAAATTTAAACTGACCATCATTTAGATAATGTTTCACAGAACAGTTGTGAATTGTTACTTGTATCTTCTGTCGGGATACTTGTACATTTAATCAAAACCCAATATAAATAAAATAAATATATAAATTATGGTTACTATGTTCTAATTCTAGCAATATACTACAAAAGTCACAGCAAGAACATTGAGATACCGGTATTTGTGGTGAACTTAAGAAGCTATTTCCTAAGAATCTCAGTTTGCTTACCTAGTTTCTTTTGATCAAGTTGCTAAAACTTTAGACAGCCTCCCCCCCAATGTGGTGACTTAAAATGAATTGGATAATAACAGGTTTGCATGACATATGGGCTGCGGTCTGCATGTGGCCTGCCAAGTAACCTTGTGCAGCCAGCCAGCCAGCATTTTTTGAAAGCTCAACAAATGCTAAGTATACCATTTATTTGGAAGTGAACCTTACAGTGTCTTGTGTATTGTGAAACATCCCCCCAAAATATAATCTCTGATGAAATTGTGGGATAAAACATCATGCCCTTGGTAAATTAGACTATAATGAGAAAAAAAAAAAGCCAGTTTACTGGGGGGGGGGGGGATATCCCTAGTAAAAAACAGATTTTAAAGAACATAAACACTGAAATTGAGAATGTTATTGAAAGAAGCTTTAAAAGAGAAATAACTGTTGACGGAAAATGTTTTACAGAAGGCAGCTTTTTAAAGCAGTGTATACAGATTTGCTGTGCCTAATTTTTGCTCAGAAAAGAAAGCAATATCTGTGTGCAGCATTTTGTTAATATAAAAGATGAAGTAATAAAGTTTCTTGCAAATGAATCAGAAAATTTAAACAGCCAAAAAAGGAAGAGTGGAACTATATCTTTTTATTTTGCAATGTCACAACTCGTGTAAATAATCTGAATCTTCCCAGTTTCAAGGAAAAGATCAACCAATTTTATATATATATATATATAATGAAATTACATCTTTTGAAGGGACAACTCAAGAAAGCAGAACTGGGTCGGTTTCTTATTTGTACTCATATATCAGGTGCACTGAATTAGGAAAAAAAATAAGAAGAACATGTTAGCTTTCTGATTGAGGAATTCCATGAAACATTTGCTTTTGACTGAGGAAGAAAAGGCTCAGTTAAAATATGATTGAAAATCCATTTGCAATGTTCAGATTCTTATAAATCAAAATTTAAGGAAGATTTAAGTGAAACAAATGTTTAGAAAAAGAAAAATTTAGAAAGTTGACTGAAACTCAGAAAACCTATTGTATTTTTGGAAACCTATTTATATGCAAATATTTTAAATAGTTTAAGAATATCAACTTCGCATTTAACCCAATAAAAAAGTATTGTTGAAAAAAAGATGCAATATATTGCATTTATTTTTTCATGTTTTCTCTACTATACACATAGTATCACAGTCTTCATATTTTCTACTAATAACCTAATTTTGTTCATACTCTTGGTTATTTAATGTATCAGTGGGATCCTTTCCCCTGTTTGATTTGGCTGGTTTTCCTCACGTTCTACTACAGGTAGTCATTCTGGCCAAGGCATTGGAATCCTAGAGCAACACAGAGCCTGATGTTAGACAAGCTGCATTGTACAGTTATAGACTAAATTTCAGGTTCTTACATAATGGTAGTTTAGTGTCCCAGATATTTGTTCTTTCTTATAATAGATATACAGACTGAATGGATGTGGGTATACTTTGTTATATAAATAATTTATGTTCAAGTATCTTGATACCAACTTAAGTTGCGCTATGTTTTACTTATTCATTGAATGTGTGACCAAAGTTCTTTCAGTTATATTCATAACTGTTTGATAGTTAGGAAATTTTGATTGATTGATTATGTAGCATCAAGCTGTTTTTGACTTGTAGTGACCATCTAAATAGATTTTCTCCATGATGATCTTGTCCTAACTTGGTTTTTCAGGTCTTCTAATGGGACCATTCATTGTCACTGTAGAGTCCATCCACCTTGCTTTTTTTTTCCTTTCACCTTTCTCAGCATTGCAGCATTTTCTAGACAGATGGTTTTTTATATAATATGTCCAAAGGAGGATATTTTGAATTTGGTCATTTGTGCCTTGAGTGAAAATTCTGTGTTAATTTGTTTGATAATCCATTGGTTTATTTTCTTGGCTGTTCATAGTATTTTCAGAGATCTTCTCCAACACCAAAGTTGAAAGGAGTCATGCTTTTCCTATCCTTCTTCTTTAGAGGATTTTTTGAATCAGTGTTTCTTGAACAATGGATTTTTAGAGTCCACGAAATCAATATGTTGAAAAATAATACAATATTAAGATCTCATCAAATAATCGTGAGGCATGATAAGTGCAGTGAATGCATCATGTTTACTTTTTAAGAGTAAATTTTGAGAAATATAATCCATGCAAACAAAGACTCCTTTGCTATATTCCATCATTTTTAAAAGCTGAAAGGGTCTTGAGAGAAGAAAAGATTAAGAAACACTGATCGAAATCATGAAGAAGTTTGAGGGAAAGACAAGAGAAACTGGGAGCAAGTTATTCAACATCAGGATTTTAACTATATTACAGTATCTAATGTCTATTGTCACAAACCTTAGTAAGTAAACTGGTATGAAACTATTAAAGATTTATTTTATCAATGAGACCAAAATATAAAGCCCTATCAGCTATAGTATTCAAAATTACTATGCCATAATCGTCTGTAATATTTCTTTCTTTGCACTGCCATTTGTGTTTAAATATACGATGAAATTCCATTTTAATGGATTAATTGGAATACTGTTTATTAAATAAGGAAGTGTATCATCACAGTGATTTATGTTGCTTTCATGGTATTAAAATAATGCAAAATATTAAATTGAGTAATGATGTCATTATGTGAAAGCCATAAGTTGGCACAATAGATATGATTGATATTACACAAATGATGTAAATTACCAGGAAATTTGGTCCATCACATGCATTGTCCATTTCATTCAGGACCATTTATTAAGATCCAGTAAATTAAATTTTACTGTAGTAAACATTTGCTGCTTTCACTGCTGCAGTGATCTAATGGAAATAAAAATAATTAAGCATTTTGTTTATTATAAAATGAAATCTAGGGATTTTTTCTCTCTCTCCAGTTTCTAAGACGATTTGGAATTACGTCATGATCAGATAGATCACAGATGTATTTGGAACCATGCCAAGAAGTCAAACCATGGATCTATTTAGTTGTTACCAGCTTTCACCAGCTAGTTTCTTCAATGTGGGCTGATTTATATTTGGCTTTTGCCTTTTACATTGTGTACATTGATCCTAATTCTCTGATTTCCAGAACCCCAATACAAAAAAAATAAATAAAAATAGTAGTGGATTATGAGGTAATAAATAATCTTGCTGCCTTTTGAAGTATAGTGATTCTTTGCTATATTTGTCAGGTTCAGGAAACTGAAACATCAACTGTGAAAGGATTGTCTGTGTTTTCACATTATGTGTCACAGTACATAAATCATAATATGAAATGCATTTAGGTTTATAGTGTGCTATGCTTCATTGTGCTTCATTGCAGCAGCAACATAAAGGATCAATCTATGGTATGAGATAAAGCTGGCTTTGCTGTAGTTATTTGTACATAGTATTTCCCTGACTGCAGTACCTCCTTGTGTGTGTTCCCTTCGCAGTTGGGTCATTCTGTATTTTTGTTACATTATTGTTTTAAAGACAAATTTAAAATATTATGGACACTGGTTCGTACCATGCTTCGTATCTATTTCATCTTTCGGTACATCTTTCTATTTTCTTTTTACTATAGGCTAGATAGGATACAGTGATTGTTATACGGAACTAATTCAGAAATAGTGACTAGACCACAATTATCAAATCATCTTCATCACTGGAAGGACACAAATCCCACAATTCATTGGTTCCAGCCAATTATTAAAAAATCATTGCAAGTACAGATCAATTAAGTACTAGATGCTGTTTGATCAGTTTAACACAAAACAAATAAATACTATGTCATCCACAAGCAACAACATAGAAGCAACCTCTTTTCCTTTGCCTCCATGGGCTTTTGAGGCATCTTATGACTCCAGTAACTTTATTTGCTTCTTATGTTATTCTACTTATGTCTACAAAAGGGATTCTACAAAGTACTCAATGTCACCTATTTATTTAATGAAGTTTTTGTCCTTTAAAAAGTGTTGCTTAATTTTTAACTCTTCTAGAATTACTACTTTGATCTGGTGGGAAGACTCATTATCTTTAGTGATTTAGGGAGTAATGTGGGCAGGAGTAGGAACTCCTGTTTACATTTTAGTGTATACACCTTGCTTGTAAAATACAAAGGAAAAAGTGAAACTAAATAATCTAGTGAGAGTGGGGGCAAGAGAGTTTGTGCAAGTATGTAGGAAATCAATACACCTAGGAGAAGAGAATTAGGAGAATTAAATATAGAAGAAGGCAAAAGCAAACCACTTCTGTGTTACTGCCAAGAAATTTGAATGAACATTAAGTTCCAATTGGTTTCAAGATGATGAGACCCTCCAAGTTGAAAGCACTTGCCTTGTATTAGATAAGAATATCAGATTTTTAAGTTATTTTATTCAGCTTTTTGTATGTTAATGTTAGTTGATTTGAACTTTCCTTTTAAAGAGAAAAATGGAATATAAACATGTAATGAAATATAATTTGTGTTGGTAGTTTAAGAGAAAGCTGATTTTAACTGAAAGCTGAAAAATACAAACTTTTTAAATATTCAAGTCTATTCATAACTTTAAATTTGTTGACAGTACTTGTGACTCTCGATGTAGAGAATGTTAAGGCATAAAATAGGTATTTTTATCAGATACTTGTAACATTTGTAATCTTTATAGAATATAGATTTCTTAAGCAGCCAGAACTTCATTGAAATCAAAGCTAGGTAGCTATTCTCTATTTCTTTCAATACAAAACATTCTTATTAAAATAAAATAGTTAATAAGAGCCTATATTCATCTTTGCCTGATTATAATTTCTCTTAAGTATTTTCTTCTTTAAAGCAAATAGTGAATAGCAATGACTGTGGCATTTATAAAATCGTAAAAGTGACTTACTAAGACTGGAGCAAAGGTAAAGATCTATTGCCAATGTAAGTTCTATGCTTGAATGGAAATATGCACCTGATCCAGCACCATATCTCTATCACTTCTCTAATTAAAAGATTATAATGAGTGGGGAGGGCAATTAACAATTGAATAGGAAGAATGAAAGCAAGCTTGAGATCTCTTATACTTGTTGATTTCCTTGCTTCCTTGGGATGCTGTCCTAGTGTTTTTCTAAAACAGGACATAGCTTTTTTCTGCTGTCTGTTAAATAACAGAACTCATACAAGGGGTTTAAGATGATGAGTGAACATATCTGCTCATTGTACACATGTATGAACGCCATCATAAAAAATGATTTCAACAATCTCCATTAAACACTTATATTTTATCCAACAGACTGAGCCTGAAATGATAGAAGAAACAAATATTGACCGTGTCAATGAATCTCGAAATTATACCAGAGCCCATCAAGCAAAAGGCCATTCAGAGACTTCAACTCTGAGTTCTCAGCCATCTATTGATGAAGTTAGGCAACAGATGCACATGTTACTAGAGGAAGCCTTTAGTTTGGCTTCAGCAGGTCACGGAGGACAGAACAGGCAACAAGACACTTACAATTCTGCACAGAATTTGCCATATTCTGAAGTTGTGACCAGTGCTCCTGGTACCATGTCTCGGCCTAGAGGTGGAATACAGTGGGTGCCAACATATAGACCAGAAGTGTATCAGTACAGTTTACCACGACCTGTAAGTGATCAGTTACATATGATACATAAAGAGCTATTGTGGGCTTCTTTCATATGTTTTCAAGGAAAATCCATTTGTGTTGGTTGAATATGTATCCATTTCACTGCAGAAGCTTCGTATATGCCATACAGTGTTTTACATGCCTTTTAAGAACCTTGTCTTTAGAATCACATTGTATATTTCGTGTAAGGTGATGTGCGTGATCTTGGAGTTACATATTAGTGCAAGATGAATTACCAAACTAGACAATTAACCTGGTATGAGTTAATAGCATAAATGTAGAAGAGGTAAACAGCATTTGTCATGGTGTGGACAATATTGGAAGTTATATGCTTCCTTTCATTTTTCTGGTTCCTCTAACTGAGGCTAGAATATCAGTAATAGCAATATCACTTATATACCTCTTCACAGTGATTTTACAGAGTCAGCATATTGCCCTCAACATTCTAGGTCCTCATTTTACTGAGCTCGGAAGGATTGAAAGCTGACTCAATCTTGTGCTGGTGACACTCGAACTGCCAAACTATAGGCAGCCTGCAGTCAGCAGAAGTAGCCTGCAATGCTGCATTTTAACCACTGCACCACGATGGCTCTATCCTGAGTTAAAGAGAGAAAGAAGGATAGACTGACAGACTCATTCACAAAAACTCTTATGCAGTATTACTAGTGGCATGGAGTGGGTTCATGAATTTATACTACCAGAAAAAATCCCAGAGACAAAAAACTTTCATATTAAATCAACACTATGAAGATAAGACAGGTAAAATTTATGCCTGCAGTGTGCTTTGCCGTCAAGGACTTGAGATGGATATTCTCTTATATGTTTAATTATGTTCAAAAATATTGCCTCATGAGTAGAATCATAAAATACTTTAATTATGTATTTGAAACAGTTACACTGTCTTTCTCCTTCACTCAGAAAACAAAAAGAGGTCATCTTGCCATATATTTATGCGATTAATTTCCCTTATGATAATGAGAAAATACAAGTTATTTGTTCAAATGTGTGGGATGTAGGTTGGGATACAGACGATTAGAATTTTTTTTACAAAAGAGACAAGAATATTACAAACTAGTATTTTCTTTGTGATTTTGTATGTGTGAAGCACTTTTAAGTATCGCTGTATGGCATAAATTCTAAGGTTCATTAATCCTGAATGAATAGCAACCAAGCCATAGTTATGCAATTTTAAACTAGATCTTTTCCTTCTCTGACAAAGGAAGAATGAGAAACACTTTGGTGTGTCTGTTTAAAACTAGGTTGTGAAATTGTAAAATGAACAAAGTTTTTCCAGTCTATTTAAGAAAAAAAATATTGTTCATATCCTAATAGATATTGTTGCAGTTTTATAAAAAGACGTACATGCTAAGATCTTTGATAAAGTATGGCACAAAAATATATATGTACGTAGAATTACATAATTTCAAGGCCAGGGTATGTAACTAAATAGAACTCTCAGTCTGTTCAAACCAAAATCAGTCCTAGTTACCATAATGGTTTGTTATTTTTCAGCAATATAAAAGCAGCATTGCCGATACTGGTTCATTTTATTGGGTTTGTTAAATATATGAGAATCAGCAATCTGTCAGATGACTTGAAATTACTCAATGAGTTATCAATATTATTTCCTTCTACATACCATTGATTTAATTTATTCATATGTTATTTTCAGGTTCCAGTTATTAGGAAACATGATTTTAAACTTGCTTACTGGACATGTGTATTGAAATCAGTTCAACATCCATGCAACAATTTGTTCTCATATCAGTGTATGCTTGCAAACAATGGAAAAATAGATGGTTATTGTGATCTCTTCTTTCTTCAATTAAAACAACTTGTACAAAAGCTATTAACCAAAAAAGGCTATAATATGAATAAATATTAAGGTGTAAAATTTGGCATTAAAAAAACATCCAGAAGTGCAAAAGAAGGGCATACTCATTTAGTCTGAGTTGCTATGATCAATTTAAAACAAATATAACTTACTCATAATATTTCATGGGTTTTCCTAAAGAAACTTAATTTGATATTTAACTTTTGACAAATAAGGAGAATGAAAATGGGGGATCCCCAATTTGAACTATAACTCATTTTTATATATGTTAAATGTTCTTATCTTGAAAAAAGATTGACTCTTGGTAAAATTATATACGTATAATATTTTACAAAATTAATAAATGAGAACTTTTGAGCACATTGGAAGGCTTACTTTTTAATTATCTAAAGATACTTTTAATTATTAGGCTTTTGAGACCACTACCTTTGAATAGAATATACTGTATGTGGGATTCAATCAAATACACTCCTATAATGCAGAGAAAGACAGTCTAGTGTTATTTTAATAATTGATTTTTTTTTTGAATAAACATCTCTGATTTCTTACAGGCATACAGGTTTTCTCCACTCCCTGAAATGGTGATGGGTTCTCCACCTCCTCCTGTGCCTCCCAGAACAGGACCTGTTGCTATAACTTCTCTTAGGAGGTACTACAGAAATTTCTAATTTTCTTAGTAATTAATGCTGACGCTCAACTATCAAATGGTAGAATTTCACGTATAATGTTATGATTAAATATTTTAAAACTATATATCTATGTTTGGATACAAACTTTTTAGATATGTAAAAATATGCAAAATGTATTCTCTAGTATTGTCTGAACCATGATTTAAATCCTTGATTACAAAGGTATAATCTCAGGGTGACTGTGCTATAAAATAATTGGATAATTAATAGAACACCCTGGTTTTTTTTTCTGAAATAAGCAAATACAGGTAGCACATGATCAGTGGATAATTCAATATTTTTGAGGGGGGTGGCGATCAAGAAAAATTTAGAACATTTTTACTATAATATTACTTATGTAAATTGAGTAATCATAACAAAAGTACACAGGTTTAACATATTGTTAACATACTTTAAATATTTAGTGCACAGTTCTCTGTTCATTTTGATTGTTGATAATGCCTTTTAAATTTTATATTCTCAGATCAAATTAACTTAATAATGCACCTCATGCATGAGTAGCTGATTGCTGTTGTGTGGTTCAGTCATACAAAATCACTCGATCTGACAAACTGCATTTAAAAAAAACCAAAAACACTACTTTGGAATATACTGCAAAGCCACCACATAGTACAAATGATGTATTTTCACAGTGCATTGGTATAAGAATACAGAACCGGCCGAGCTGTCCTCATTGGCTGTCAGTGATGTCATAATAGTTGTGCAAAACTATCGATGAGCAGTGGCAGCCAGCCTCATCATTCATTGTCAGATAGAATGAAAATAAGAGTAAGCTTAGCATATATCTAACAAAAGATATGTTATTATTAACATTCATGTTTTTAAATGTTATAATTAGCATTGTTTACATCAATATAGGTGTTTTTCTGTTGTTTACATTACCATGTCAAAATGCAGGACAGAATAAAAGATATATAAATTATTACCTAAAGGAACTTAGTTTGAAGCAGTGGTCAGCAAAGCTGATACGATTAGCTATTAGTGAAAAATGTCCAAATAATAATACTTTTTCTCTCTTCTTTCACCAACTTTTAAAGCAATCCTGCTGTTCTGGATGAAGTGGTTCTGCTTTTTGATAATTTTCATGAAAGTACTTAAATGTGCTTCTCCAGAATAAATGGGTTCTAGACTTTGACCAAGGTATATTTGACATTGACACAACTAATGTTTCCAATATGTGTTGTACAGGTCAACTTCCGATATTGGCAGCAAGACAAGAGTATCAGAGTCCAGTGGGACTGAACAGATACAGCCACATGATCATGTCCCTTTTGTCCCAGTATCAAAAGCCCCAGTAACTGTGGCTCCATTGGATCAATCAGCTTTGAATTACTCAGGTGAAAAACGCATGCGGTACAAACAGAGACCACATCTAAGTCTGTATGGCATAGAGACAAGTGTATGAGATCTAACAAATACCCTTGTTTAAAACTGTGTTAATGGTTCTCTTGAAGGCTGGAGGAGGAGGATTGATAAAAGGATCCCCACACATACCTTCATTTATCACACAAAGTATATTTCTAACACATAGGAGAGGAATGGAGAGAAAGGACATGGTCTCTCTCTTTGAAGCACCTGGAAGTAGCATCTTTCTAAGACAGGACCTTGGAACTGCCACTGTATTATAGGACAGAAAACAGATGGCCATGTATCATAGTATTTTTGTTTCCTTGCAGTGATTACTTTTGAGCTGATGCATGTGTGTAGATTCAAAAGCCAGGCACTTTTTAGAAAAAGCTAGGGGAAATGGTTCTCAGCGTAGTGTATTGAAGCCAATCTGAACTGATGGTAAATGTCATGTGGCTGTTTCATGGTGTCTACAGCTTCCAAGCTCTAGGTCCTTGCAAAATGTTCAAAAGTGAATTTGGTGATGGTATTCCAATTGGGTAATTGAGAAGTTTCTGATATGGCAAATATATTCAGATTAATTCCATGTGCCATTAATAAGCTGAATATGATTAGACATGCAGGCTTGTCACAAGGAGCTTCAGCAGATGATATAACGGTAACACATGAAACTTCTTCATGCTGAGTTAAATCAGTTCGCCTGTTTCCAGGTATGATTGGCAGCAGCTCTTTAGGATTTCCGACATCGTTTTTCAAACTGCCTGAGACCTTTTAATTGAAGACAATAATGACTGATCCTGAGACATGCAAAGGAAAAGTAGTTATATTATTATTTGCAGAAGACTTTGGGAGGGTGAGAAGATTAGTGGTTGTATTCTACCATTGACTTGTACCTCAAGACATTTCTTTGATTCAGTAGAATTATTAACCAACTGATCAAAATAATTCTTAGATTAAAAACAGAGCAAAAGACTGCCATCTATCAGATACTTTGGATTTATACATCTTAAATATTTGTATATGCCTGTGTTTGAATGAATTGGGAGTATATTTTGTTTTACATTGTAAAGTTGATCTCCCACTTCATTGGTGTTCCTGATATTACATATTATTGCAGCTCATGAGTTAAGAGGAAAATTATTCTGATTGGTCAATAATTCAGCTAATGAAAAATGTATTGTTTTCAAAGAAAGAATGGTTGTGTTGCTAGTTTGTTTAATGTGCTTACTTGGATAATAAAGAGATTTAGAAGAAGCAGATTTTTTTAAAAGGATACTGCTACTAAATATGTATTCTTAACCTGGCCGATACAGCCTGTACGATGAAAGGAAGGTAAGCCAACTAGCTGTTTAATCATGTGCAAAAGGTGTGGTGTAGATTTCCTCTTCTTTTTTTAACCAAATTGCTGTTTTCCCTATCTCAGTCTCATCCGTAGATAAAAAACAGTAAATTACTATCCCCAAAGTTTTGGAAGAATTTTCTTTGAAGTATTTCTTGAAAATTCAACTTTGTAAATTAGATAATAGCTTTTAAAATAAAAGCTTGTTCCTATTTTCGATGAGCAATTTAGATAAATAAAATCTGAATGAAAAGTGTGTATAGGGAGAACAGCTAACTTGCTTATTGATTAAATAGTATTACTTGATGCCACAATTTTTCTTTGGATTTTCCTCCTTTACATTTTGTGGTTTAATACATACTGTGTTCAAATACCATGGGTGCAAATCCAAATACAGGCAGCGGCTGTTGTATGCACTTTCTAAATCCTTTTCCCCTAGATCAGGGGTGTCCAACCTTAGCATGGCTGGCTGGGGCATTCTGGGAGTTGAAGTTCATGAGTCCAAAAGTTGCCAGAGTTAGACATTCCTGCCCTGTCTTTTTATCTGCTATTGTAACATTTGCCCTTCCCCCTTCCCAGAAGAAATAATAATACGTCTCTTCTGATGGTTTCTCTTTAGATATTAATAGCAGTAAATGTCAGTGGAATGAACTTGCATCTCTAGCCAATAATCTGATTTCCACAATAAAAATAATCAACAATGTATTATAAAGTTTATGAAGTATACTTAACTAATGGAACATACATTCCTGTTCTACTGATTAGATGTGCCATTACTTTAAATTTCTTCAAGTTTTTATTAAAAAGGAGAAATTGATTTCTCTTAATTGTTAATATTTGGAAAAATCTTAAGAGAGATGACACTGACTGAACAAACTGCTGGATTTGACAAACGTTTCCCTTTGTTTTTTAAATCTGAAAACATAAAAATGAGTGCTACTATAATGTTTCCTATATAAGGAATATATTTTTAAAAATCTAACTTAATAGTCTTTGTAAGATCAGCATGTAATAGTACATCAACAGTTAATAGCTTTTTATTAAACAGATGTGCCCTAAAAAGTACAACATAAATAAAAACAGCTTAGGCCACACTTTTAGGTGTGCTTACATGGAACCAATGAGTATAATTATATGTACAAGCATTATATACTTGTATAGCATTATAGTTATACTAAATATAATTATACTTGGTATAATATAGTATTATATTTATACAAAGTATACTTTCATGGAAAGCAATGGAACATGCAATGTTCAATGATTGGGATAAGTTCTCTGTCTCTCTCTCTCTCTCTCTCTGTCTCTCCTCTTTCTCTCTATCTCTCTCTGTTTCTCTCTGTCTCTCTCTGTCTGTCTCTCTCCATCTTTAAAAAAAAGGGCTTGAAAGAAGTTTCACTATATTGCCTTAGGTTATGATCCAGTGGCGCGTTGAAGAATTTTACTTAACTTTAGGCATGTAAATAGTCTCCATGGGGCCACTCGGCACAGTTTGCATGTTGTCAAGAGATGCTTAATGCTTGTGTGCTCTTTTACTCATAGGTCTCATTAGCTTTAAAGCCTTTTTTTCTTTATTGAAATAGTCAATCATCAGTTATAGTGCTTCTGGGCAGTCTTCTGTCACAGATAGCATGTCACAGACTGCTTCTGAAAAATACTCTTTTGATGAAAATTTCTGGAACTGATCTGTAATGGGATTGCACAAAATGGTTACAGATTTTCACCCTCTGTAGTTGCCTAGCACAGTGATTTTAACCTACATTTTAGGATATATCACTTTAACCTTTGAAATACTTTATCTGTTCAGCTTCTCCTTTTATTATCGCTACTTTATTCTCAGTTCTAATTTTTATTGCCTGAAAGCAGGGTGACTCAACCCAGAATATTCCTCTTTGAATGTCACACAATATTTTGGAAACCATGTACTAATAATTTCTTGATTTTGGTTTGTTTTTAAAAATAAAATAAAATAATGCATATTACATGCTTATTTAAATATCTAAGTGTTGGTTAGTTTAGAATTTGAAGAATGATACTTCAAAAATGGATATTTTTGATGCAGAGATATCCATGTGTGACTGATTAGTAAAGCATTATTGCTATGATATATTTATATATTATCAATAGTGTGTTGATAATAGAACAAGTTGAGATTTTTTTTGACCCCTCTCTGGAAAAGGTGGAATGTAAGATATTGTCACTGAGATAGAATGCTGACATATATAGTTTTATGGAAGCAAAAAATGATATGATGAACCAATTTCAATTGGACCTACTGAAATCAGAAAACTTTAGTTATTGCTGCTATGCACTATTTGACTTTAGTGAGCATACTTACTAAATAAATGTGACTCCAGCTCCATAATTAAAGCTCAGATTCAAACAATATGTGCATCAATTTTGCCTCAGATTTAACTGAGATGGGTAGCTTTATTATTGACATGTGGACATTTGAAAAATCTTTAATTATACTATTATTTAGTGACCACAACTGGCACTGGCAACTCTGTTGTTAAGTGAAGTGGTCACTAAGTCAAACTGCGACAGGGTTTATCATCTTACTCCAGCTTTCTTTTGCTTTACAGGATTTGTTGTAAAGTTGGTTTTTTTAATCACCGTTAGGTGATGACTAGGAATGATTGTTAAATAAGGGAGTCGCTAAATGAGGACTTTCTGAATTGAGTTTTGCTAGTTTTCTTAGGAATAATTATGTTAAAGAATTGTGTAGATATTTCAGCATTACTCCATGTTTGCAAAAATATTCTAGCTTCTTATTTTCTGGGAAGAAATCAGTGTTGGTTTATAAAAATTAATGAATGAATAAGGTTAAAAAGAGAATAAGGGGCTGATTTTGAGAATCCCAGAGATAATTTAAATTGCCTTTTGTTTGAATGCTGAATATTGACATAGTTATCACACTTTACTCTTTCAGAAAAAGCAGAACATAGAAAAGGAGATATAGTAAGCCAAAGAAATTGATTTAATGAGATAAAAAAGAAAATGCAGCTAACCTAATTCACTATAGCTCTGCATATCTTTTGAGCTTTGTAAAACAATTCTTGCTTCCACCACACCCCACACAGATTCATACAGTGACTTCTGTTCTTCAGACCCATAATACCAAAATGGAGAAAATAGAGCGGGCATCAGAATTTCATTTTTAATGTGTGTGCCAGTGTATACACAGAAAAAGTGACAATAAAGGTTGACTTATCTCTTAATTGTAATTTCAACCAGTGTTAGTTTTCAACAAATTTTTTTTTTTTTTGCTATGAAAACTTTGTAGCTTGAGTATGGCTTGAATAAATATTGGAAGTTAACAGGGATGGGGATGGTTGGAAGATATTTGGGTAATATTTCCACTTAACCTACTCATTGTTGATGTTTTGAAAGTTGATATAAACATTTTCACATACAGTACATCAATTTGTAATTCCAAGGCAGCTCTCAGCTTCTTCTTTCTTTAGAAGAAAAGGCAGAAAGAAGCACTATAGCACTGCATGTGGCTTTCAAGAAGTCATGAAGCTGTGAAATTTGGAGGAATTATTCTAATCTAGAATCCTATCCCATTAGATCCTGTAGAGCTTCTAACACAGATAAATAGTTTCAAGAAGGTAGATGGTTTCATTTATAACTGGAACTTGCAAGAATATATGAATACTTTCATCTGACCAGGTCACTGTATTTTCTTGAAATTGCCAAAAATAACAAGAACACGTAGACTAAAATAAAGATAAGAAGTTCAACTGGCAGTGCTAACTACAAGAAATAATTTGGGGTTCTCTAACCATTTTGACTACATCAGAAAAGAGAATCTGGAATAATAACATAATACATCTTGATCTCTAATCCTACTAGGAAATGTTGAGTGAATAAATGATAAATGAGCCATATATTCTGGATTGAATAGGTAAAATATATCCTGAAATTGGCCTAGGGATTAGAACTGCTTTCTCTTCAGTCATGCTTCTCACATGCTTCTATAGTGAATCTTAATTATAAGGGATTCAACAATGTTAGCATGAAATTCCCAAAGTACCAGCAACTTTCAATCAGTTGTTTGTAGGAGAATAAACCATCTGTAACAACTTTACAGTTTTAAAATGCCTGCTGCTACTACTATTACTATTACCACCAGTATTTTAAGATTTCTGCTTGGCCACATGAGTCGGGTTTAAGTGGTCTGCACAATCATGATCACAGTTCTTCCCTTTTTCAGGAGAAAAAGTTTGAAATGTAAGTTACATATTTGTATTGATGGTGACTTTTATACGGGTTCTAATTCTGAGTGATCTTTTTATAAACAGTGGGTCCTTCCCTTGCTGCTTTTCTTTGTTTAACTTGAGGATAGAAGAAATGCTCAGTGCTGCTCTTCTACTCAAGGTCAGAACGGTGGAGAAGACATAGAAAAAAGTGTCCATTCCCCCTCTCCCAACCCTCTAAACATGGATTAAAGGTTAAACCTGCTGTATTTGTGTTGGTTTGCATCCTTCTAGTTCTGGGGGATGCATATTTGTAATTGTGACTACGCAAGGGAAAATTACAATTGCTCCAGCAGGATAGCAGATCCTCACTAACCTTATCCTGGATTTAATGTTACAAGCCATCTTTGTGATTGTAAAGTGTGGTGTAAATATACAGCTGTGGTATAAATATTGGTACTGGAAATGCCTTTAAGCAGTAAAATATTTTCTAATTTCATAATTTACTTGTGTTAAATCTAATCATTCCAACCTATGGATTCAAGGGACTTTATTTGTAATATGATGTCTCTGTTTTGTTATTATTATTATTATTATGACTATTATTACTACTATTATTATTACTATTGGAATGGCTATTTTAGAATTGTTGTTGAGGCCCATAAGGTTAAATACACAGTGTGCTATATTCATTCAGGGGTGTATTCATCGACAGAAGAAATAATTTCCTAAAACCTTTCAAATTCAGAGTTAAAGGTCTCACCTCAGAGAGATCTTAAAGAGACATAACTCAAGGAACATATATGGTATGGGTCTAACTTCTAATACTCTCCCAAATGAAGGTTGCTTGGTTGGTATCTTTGGTTCCTTTTATAACTTGTAAACTCATAAGCAACATTTGCGCAAACTTGAGAAGCCCATTGTAGACAAAGAAGGCTGGAAAACTATGTTGTAAATTGAAATGGAAAAATGGAACTTTGTCTTATTAAAATACATTGTTTCTGTTTAACATTCTATGTGTGAAGTGTTTTGTTTTGAGATACTCAAACATATTCGTCAATAAGACACAAAAAGAGAGTAGTTTTGTTTAATAAATAGGCTCTTGCAAAGGAAATAGCAACTGATGACAATAATGTAACAATCATGGCAGGTGTTAAGTGCTATTCACTGACTTGTTGAGTTGTAATGTGTATAAATTCCTAAGTAAATGTTAAATGGAGGTAAGAGGCATAAGACATACAAGTTCCACTATTCAGCAGAGGATCTTATAAGAACCACATTGACATTAGGACATTTTACCTAGATGTTATGATGAACTAAGGAAAGAAGGAAAATAAAATTATAGTATTCATAAATATGACAGTGAATTTAGAACTTAAAACGATGGAGTAATTATTGAGTCCTTCACTTGATGAGTTTTCACAGGAAGGTTACAATAAATTTTACTCAAATTCTGTAATAGGTAAAACTGAAATATTATTCCAAGAGAGGTATATTCTGCATAGTAAAGATAGCTGTAGTCAAATTAGCACATGGAGACAGTTTCAAAATTGACATTGCTCTGGAGAGATTTTCCTTAGGAAGAAAACTATAGACTTTTTTATATTTACATAAGAATACGTTCCATTGAATTCAGTTAGTTTATATGGATAAGATTAGGTTCCAAAAGTTCTATCAATAGCAACCACAAAAGATGCTAACAGTATGCCAAAGCAAAGACCAAACTACATCTTTGGACTCAAGAAAATAAAATATGAATAGCACATGCTACTAGCGGTCTCCCGAACATGGACTTACAGCAAAGATATTTTCTTTTCAGAAAAAAAAAAGAAAGAGAGAGAGAAAACCAGGCTTTATAACGTTTGTATACTTAATTATTTAAACTTTGAGTTCTAGAAAACATGATGAGATACTTGGAACATTTAAAACCCTAACATGTGAATAATTGCTATCTTTGATCTATAAGAGCAGTGCTTCCTGACCAGACGATAACGGTGGGTTCATTTAAAAAAAAATACTTTGCAACATTTTTGCTGAGAACAGTAATGTGGTATCAGCAATTTGTGGAGCGCATCCCAGAAGATACCAATGACAGACACTGAAAAATCTATTCATTTGTCAGCTGATGAAGAAGGTCATCCTTTTGGACAAGTAAACTCTTCATGAAGACATTAGGATCAGGAAACAGCAAGATTGTGACTAAGTGACTATATAAAATTTACTCAGATTCTTCACTAGAATTGAAGATTTAAATAACATTAAATGCTAGGTTATTTGAACTATTTAAAGTCTGATGCACACAACGTAAGACAGTCACATCTATAATGTTATACCCTTTAATAATCCAACCATTTTGCTCAAAACGTGACTAAACACAAAATTTCACGCAGAAGAATTTGAGTTTGCAAATGTGCAAAAACATGGACGCACAAACATATTTCACATAATCGAAACAGATGGTTACAGTGCTTTCCAGAAACTCTTAATCCCATTGTGATTGCTCATTGTTCAGTAATACTCTGTTGAAAATGAACTGTTTTGGTGTTTCAGCTAATAATTGTGCAAAAGAAGCAACACATTTAGAGAAACACTAGAATCTTATTTTGTTTCTCATATCACATATACATGATGTATACTCAAAAGTCTTATTTGAAACATGCCCAGGAACATCTCTTTCTATTCTGCACAAATCCAAGAATACACATCTGCGTTGTGCCACTTACTGATGGAAATAGGGAATGAAAAGCTGGTACAGTAATTCACTTGGACAATGAACAAGTACCGCTACTAGTTGCATGAACATAATGCTGCTGTCTTCGCTGTATCACATAGAATGTCAGTGCTGATCTCTCTTTATATAGGTGCCTTCTCTTCCACAAAAAGTGCCACAATAGTGGCAACTTGGCACTACGTCCAGATGCGGTAATATCCATGATCTACTTTTGGCAAGATATTCCTCATCGCCACTTAAACAATGGGATCTTCTGTTTGGAACATCTCAGATGTCCTTTAAAATGTTCCTCTGTGTTTATAAAATGTATTTCGATAACTAACTACCTTCCCTATTTTTTGATAGGAAATACAGTTCCAGCAGTGTTTGCCATACCAGCAGCCAACCGACCTGGGTTCACAGGTTATTTCATCCCAGCACCACCTGCAGCATACAGAAATCAAGCGTGGATGTCTTATGCCGAAGACCATGATATTCCAGGACAATGGGCTGACTCGGTAATTGAGCAGATTTTATTTTACTATTTGTATCCCAGAGTAAACTGATATATACAGGTAGTCCTCGACCAATTCAGCCCAAAATTTATGTTGCTAAGTGAGACATTTGTTAACTGAATTTTGCCCCATTTTACGACCTATGCCACAATTAAATGAATAATAGCAGTTGGTAAGTGAATCTAGTTTACCCATTGACTTTGCTTGTCAGAAGGTTGCAAAAATGATCACGTGATTCTGACACACTGCAACTTTCTTTTTTTTTTTTGTATAAAAAAGTTTTATTGGTCAAAAATAGACAAAGTTATAACTTGCAATATGTAGAATTTTAGATTATCAAACATGGTAAAAAT
>JAOYMU010000001.1:77875056-77885415 GCA_025802295.1 Psammodynastes pulverulentus | reverse complement strand
TGTTGACCTCACCCCATTTCTAAGAGGTCTGTAAGGGGCATGCATAAGCGCACCAATGTGCCTACCATCCCTGTCCTTATGTGTCTTTTATTCGTACTCACTTATATGTGTATACGTTATGTTCATATATACTTGTTTTTCTCATATGTGCTTGACAAAATAAAAAAATAAAATAATGCTGTCAAGCATCTGAATGTAAATCCCGTGACCATGGGGATGCTGCAATGGTCGTAAGTGTGAAAAATGGTCCCAAGTCATGTTTTTCAGTGCCTTTGTAATTTCAAATGGTCACTAAGCGAACTGTTGCAGGTTGAGGACTACTGTATTTGTTTTCTCTATCTGCATCCAGGTCATCATCTCTGTTGGACCAATCTTAGATTTTGTGCCTCTCTTGAAGCATTAAGGAAGGAATAGCCATCTCTGGATATCAGGAGCAGGCTTAGACTACTAAATATTTATCTCCCATATCTTCCCCTTTACTCCCTTAAAAAAAAAAAGGAAACTGAAATATAACTTTTGGACGGTGGTTAATTACAAAGGAGAGGATCTCAGCTCACTACCTAATCTTCCAATTCTTTCAAAGGAGATGGATTTGAAAACAGTCTGTATTATAAGCATAAGCTAAAATTATTGAAGAATCAGACATGAGCATTACGTTTTTTAAATTGTGCATCTTTTTGTTCCATATGTTTATTTTTACTATTAAATTAAAACCTGTACCCTGTCCTACTTTTTACTGAGAAATTGGTGTTGGTATGCAAATCATGTCAAAATAATGTGTCACTCACACATGTCCATGAAATATATTAGCCATCTTTTTAAGCACTCTCTATCCACCATAGTTACTGTACCAATGTTAGTTTTCTTAGCATTCTTGTGAGCAAATTTTTTATTGCAGAAAAAAGTAATTTTAGATAATAAGAGATTTCGGATGATTCAAAGTAGCCTGCAGAACTGCCTTTCATCCAGCAGAGGGAATCAAATACTTACAGTCTGGCTGTCTGTGTAGGTATTTATATCTGAGCTTGTTCATTGTATTTAACATGCTACCTAATGTCCTACCTATATTCCCTCATGGTACATAATCTCCATTGCAAGAAAACTATGGGCATAACTCACCTGAAGAATATTCATTTTTTTTTCTTAAACTGACTTTTGGGGGAGAAATAATATGTGAAGCAGGGGAGTAACTTTTTCATCAGTTTAATTAAGAAACAAAACTTTCACTGGTTAATCATTGTTTTAACCAATTTGAGAAATTAAGTATAATTGTTTGTGGGAAATGAGGCAGTTAGACTATTTTGACACTGATGTGCTACTGGAATTGTTTTTTTAAAAATATATTGCTTGGGGAATTGTATGGTAGTATATTAAATGAGAATTTGTCAATTGCTTAGTTTTTTACATAGTTTTCTGTAGCTTTTGCAAGCACTGTGTAGTTACACTATGGAATTCACTTTGGGGAAATTCATGGAGGATGAACCTATTAATCACTATGGTCATTGTGGTTATATCCTGCCTCTATTTTCAGAGACGTATTTATTTTTATTTATTTACCTATAGAGACAAGTAACCGTCATTATTCTGCTTGTAGGCTTCCCATTGTTTGGCCACAGTCAGTCAGCATTCTTCAGAAAATAATGAGTGACAGGCTTGTAACATCATGTTTATTCACAGGCCACGTGACTCCCAATGACTTCGAGCAGCTTACAGTTAAAAATAAAAAAGCACAAAAATAACCATAAATGATCCCCAAAACACCATGTAAAACACAGAAAACCTATCTAGCAGCAGCTCAATCTTTACCGATAAAGGAGAATATTTGTAGCTCAGAGTTGAAATGGGGGGTCCTTGGTGCTTTCTGAGCTTGGTTGTTTCTTGCAGACATTTCATCACCCAAACTAGATGACATCAGTGCTAGTAAGGAAGGGGATTTACTCTTACTTTATATTCTTGCCTGTCAGTATAGTGGGAGTGGCCTTGGGGGTTCTTTGGTTGGGCAGTTTACTGTTAGCTTATTTGACAGTTCCTTGATTGGAGGGTTGTTTACTTCTTGATTGTTGGTCCAGCCTGTTTAGTTTAGACCACCTGAGAACTAGCTCCTATATTTGGGAACTCAAGGTATGATTTGCCAAGAATTTCTGGCAATAGAAAAATGGATTGCCCCAATGTTCACAAGGCCATTGAGCTTTTAAAGAGGGTTAATATTATCACAACTTCAAATACGTTGCAGCTGAATCCAGAGATTTAGCTTGGCATCAAATACAACCAGTTTAATGGGATCACAGAAGGGAGCAGAAGAGCTGCTTTTGAAATGAAACAGAGTCCTTGGGTGAAAATGCCCTTCATGGTTAACTGGCAGTGTTCACTATAGCAATAACAATAGCACTTACAGTAATATACTGCTTCACAGTGCTTTACAGCACTCTCTAAACAGTTTACAAAGTCAGTCTATTGCCCCCAACAATCTAGGCCCTCATTTTACCAACCTCAGAAGGATGAAAAGACTCAGTCAACCTTGAGCCAGTCAGAATCAAACTCCTGGCAGTCAGTAGAATTAGCCTGCAAATGCTGCATTCAATTCCCTTAGACATTTTTATAACAAAATAAGATAAATGAGTTCAACAAACTCAATTCCTCATTACTTCATAAACACAAATGTCTCTTTTCTTCATTTGTCATTGCTTTCTTCCAAGATTGATTGATTGATTATTTATTTATTTAAAAGATTTATATGGTCATCCATCTTAAACACAACTTTGGGTGGACTATAACAGTAAAACCAGTAACCATAAAATCACAAACCCCCAAACCCCAAACCCCCTAAAACTAAAACCTGGTGCCTCAGTTATATTTTTAGAGGACTTCACAACCAGCTCTAGATATCCCCATTATATCTAGTGCCACATGAAAAGCCAGGTCTTGGTTGTCTTCTGAAAGGCTGAAAGGATTTCTGGGACCCTGCCAAATCACCAAGGGGAGGCTACTCCATGATGAAAATGTATAAGGATATTCCATGGAAGTTCCGAGGTTCCACTAGGAGGCAAGATTTCAGGGAAGCAATTTGGAGCTTACTTGCCCTGTTGGATCTGGTAGGAAGAGCAGATACCGTCAGGGAGAGGCAGTCCAGCAAATAATCTAGTCCTGTGCCATTTGGGTTTTAAAGGTGGTAGCCGGCAATTCTCTGCTTTTTAGTTTAGCCTGCTCCCCTGGTATTCCCTACTAATCTCCCTCTAGTTGTTACTCAGGTCCAGGCTCATATTCTTTCCAAGCTCAAAAAAGTCTGAGCCCCCAGCTGAGACATTTCAAAACCATAATTCTTTTTATTAAAATGGTAAGGATCATTCTCCTGGCCCCTGAAAGAGCTAACAATAACTAATCTATCTTGCAATACCTTTTCTTCAGAAACCTGTAGTAATGCATTTTGATGCAATTCCAAAAGAGGTAATTTTTACAGAATGGCCCTCATAGCACATAAGTGTTTAACTGCAGGATGACTTTCTTTGATCAAAAGATAGGACTCGAAAATCACAGCTCTGGTTACCCTACACCAATTTCCCCCCCTGCCTGATGCTTTCTAGATGTAATGGAACAACAATTCCCCAAATCTCCAGGAAGCTGTGCTTGCTTTTTACTTTTCTGCAAGCATCAGCTCCAGTTCTGCTGGAACATGACTATATTCCAGCTGTACCATCATGTGCAATGGTGCGTTGTGGCACATGAAATGCATTCATGTTCCTGTCATTTTCACTGGGACTAAGCTGCTTCTGGAACCTTTGAGTTGCTACCCTTGTATGTTAATTTTATTATTGTAATAGAATGATGTGGAACAATGTAGTTGAGGCTGTTTACAGAACCTCTCAGCACAACGCTAGTGAACTTAAATTCAGCAGTGAGGAACTAATTAAAACTGCACTGGTTAAAGGGAAAGCTAAATTAAAATCGGTTTAAAAGACGTATCTATATTTGAAATGTAGATCTAACTGGAGAACCTGATGTACAAGCAGAAATTTGAAAGGTGATGGGAAATAATAATCCTTTTTTATGAAAAAAATCATCAAAAAGTGTTGCTTCTCTTTCTCTTTCTTTTTTAATCAAGTCATTCACAGGAAATGAGAATAGTTAGAATTAAAGTATGCCAACCCAAGGGAATCCCGAATTCAAATTTGCAGGCAGATTGGAAGTAATAGCTGGAGGTATGACATTGTAATGAAACTGGAAATATTAGATGAAGTAGATGGGTTCAAGTAACAGCTCCATTTCTGTTTTCAGGAAAAAAAGGGGGCTCAATTATATTTGTTCACTCGGGCAACCCTGGTAAAGAAACTTAGATACATCTGAAGGCATCTTAGCATAAGCCAGAAAGTAATTTAAGTGCTGCAACAATTTCTCCCGTTTAATCAAGACTTTAATATCATCCTCTCCTGTTTAAGCTTGGTTACCATCTTAGCTGATGAACAATTCAGGGAAATCCTAAAGACTAATATTAATAGGTACCTTTTGCCATGTCTGGGGAACCCAGCAAAGTGTAAAAAGCATGATTTAGTACTGCCCAGCAGCCCCTTCCCTAAGTCATGTTAGTGGCATCACATACTCCATAGGTGCAGAACAGTTTTTGCTTGTGACACATTTTTGGCCGAGAAGTTGTACAATGTTCTAGCTGATGTAGATGATTTGGCTTCTTCGCTATAAAAATACGCTATAACTTATTCTCACTATTTTAGATTATTAGATATTATAGCACACCGTATATATTGTTAATTGGTTGTAATAGTGATCCAGCATCTAGTTCTAGAGTTCACCTATAATTAATTTTTATTTTTTTCTCCCCTTCTTAGCTAGCTTTAGTTTTAGTTATAACTTTTAATAGAGTTTAATGCTTTATTATTTTATTTATACTGAAGCACATTATTTCCTTCCGGCTGATCTTCTGACATCTTGTTTCAAGCTGGTAATTATCTGAAATAAAACCATACACTTACCTATCTAAACATGATATCAGCAGGTGACGTTGCTCCTCATCCGATCTAACAAGTGTGTTGTGATAACAAATGAAGAAAGAGAATGTCTATCTGTGCTTCCCTGAGCATCTTGGAAGAAGGATGTGGTGTGAAAATAAAGAAATAAGTAGTCCTTACTACTTGTTTAGTAATAAGGAGAAAGACTTGGATACAAATAGACAATAACTACAACACATACAGTAAGTGCATTTTTTAAAAAAGCAGTGAAAAAGAGCCATTATAGGAACAATGGGCCATGACGGTTATATTAAACATGCATGGACAGGAAGCACTCCCATGAATACCAGATGCTGAGGACAAACATGGTAGAAGTCAATATCTTTTTGTGCTGTGCTTATTCACAAACACCTGGCTTGCTGTTTTAGGGGGGAAAAATACAAGGTAGAAAAACCACAAATGACTTTCCAACCTGTTTACCAGCAGTAGCCATAGCACTGTAATTTCTTCTATGTGATCAAGCCATAATTTGCATCCCTGTATATAGGGTGTATTGAGTTTAAATGGACTCCAGAAGATGGTAGAGGACAGGAAGGCCTGGAGGACCGTTGTCCATGGGGTCGCGATGGGTCGGACTGAACTTCGCAACTAACAACAGCAACAATATAGTGTGTGTATGCATATAAGGGGCCCATGCTCTGCTCCTGGTCACAGAAGCATATGAGATAAGAAAGGGAGGCTTAGAAGGAGAGAAATTGGCAACATTCTGAATTGCTTTCTTCTCTGCTTTCTCATAGGAACCCAGTGGGATGGATCCTTCTGGATTTTTGTCTTCCCAATTTCCAATCTATGTTTGGAATCCATTTTCAAATGTAGTCTTTCTTTCGTTGGTTTCTCACCACACACCAACATTTGGCTGTTCAGTTTTTAGACAATTGTTGTTTTTTTAACAAAAGAACCTTGAGTCCTTGTAGATGATTTGTTTTCATCTTGCTATTAGGTTGCAAAGAATAAAATAGTAAAGACAGATCCATCTTGTTTTCTTGGCAACAGTACAGAAGTGATTTCCCCTTGGTTTTGTCTTCATCCTTCTAATCTGGTTTATAGCACTGACAATTCCCTGGAGTCTCCTTTCCAAGTACCAAAAAGGTTCTAATCTGCTTTACTTTTTGAGACCACCCAAGATTACCCATGATCTTGGTGCTGTTTTTGGAAACAGGATACTAAGTAAGGGGGACCTTTAATCTAATCCAGAATTTTTTTAAAACCAAATTTACAATAATATCTTACAAGGTTTACATTCTGATAAACAGTAATGTTCAACATTATATCTTATTACTGTGCAGTGCTGTGTCTGAACTCCTAAGAATCATCTTGAATGAAGGGGAAGAGAGAAGCCCTGCCTGCAAATCTCTCAGGGTCTCCTGTCAATATGATGGGAATTGGGCAAGTAGGCTCCACATTTATCAAAAGGAAAATTAAGGTTCTAGACTTCAGAAATTAATTCAGCTGTCTTGAAAAGAGCCATCAAGGTCAAGCTGACTTTATTTTCTATGGGCATTTGCTGACATTCGTCAATTAGATGTTATTACAAAGGCCTGAAAGGTGTCCAGGGAGTTTGCTCGCTCACAATAACTAAGACAAGGTCTTATGACAATCAGAAGGAAGTTTTCCCAATGCTTGTCATCATATATGAAGCCTTAATCTCTTCAAATCATTGAAAAACTTACAAAATTCCTTACAAAAAAAGGAAACGTACGTGTTTATATATTTATATAGATGTCTGATGTGTAATTAAGATAAAATTATTAAAATATATTTGGTATTTGCAGTGGTTTCTGTAGGGGGTGGGGTCAGACCAATGGTGGGATTCAATTTTTTTGTACTATGGGTTCTGTGGGTGTGGCTTGGTGGGTGTGGTTTGGAGGGCCTGGCAGGGGAAGGATACTGAAAAATCTCCATTCCCACTCCACTCCTGGGGGAAGGTTACTGCAAAATCCCATTCCCTCCTCATCCCACTAACCTAGTTTCCAGTTCCATTCTCCTGTGCAGGGCAACAAAAGAAGACCCAGCCAATCAGCTGGGACTCAGGAGGCAGAGAATAGATGGAGGCAGGGCCAGTCAGAGGTGGTATTTTCCGGTTCTCTGAACTATTCAAAATTTCCGCTATCAGTTCTCCAGAACTGGTCAGAACCAGTGGTGGGATTCAAATATTTTTACTACCGGTTCTGTGGGCCTGGCTGGGTGGGCGTTGTGTGGCTTGGTGGGCGTTGTGTGGCTTGGTTGGTGTGGCTTGATAGGCATGGCAGGGGAAGGATACTGTAAAATCTCCATTCCCGCCATACTCCTGGGGGAAGGTTACCACGGTTCTCTGAACTACTCAAAATTTCTGCTACTGGTTCTCCAGAACTGGTCAGACCCTGCTGAATACCACCTCTGGGTCAGACCAACAAAGGCAGCATTGGACCATCATAGCACAAGGCTGTATGCATTGAAATGGCTATCAAAATGCTGAAATGTTGCTTTTTTTATTTTGACAAAAGCAGGCAGAGCCTGCTGAATAATATCCAACTATAAACAGGAGAAGATGAGAAAGTTATTTCTAGTCCATTCATTTTATGGGTTCATTTTCTATGGAGCACCCCATTTCTGTTCTCTAACATAGTGTTTCTCAACCTTGGTGACTTAAATTGACTTTAACTCCCAGAATTCTCCAGCCAGCATGGGAACTGAACTCTAGGAGTTGAAGTCCACATATCTTACAGTTACCAAGGTTCAGAAACATTGCTCTAATCCTCCCCAACCATTTTGAAAGCAGCTGAATAATTGTCTCACAATTCTGAGAACAGGAAAGGAACCCCATTGACTAGTTACTGCTCCCTCCAGCTGACCAGTAAAAGAGGGGAAAATCACCATTCAAGCAGTGCTTTATCCAATACTGACAAAAATTTATTCACTCCAATACAACACAGAAAAGGAGAAAATGATTCTTTCCCTGTCCCAACAGCACTGATTGGGCTGTTTTTCCCCAAAAAGCCAATTTCCAGTTGAAATTGCATGATTGCAAGAAGTTGTTCTTATTCAATATGATTGCACAATGTATTGTGTTATTAAGTAAGCTTATCTGTGATCTTGTATTGGTGCTCAGCTTCCTTGGCCAAACAGTATATGTTGCTATTCTTGTAGACTTACTAGAATTATTTTTTCTAAGAATTTCAATGAGGAGGTAGCTGAAAATCCTAATCCTAACTGCTTTTGTTTGATCATTAGAAAAGGGAAAACAGAACTACTCTGAAGGCTGTGATAACACGATGACACTAATTTTGCAGCCAGCCTTTCCCCTCCCAAACAGTTGTTGTCATGGTTGGAGGTTACAGGGCAGAACCGCTATTTATATGTCTCTCTGTGTGTATAGAGAAGGAATAATGGCTTGACTGAACTCAGAAAGATTAAAGCGGAGTGAAGCAGGAAATCCCATAAATGGAAAATGGCTGCCCAAAAGCTTCAGAATTGAAAAATGGAAATTTTGTAATTTGAGCCGTACCATGGCTGAGCCTAAAGAAAAACAGTTTGGCTGTTCCAGAAGAATAACACTGTAGAAACACGGGGACAGAATATTGATGTTGGATTAGCACAAGTTTTACATGGACAAGGGTACAGTATCTCCTGGCTGAGAGGCATTTCCTGCTAGAGTTGGATACAAACCATTCTCCAAACCCTTTACAGATATTTGGGCAGATAAATTGGATGGATAATTTCTCTAACCCTAAACCTGGTGCGGGAAAAGGAGAAACTCTTCAATGTTTTCTCAAGAGATGGATTCTCCTTTAGTGGTAACCATAATGATGTGTTGTAGGTTAAATTACAACAAGTTGTGAAAAATGCTCAGAAAAATGGGAAACTCAGAATGTCTCACTGTTGTCGTGAAAAACCTACAGGGCTTTTTTTCGGCACCAAAAGGTGCCGGAACGCGCCCCCCCCGTCACGTTAAAAAAACCCGGAAGGACTAGCGCGCGATTGGTTGAGACGCGTCATGTGACGCGGACTCTAAAAAGGTGCCGGAACGCAGTACCGCCGAGTTCCGGCCGAAAAAAAGCCCTGAAAACCTATATACCTATATAAGTCACGAAGCCACAGACTGCTACAAGTTGACAAAGGAATTCAATCAAGCTGCATGCTTCTTTCTTTCTTTCCTTCTTTCTTATATTTATTTGCTGAATATATGCTGGATTGGAAGAAGATGAGTGTGGTTTTAAAATTGGAGAAACTTCATTAACCCTTAGACTGATGACATTACATTGATAGCCGAAATGCAAAAAATCTTATCAGCGCAAGTACTAAAAGTGAAACAAAAAACCAAAGCTATATTTTTCCTGTTCTATTATCTACTAATCAACTAGGATCCATAAAATTGGAATCTTTAAAAATATATTCAGCACATAATAAGAAAGGAGCACAGAAATGTGCTAAAGACTTGACACAAGAAAGGATATTTTTATTTGGATAAATTGGATCAATTACTTTAAGGTCCATGCAAGAACCTCATATTTTGCAGGATTTAATATCATTAAGCAATCATATGAGATACAAATTTGTGTAATATTAAAAGATAAAAATATTTGTTTTCTAGATCTACATTAATAAGAGACAGAAGATCCATAATTTCAAGCGGTGAGCTTAAGTTTTACTTAAATGTGATCAGGTTTCAAGTGAAAACATTCATCATGATAAAACAATGAAATTAGTTAGAAAGGAAAAGAAAGTAGATCTCCAGAGTTATAGAAATATATAATGTACTTTAGTAAAGATAGTAAATCAATCATTTTTGGTGGCAGAATTCAAGACATCAGAAAATAGGCACATTGAATCAGACAGGAATGATAAAATTAGATATAGGTATTTGGGGAAGTGACTCTGTAAATGTTCCATTTTCTAGAAGGCTATTAGTTTAGGTCAGGGGTGTCAAACTTGCGTCATCACAGTGGCATCACATAACGTATTGGGACATTTTCCCCCTTTGCTAAACCAGGTATGGGTGAGGCCAGCATGTGACACATCCAGCCCATGGACCGGGAGTTTGATAGCCCTGGTCTAGGTAATAAGTATGCTTACTATGTTTCAATTTCTTTAATATAATATTTCATTTTGCATTTTTAACTTAGATAGGATCTAATTTCATATGATTAATTGAACACATTTTGTCTAGCGCACTCTATAAACAGATCAAATTATTGGCACATTATATACTAGAATATATATCTCTCTCTCTAATAGCATACAGTGGGGCAAAAAAGTATTTAGTCAGCCACCAATTGTGCAAGTTTTTCCACTTAAAAAGATGAGAGAGGCCTGTAATTGGCATCATAGGTAGACCTCAACTATGAGAGACAAAATGAGAAAA
>JAOYMU010000001.1:77833326-77849539 GCA_025802295.1 Psammodynastes pulverulentus | reverse complement strand
GTAGCTCAGGGTTGAAATGAGGGATCCTTGGTGCTCTCTGAGCTTGCTTGTTTTATTGCAGATGTTTCATTACCCAAACTAATAACATAATCAGTGCTAGCGATGGATTAGCACTGATAATGTTGCCTACTTTGGGTCAGTGGTGGAATTCACATTTTTTACTACCGGTTCTTGGTGGGTGTGGTATGGCTTGGTGGGCATGGCTTGGTGGGCATGACAAGGGAAGGATACTATAAAATCTCCATTCCCTCCCCACTCCAGGGCGAAGGTTACTGCTGGTTCTCTGAACTACTCAAAATTTTCGCTACCGGTTCTCCAGAACTGGTCAGAACCTGTTCAATACCACCTCTGTTTTGGGTAATGAAATGTTTGCAAGAAAACAAGCAAGCTCAGAGAGCATCAAGGATCCTTCATTCCTGAAGTTCATAAATAAGCTATACTTTATCTAACCATCAGTATCATTTATTAAATAATGTTTGAGGCTAACCACAGTCAAATAATGCCTTGGTATCCAGCAAATACAATTAAAAATTCAAAAGCTAATCCAGAGTTTTAAAGCATTTTAAGAGTCCAGTGTTAAGACAGAAATTCTAAGCAGCTGGGCCAGAATTCTCCATCTCTACATTGAAATAATTTGCATCACCCAAAAAGCCAAGCTAATTAGCCAGATAGTATTTTTCACTAGAATGAATCACCAGCTGTTTCTCTTTGGGTTAGAATATTTAATCATCCCAATCAATTTCTAGCACTGTCTCATTTTCTAATTCTTAAATATCTCCTGCTAAAAGGAAGGATGAGAAAATAGATACAGAGGAAATGCTGGAAAGTTAGCGAATTTAATTTTAAATTAAATTAACATTAAATTAAATCTTGTGGTTCAAAACTCAGATTTCCCTATTTGAATTTTATACTGTAGTTTATACTGCCCATTTTAATTAGCTGGCTAAATTAGAGCCTTTAGCCATTTGGTGTCAACACCTTAACTAAGTGGATCTAGAGTAGTTTGAAATGGCATATGGTTCCTCTTAATCATAAAATGTTTGAAAGGTCACAATTGTAACCATTTTTTTCTAAAATCAAAATGGAGCCTCTATTGAATTTTCTGAACTAGCATTGAGAGAACTATGCTTTGAAAGAATTAATGACATTTTGAAAATACTGTGACCCTGAAAGAAAATTTGCAGTAGAATTGGAACATCATGAATTTTAACTTGTACTTTGAGAGGTTGGAAGGATTTGTGTGGTGCACCTTTCTTTCCTCAACATGAAACTTACTCTGGAGAGCATCAAAAATATACCCATGTGACTCAGCTGAAAACCAGACAGGGAAAGAAAATGACTGAAGAAACAGAATTTAAGAATAAATCTGTGCCATTTGGACATAAATCTTGTTGTGTGCCTCTGAATTGTGCTGAGAATATGTCATAACTCTGGATTATGCACTTTTCTTCAACTTTCTAAGGAAAAAATGGTTCCTCTCACATTAAAATAAAATAAAAGTTCCTTGACAGTAAATTGTCCCTCACACTTCCAGCCTCTGACATAAAGTTAATAAAGTTTCCCAGAAGGAAAAGACAGGAATTCTCCCCATGCTTTTCCTATTACCTTATTTAAAGCAAATTATCTGCTGTGGCTAAGTGATGTATAATTCTTTTGTTTTATTGACTTTATATACAACATTTATACCATACCCTTAAATATATGGCTATATCGCCCAAATTAAGCTTGGAGACTTGTGCAGCATTGCAAATAATTTGTTAATAAAGGCAGTCCATTTTCATTTTCTTTAATTGAATAACTGAGGATCTATTAAGGGCAATCCCAAAATATTTTTTACAGCAATGAATAATAATTAAAATAATGTATATTTATGTAGTATATTTTCTGCCAAAGATGAACAGAGGGCAATCACAATAAAAACAAAGAACAATAAACTAACAGACAGTGATAAAAGACAATAAAGAAAAGCATTTAGCTATACAACTGCATTTAAATTAAAACCATTTATCAAGATAAAGCGGAACTATTTAAAGACAGTGTGGTCTTGAAAAAGTTGTTACCTTGAAAATGCTTAGGGAATGTGAATGCCTTAGGCTGCCAACTGAATTCAGACGACATGGAGGCCAACTTGTACTTTCCCTGGGAAGTACAAAATCAGAATACTATTACTGAATCATTAAGTGGGATCATCCAGTTAACTTAGAGAGGATGGGAACAGGTAAGACTGATGCTTAGATATTAAGACATTTAGGATGTTACAAGTTAGACTTAGAACCTTGAACTGGGCTTGATAGGGCAAACATAGCAGCCAGTGCAGTGCAACAAGGACGAGTGTTATTTGATCCCTTGTAATTGACTTCAATTGATGGCAGCAACACGAAACTCTCTTGATTAATGGTAGAGTCAATCCTGTTTAGTATTGGATGGGGTTGGAGGACCATCTTGGAATCCTCAAGATGTAGGCTAGACTAGGAATTTGGGGAAAAATCTAAAAGAGATTAGTAACCAGATGCATCTGTAAAGTTACCAAGAAAGCTTCATGGCTGTTGTCCTAAGGAATTGAAGCTGAGTAGGTCAATTCTGTTTTTTTAAAATTCAATTCTAGGAAAGATCATGACTTTCACATTAATAAAAATTGATCTTGGAGCTATTTCATTGCTTTTTCATTGTATATAGAGCTGGGGATATTTTGCTTTCAATGGCCTTATTCAATGGCCTCAAAAGTCTTATTTAAGTGGGCTGCACCCATACTGCTAGGCCAATGATTCTCAACCTCAGAAAATCCACTCCCAGAATTCCTCAGCTAGCCAGCCACACTGGCTGGGGAATTCTGGAAGTGGATGTCCATACATCTAAAAGTTGCTGAGGTCATGAAACCCTGTGCTAGGCACTTAGTTATAATTGATAAACATAATTTGAAAAAACCCTATATATTGAAGAGGCATTTAACAAATAAAATAAATAAAACAATCTTTAAAGGATAATCCATCCATTCAATCAGTTTCTGACATGATAAGAATACTATGAATCACACATTGGTTACCATATATAAACCGTGGCTGAATGAGCGCTAAAAATACCCTTTTAGTCAAACCATGTGCTGATGCTATGTGAAATTGTAGCTGTGCACAGCATTAGCTTTAAAGAAGATTATATAAGTATATGCTAGTAATTTTCTTTCATAGGCCTGTACAATTGCATTTGCCTTCTTCACCTTTGGTAAAATTTCAATGCCAATTTTCATCATGAATTATAATGAGTTATGGCAAAAATAAGTAGAAGGTTTTAATAATCAAAAATACACTGGAATCCCATGACAAAGCTAATTCTATTTATCTTAGTATCCCTCCTTTAACCTCAGTCTTTGTTAGGAAACAGTACTCTGTAAATTGTTAAAATATGCAGGGCTTTTTTCCGGCCGGAACTCAGCAGTACTGCATTCCGGCACCTTTTCCGAGTCCACGTCACGTGACGCGTCTCGACCAATCGCGCGCTATCACTTCTGGGTTTTTTTAGCGCGCGACGGGGGTGCGTTTCGGCGCCTTTCGGTGCCGAAGAAAAGCCCTGAAAATATGTAAGAATACTCTTCATGATTCTATAGATACATCCATACTGTTTTCTGGGCAACAGTATGAGAAGTCATTTGACATTACTTTCTTCCAGGATATCTTTTGACAACCTGTCCAGCCTACAGTTTTGGTAGTCTCCCATTCATATTCTCACCAATCCAGGCTGCATTTAAGTTCTAAGCTCAGAGTGTTTATGAGATTCTCAATCATCCAGGTCATGGTTGCCCCAACGGAGCTTTTACTAAAAGGAAACTGGATGTTCTTGTTATTTGTCTTTGAAAATGTTTTGGTTCTCATCCAAGAAACTTCTTCAGTTCTGAGCTCAGAGAAGGTTATCCTAAGGTTGCAACCTGTTGAGGAATTGCAACAGGAATTCCTGTTGAGGAATTGTTTGACTGACAGAAAAATGTCTAATATAAGTCTGCTCCAAACTAACTTTCACTGAATCCAGTGGGATTTACTTTTAATTAATTATAGGTAGGTTTGAAGGTTGAGTAGCCTCTGGGGTCTTTGTATATTCCTGAAATGTTTGAAGAGACAGGCAAGGTTTTTCTAGATAATAGAGTGAGAAGCCCAGTGATCCAAGTTTAATCAAAACTCAAAAAATGCTTTAGTTTTCATTTTCAATTTCTGCTGTTCACAGATAATAAAGCAACGGGGTTATTACATTCATCAATAGTATACACATCTTTCATCCAGAATAATACACCTAATAAGAATCTGAACCAACATGTCTTCAATGGTCTCTGTTGACTTTATCAGAACCTGTCTCGTTTTTGTGAAGCAGAACAAATGACTTGCATGATGTATTCATCGGGTGATAAACACACCAATTGCCATGGCTAAACTTAACCTGGGTGTTTAGAATCCTTAATTCCCCTTTCCTGTAAGATTCATTGTTGACAGGAATGCCTGCTGCTGAGACAATGTGACTTCCAGACAGGCTAGTTGAAATAGAAAAAATACGGAGTGTGTGTGATGGGTATGTAATCTGTGGTTAAGATAAGTGGAACATAAAGCTATTTATGAATGAATAATTTCATTCACATTATAATTGCATAATACAATATATCATAATTTAATGGGAGATATCTACAATTTCTGGACCCCTTACAGTGTAGCCAGGATACCAGGATTGTTTAGATCTTGTCAAACTCCTAGCTTACTTCACCAATGGTTCCCTGTATTTGGTTATTTATATAGGAATGTATGGTTTGTTTCCACTGAACATTCTCTATGTTGAACTCTGTGGGCTGCCTTGATTTTTATATGTGATAGATACTGAGTTATAGTACACGAATACGGGAATTGACTCAGTGGGAGTGTGGAGAGCACAGTGTTACTTGTCTTATAAAAGAAAGCGATCTATAGTACTTTCTACAAAATAATGAGGAATTATTTTAGTTTGTGGTGTTTCACAATGGATCATTACCAGGTTAAGACAGAAAGAAGCTGATATACTATAATGATTGAAATGCTGTACTTCATAGGTTCTTAGAGAGTTTGTCTTTCCACTGCACTAGTATCTCTTCCCATTTCCCTTCTCCCTTCATCTATTTATTTATTTTCTTTGTGATAGCCATGTGACATCATCTTTAGCATTCTCTCTAACCTCTAGCTCAGAACTCTTGCTAGTTTATGTACATAGATTGGAATTGTTTGTTGCCATAGTTATAGATATAATTGGTTGAATGAAAAACTATGCTTCCATCTCTGTAACTTTAGTTTAAATGGGGATACTTTAATAATATAATGGAAAGATAATTGTTGAAATGGGTTCCTCTCTTTACGTCTCCCAGAATCATTACTATATGTTCATAATGGCAAGCTTCTTATAGTTATCAGGAAAAAAATCCATAGTTTATATCTTCAACAAACCCCTGACAATCCTTTCCACCACTTCACCAGAGCTAAATAGATATCCACAAAGGTATTCTTTCAGTTAGGATAAAAGGTTGCGTGGCACCAAGTTCAGACTTTATAATACATGGATCCAACTTTCCAATTGCCTCTTGGATGGCTCATGTAGAATGGAGCCCAGTGTCATCATATTGCAGCAAAATTTCCTTCTAGTGGTCTGAGCTTGGCTTCATTTTTGTTTCAAAGGGTTGAGTACTGAACTTCAGTTTTGCAACAACCTCATTTCAAAGATCATCCGGAGGCATTATTCTTCACCTGACCTATGAATATAATGTCTCTAATTGTATGGTTTAACCTATCTTGTTATTGGCATATTCTGCAGATATTAGTTTAAAAAGAATGCAAAGCTCCAGGTTTTCTTAATTTTCTACTTTAAAAAATCTACTATGCTAAGACCATGTTGGAGACAAAATATTTCCATATGTCAATTTTTGTGGAAATTGAGCTGCAAGGGATTTCATCCCAATACCTTCCTTCTTCTTTAAACATTTTCTTTAGCAGTATGAAGAATTAATGTTTTACATATTCCTTTAGTATGATTTGTGAACACCTCCCACAGAGTCTCTGTGAGAGAAATGGGTGATTCTTAAATGTGATAAATGAATGAATAATTTTTGTACATATTTATTTTCTGAAGGTCCTTTCAATGCATGCCAGCACGTTAGGTGGCTGGGATCCTAAGCCAACATTTCCATTTTCCTTAAAGACTTGGAAAGCTAGAGCACCCCAATAGAAGTCAAAGTTACCAGACTGATTGGGGAATTAAAATGTTGGGTACCAGCTTCCCATTAGCAATGTGGTGTGCAGCTGCTTTCAATTATGGTTGAAGAAAGCATAAAATTGATGGGGATAATTCTGGCATTTCAGGAACTGAGGAGCTGTTGAGTTCAGGGCTCATGAATACAACTGATTCTTTTGAGAATTTTTAATATGAAGAAGTATTGCCGCATTTATTCATAAGGAAGAGGACCCCAAAATGAAGATGAAAATTGAAGGAAAATTAAACAAAGAAGTTATAAACCCAGACCGAAATTACATGCAGTGCCAGTTTTGTTCATCCCAAACTGCAAATTCTATCTGAAATCAGTCCTAGATTTTGCTTCTTTGCCTACTGTACCTTCCAAGGAGAAAACCATACTCCTGTTTACACTGGCAGGGCAAGTTACTGAATATGAACAGGGAGCAAGCAAACCCCACATTCACTAGCACTGATAATGTTACCTAGACAGGTAATGAAACATCTGCACGCAAACAACCAAGCTCAGAGAGCACCAAAGACTCCACAGTTTTGTTCTGTTTTGGCTGATATTAGTTCGTCGGTTGAGCACCATGGAAAAATGGCATTTGCTGCACATAGTGCTCCTGCTAGGCTAAGAAAATCCTGCCCAAAATCTTGTGCTGTGCATTTCTGTATTGAAGCATGTGGCATTCAAAGCTGACAAAGTCATTAGCAAACCTGCTCCCAGTGAGATCACTTTGGCTCAGGGTCGGATTATGTAGCAGTGGTAATTACAATGGCTAATGGGATTTGGTTTTGCTGGTGCTGCCAGTGCTTTTCATTTCTTGCTTACCCTTGTCTTTGCATTCTTTACTTGGCATCCTGGGGACAATACACATTACAGCCCACTGGGGTCACAGCAACAACGAGCACAGTGCGTTCTGAATGAACAAACATCAAATTGGGATGGAGACAGCGATGGAGGTAAAACTCTTTTTGACTTGACTGGTTGTTGTTTCTTTTACACAGCTACCACCGATCTGTAAAGATATTATTTTACCCTATTTTTCTACCGAGGCAGATGTACTCTTGCATGTTCATACACACTTCTGAGGAACACTGAGTTTGCAAAGTAATTATACAGCAGAAGGAGCAGCTGGGGGAACTGGAGCTCATAAAAAGTCTCCGCTGCTTTCATTTTCATGAGTGTGGGTACCACCCCCCCAATAATTAATAGTCCACATTGAAAGGATAATCTCTGCTTACTTGCCCTGAATGATTTCCCTTATTCCCCCCCCCTCTTATTTTGAAAAAAATATATGGAGAACTGCTGATGGATGAAGAGTCTCTTTACTTCTGACTGAATAAGAAAACGAAATGAATGTAAGTGAAATCTGAGCATTGCTCTCTATTTTCACTTGCTAGTAGAGAGTGGCAGTATTAATACAGAAAAAAAAGTTGCAGAGATGCTGATGGGGTAGAAAATGACAATGTAAACGAGTTTATTCATGTGTGGGAAAGCAGGCAAAAACCAGACAAAATTCCATTCTAGTGTCATAAAAGGAAATGAAAAATGAAAAGAATGTAATCTGCAAATGTGTGGTTGTTATATGTATATGTGTCTAGGCTAATTATAAAGGTAGGTGTTCAATACATAGAATTTTTGGAAGAACTCTCTGGCACAAGGGGAAAATGCATGAGGACAGAGAATAGCAAAGCTCAGTTCAATATACCAAAAGAACATACTGTTTTGCCTTCAGAAACTTCTAATGGCACTTTTGACAAGTTGCCAGAGAAAGGGAAGATTGTCAAAACATGTTTTACTCAACCTTCCTGAATTTTTCTTTCATTCTTTCTGGGTTGGGGCTGTAATGTCCATTACTTCCCCAGTGACCATCTGGGAGTTATGTGTGGACTCCTGAGCCTCCAGACCAGTGGTGGGATTCAAATAATTTAACAACTGGTTCTCTGCCCTAATGACCAGCTGGGTAGGCGTGGCTGGGTGTTCATGTGACTGGGAGGAGCTCATGTGACTGTAAGTCTGGGCGTACTGCCAAGAACCTTTAGCTGTTATATGGATTAACCAAGAGGCAGTTTCTGTAAGCAGGGCAATAAAGATTAGGCTAGAAACAACACCTGAATGTTTCCTTCCTGCCTTCCTAACAGGATTAGCCCTGTAAAGTGGAAAAAAACCAAAAGGAGATTTTTTCCAACAATCGGTTCTCCAAACCGCTTAGAAAGTTAACAACCGGTTCCATGAACAAGTGCAAACCTGTTGAATCCCACCATTGTACTGAATGTTTGCTTGCTTTATTTATTGTGTCATATTTTTTCCTCTTTTCATCCTCAGATAATGTTGAGCTGAGAGAGTGGGACCTCCATGGAGCCATTCAATATGTAGTAAAATTGAGTGGGGATATGGAACCATAACTTCTGGGAGTTAGTTCAATACCAGAAAGATTGAGACATGCAATAGATTTTTTTTTTGACACAAATTCCACGTTATATTTATGAGGCAGTAGTTTTGTTTTTCCTCATTCATCTAAATATTTGGAAAATAGAAGGAGCACAATCTACCTGCTATTAATTCACATCTTTCTCAATTTAGTCATCTTCTAATCACTGCGGCATAGTCACTCTTTTATTTATGCAATTTACTATTTCATACCAGAACAGATGCTGCTCATTTGGCAAACTGCAAATTAGGAATCCCACTATGAATTAGATGGTTAAATTTTACCTGAGATATATTTACCACCCATATGCTTTCTGACAGATTTTTGACACCTTTGATAAATAATCGACTCATGAGAAGTAGTGGCTAAATAAATATTTGGGAGAAAGGAAGGAAAGAAGATAACAGATGCAAGGGAATCCCCCCATCCCAGTTTCTCTCTTGGTTCTTCTCTTTAAGGTATAAATTCAAGGAGAAGTGAGAATTTTCTGTCCTCATATACTTAAGAAATTTATTTTTTACTTCAAATACTATGATTGTCCATTAGCATCCCTTGATAATTGGGCTAAGTCCATCTTCTGCATCAAGTACTATTACTGTATAGAATTGATATTTTTCTTTGTAGTGAAACCTTCTGCTATTTCTAGTGTTCTTTCTGGTATTCTTAATGTTCTAGTTTGGTTATGCTCAGGAACATATGACTTAACAAGAAGTCTTGCTGATTTTAAAGTTCCAAACTGGCACAGCCTTTTCCCCTGTGTACCTGGCCTTCTGAGTTAATAGTTAGTTACAGATCTCCATTGAACCAAGAAAAATTAAAAACCACAATTCTCACCTTCTTTGGTGACAATGGATGGTTGAAAGTCTGAGATATCTCCTGTCATGAGATTTCCCATTAGTCTTCACCCTCAGCATCATTACAACGATAAATTTGAGGGGGGGGGGAATAGTTTTGCATATGAACGACCTCTGCAATGATCCAGTACAAATTTTTAATTTGGCTTATAAAAGTCTGGGCAGCGTGGCGGGTCAGTGATTAAGAAACTGGGCCTATTGTTGAAAAGCTGGTAGCCCAGGTTCGAGAGTCAAGGACTACATAATAGTCCTTTCCCCAGCTCCTGCCAGCCTAGCAGTTCAAAAGCTTGCAGATGTGAACAGCTAAATCTTGATGGGCAAGTAAGGCTCCGTGACATCCTACTGTCCACATGACCACGGAAGTGTCTTCACATTGTGTTGGCTCAATGGCCTTGAAAAGGAGATGAACACTGCCCCCTATATTCAATAACAATTACCAAAGTAAAATCGATAGGGATTCCTTTACCCTTTTTTTTAACCTATAATAGTCTACTGGGATTCTCTAACTCAGTGGTTCCCAATCTTTTCGGTTCGCGGCTCCCTTAAGTACTTCCGATTTTGGCCGCGGCTCCCTTAAAATTTACGGAGTTTTTCCGCGGCTCCCTTAATAGGTACATCCGGGTTTTTTTTCATTTTTTACTTGTAACTGCGCATGCGCACTAGCGTTTCAGAAATGGCGCGGCGCCCTTACGACGGCAGCGCGGCTCCCCAGGGAGTCGCGGCGCACAGATTGGGAACCCCTGCTCTAACTGCTAAGTTAACTGCTAGATTAGCACTATAATACCGAGACAGAAACTACTACACAGAGGATTTTTTTAATCCTGTGCTGTGGAAGTTTAAAGACTTTGTCTAAAATTCACTGAGCATGTATGTTATGTGGGTTTTGAATGAGTTTCTGGAACCTGAAAAGAAATCAGCTCAAAAATCTTCCAGATGATACAAAGATAGGTGGAAGCATTTCCACGGATTGCCTTCAAGAGCCATCTTTTCCATTGCTGCAAAGGTTTGATCAGCATTCTGGTCCAGTGGTGGTTTCCTACCAGTATTGCCACCGGTTCACTGACTGTGCACATGTGCACAGGTGCGCAAGCATGCACGTGCATGGTCCTCCTCTGTGCGTGCATGTGCTCCCCCTCCCTTCTGCACATGTGCACACCTACTGGTGCGTGCCTACTGTGCATGTGCACACCGATCAGCTGAGAGGACTCTTTCATCCTCTCAGATGATTGGTGCATGTTTTTTAGCTACTGGTTTGGCCGAACCGGCACTTTTTTAGCTTAAAAAAGTGCTGGTTCAGCAGAACTGGTAGCTAAAAAAATGTGCGCTGACCAGCTGAGACTCTGAGAGTCCTCTCAGATGATCGGCATGCACATGCGCAGAAGGGAGGGGGAAGTGCACACACGCAGAGGGTGTTTTTAGCTACCGGTTCGGTTGAACTGGTAGCCATATTTTTTCTACCGGTTCACTCGAGTGGCAGTTTTTTCCAGTAGAATACCACCTCAGTTCTGTTCATAGATATTTGGAGTGCCTAGGAGATTTGAAAGGAAGGCACATAGGTAGATTCATGTCTCCTCCTACAACAAGCAGAACATTTCTATTAGATCACATCATCTATTGATAGGACATTTCCAACATAGGGTAGGACAGACTTTTCCAGTTGATGAGTGAAATCACTACACATCCATTGTGAAAGAAACTACTATTTCATCTACTTGTTAAAGGATTGTTTTAAGGCTTGTAGACCCAAGTTGGATAATTCTTAGAGCAAAAAATAATCCATTCTTGATGGGTTTCCCCATACAAATGTGACTTGTGTCATCCCATTGAGTCCTCCTGAATGCAGCTGAGGGACATCTTTAATGGACTTTATTTATTTGTTTGTTTATTAAAATTATACGCTGTCTATCTCATTATTGGAGAGTCTGTTTTGTGGTAGCCGAAATGAAGTGGGGGATAGTTTGCACTTTAAACAAACAAACAAACACCCCTGAAGTGTGTAGAATGAATGGCATGCATGGAAGATGAAGCATCATTGCATGAAACTGATTTAGCAAGAACTCTCATCTTCTAGCAAGCTACCTCCATGGCCCATTCCTCCCTTATCTGGTATAAATGGAAGTTAAGAGAAAAATCTCCTATCAGGGTAGAGGAAAGGAAAGGGGAAAGGAAAAGAAAGGAAAAGAAAAGCTGAGCTCTTGAAGAGAGACCTTGAAGAGTAAATGAAATGGAATTTATTGAAACTTACCCCCTCTGCTCCTGTAAGCAGTTACATAATTTCTCTGTCCTTCTATAGCACATTTCACACCGAGTTTCATAAGAAAGTAATTTCCTCTCAAGGTTAAGCAGATTTTGCTGCTATTCCTTTGTTCCTTAAGGGTATAATTCATGGCTGAATATTTTGGCTCATCTAATGTAAATAAATTGAAAGAATCATAGAACAATAGAGCTGGAAAGCACCTACTGGTTATTTCATCCAACCCCTTGCCCACAGATAACATGATTAATTCTATTGATCATTTTCTTGTGATTGGTAAAATGCAAGGACAACGAGGGGAAAAAAATCGGCTGTCATTTTAGCAGAAGAATTATGATCCCAGGCAGAGCGATAGCTTCTCTTGGAACAGTAATGCAATTAGGACATAAAGCATTTGCTATATTTCTTTGAAGGCAGAAACAAGGAAGGGGGTGGGGGATGAGGGAGAATTGGAGCTCTGTGTCTATGCCTTTTCTCATCATCATGAGTCTCATCGTGAGTCAATCTCATAGAGAGATGAATACCCTTCTAACCTTATTATGCTAAAAGTTAAAATAATAATAGTAGTAAAAAAAAACCAACCCTGACCTGGCTCATAAGTTGTCTTGTCTGATCTGTCCTAAAGAACTCATAACATCTCAGTTAAATTTTTATGCTCTAATAAAAAAAAAGGATTCCAGTCCTTATTAGATGCGTTAAAATATGGAATCTTAAGCTCTCCCCTACAGTTGTTACAACTTGCATTACCTCTTTATCTATTAAGATATTTTGTGGGAATTGTCAAAGATGGTCTTCATTTTCTTGTATATTTCACTTGACAACATTAGCCTGTTTGACTAGCATTCAGTTGGTATTTTTTGACACGAAGCTGGCAGGAGTTGGAACATAAAATGCTATTACGTGTAGATGATATTTTCAGTCATAGAATTATTAAAGTTCTCAACTACAATTTGGTAGGTTATCACATTATTCAGTCAAGTATTCAGTCAGATAATATTGTTATCATTGTTATTGATATGATAGGTGATCAAGAAAATACAGTACTGCAAGAATTTGAATAGCCTAAAATTGCTGAATGGGATTCTATTCTATTCTATTCTATTCTATTCTATTCTATTCTATTCTATTCTATTCTATTCTATCCTATCCTATCCTATCCTATCCTATCCTATCCTATGCTATCCTTTGTTATTCTACTCTATCCTACCCTTTTATTTAGTTTTTAGTTTGATATATTAGCACTTTCTGGACCTTATGAGTGATTTTTTTTCTATTATAAAGTATTTTGGAAGAATTTAAAAAGTTTATCTAAATCTGAACAGTTTATTTTTATAGACAGTTAGGGACCATTACTAAGATAGATACTGGTAATTATTAAGATAAAACTGCAAAATGAAATGTGATTGGGATATTTTATTTTAACAAATGAATTAACCTCAAAGAACATTACATGTTTCTTATGAAGTTAAAATATTTCTTATGAACTTAAAATGAGACTAATTTATCAAAAGATTCTTTCTCATGTTTATTAGATGCCTTGAATGGTTATTTTTATACAAGCGCTGGGTGTCAGACTTTTATGCAGGAGATATATTTGAGGAAACTAATGTTTTATAATATATTCAATACTATGGTCTCTTTTTTCATTATCTTTAATTTGGTGATCCATCAATTAAAACACACATTATCGTTTAAATTATTCTAATTTTGTTGCATTGTTTAATCTGCTTGATTGGAGCATAATATTACTTGAATTCTTTTTCCCATCTTTTCCAAAGCAAAGAATTTATCACAATGTAATACCACCTGCCCTTCTTCCTTGAACAGCTCTGAATTTATTCTATTTTGATTACTTTGCAGTGGAAACCAGGGATACACAGTTGTTAGAAAGATTTGTGATTGCTACTGCTTACCTGCAGAATGAATCCGTGGTTCTTGATTTGCAGAGCTCCATGAACTACTGTGCACTTAAAACATGGACACCATTTAATTCATATCGGGGAAACAATAATAAAAGCTGCAGCTTTAGAAAATGGCATCTCCAAGTTTTCCTAAATGAATTATGCATGGCCTCAAAACAAGAGAGATAATTTCCTGCAAATCGTATGATTTGCCTTCAAAATTTCCCATAATCAGTTGCAATCTGTGGAACTGAATCATATGTTACTACCATTATCCAGTAGCTGCAAGCATCTTCCTACCCACATGACAGTTTTTGTGTATGGGATTTGACATGCCCTGTTTGCATTTCCATTTCAGAAACAAGCAAATCCATAGTCCTTGCAGGGGTGGAGAATGGAAATAGAATAATGGATAAAACAGTATACAGCTTTTGCATGTTTGTTGGAAGAAGAAAAATTAAACCAACCTCTGTCTAATAACCTAGTTCCATAAAAAGACTAAAGACTGTACAGAAAAGGTGCATCAAAAGTAAGATATAAAAGCATCAGAAGATGAAGTCAGGCACAGTTGGAAGCTGTCTGTTATATGAAATGTATTAACTGAACGGAATATTAAAAATGATGACTTCATTAAGTAGATTCATAGAAGCAAACAGGAACCACAGGAAATTACTGCTCATTCATTCTGTCTAATCACATCAGATTTTGGCTACATTTACACAGTTTCAAAAGACAGAACAGGGGAAATCATCACTTCCAAACAATTTCCCCAAACGTGGATTTCTACATTGATGAGCGCAATGATGTGACCATGGAAATTCTTTGATATCATTTGTAGTACAATGCAATGATAACAAAGAGGGATGGAGAACACAATTATTCATTTCATTCCAGTTAGAAAATGTCCATGGAGATTCTCAGTCATCCAGGTAATAGTTGTCAATTTCTCATCCAGATCCAGTTTTACTTTTCAAACCTTGCTGATAACGTCCTGTGAATTGTTGATGTGATGGATGATGTTACCAACCAGAGGAGCTTAATAAAGTGGTTAGATGTTTCGTAACGTTGTAGGTGATAGAGTTGATGCTGCTGACAATTGGTCTGAGTAGAGTTCCTTCTTTGTGGATTTTGGGGGTCCATATATGCATGGAGTGGCTTCTCCATGGTAAAGGCATAGTATTATGGCTTGTCAATATCATTGTCCTTCAGTAGTTGTTGCAGGAAATTGATGACCTTTCTCTTATGAATGCTGGTAGGATCTCTCTTCAGAGTCTCATATGTAGCAATGTCCTTCAGAAAAGCATCCAATGCCATTCTAAAACAATGTCGTATGTGGCAACATCAAGACCGTGAGAGCACAGTCCCTTTGAAATAATTCTAGTAGTGGCTTTAAATTATTAACCAGAAGTCCTAGATCAGAGATGCATCATTTTGTTGGAAGCTAAAGTTGGAGCTCATAATGCTGGGAAACAATGAAGGAAAGAGCAAAAGAGGACAACTCTGCATTATATTGCAACAGCAATGGATGCACCACAGAGAAACTTGAAAGGCCAATTTCACGGCCTGTGGATACTCTGCTCAAAAAAGACAGAAGGAGCAAGGAAAGGGTAGGGCAGGGCTAGTGACATTTGTTTTGAAGTTTAGTTAAAGTCAATGAAATAACATTGCATGCCACCCAGATTTGCTCAGAGTTACACATCAACAGGTGAAAAATGGGCTAAGCCAAGAGGCAAATCACTTCCCTTTACAACCACTTAAGTTGCCTCCGACATAAAACCCTTCCAGTCCTAGGTGGGTTTGGCAAAACAACCCAGGAAATTATTTATTTTTCATTGAAGTTGGATCTTTGCTAAATTCCTTCATGAATTGAAAATTCTGGACTCGAAAAAACTTAGTGAATCATGGGCTAGGTAGCCCATTTCAAAGGCATAACCTGAGTAACATAAGCACCTTCTTCACTGCTTGTAATGCTGGGAGGATAGCAGAAGAGGCATCAAAAGGTGCCATTTGAAATGCAGCTCTCTTTCAAATGGATGGATGGCTCTTTATACAGCAACTTCTTCTCATTTAAGAAGGTTAGATAGTGTAGTAGGATGTAAAGCTCTCCTAGATCCATATTCCTGGAGGGAAACATTAAATTCAGTGAAGCATGCTTTTGACTGAGTATGTCATACAATATGCACAAAAGAACAGAAACAGAATCATCCCTAGCAATCAGCAAAATAATAATTGAGTATTTTTTTCCTCATAAAAACACCAAACTCCATAGTACATATTGCATTTTGTAAAAGTCACAGTATGATTGGAATATGTGTACCAAGTATAAATATGTATGTCTAAGTATGCATATAGCTCCTTTATGTTGAACTTTAGTCCTATTACTTCCTGGGGATTCCATTATAGTTTTCTTGGGAAAATGCACAGATGTTTTGCCATTGCCTTCTTCTGGGATTTCTTCTTCTAGCTCAGTGGTTCCCAATCTGTGCGCCGCGGCTCCCTGGGGAGCCGCGGCACCATTGTAAGGGCGCCGCGCCATTTCTA
>JAOYMU010000001.1:77804498-77814694 GCA_025802295.1 Psammodynastes pulverulentus | reverse complement strand
CAAATCACAGCCAAAGGGTTTAAGTAGATCCTTCAGGTTTTAATAAGGTCAATATGGATATTTCAAAATATGAAACATTGAAAATTAGTGACATAACTTCTTTCAGTGCACTCTGAACTGGGAGAAACAGGAAAACAATTGCTCATTTTCATTTGTCCATTTGTCTGCTACTCGCAGAGAAGCAGTACCATATGCAGAAAGACTCAAATATCTAGACAACACCTTCTCTATGCCCTACAACCAGCTCAGCAGAGACTAAAATCCAGGAAAAGTTTGCTTAGATCAATGGAAGACTTTGAAGAATATGAAAGCAGAGTGGATCTTTGGAAAGCTACAAAGAACCAACACTGGATGGAACCAATGGAGGAGCTGGCACTTGGGCCTGATGAAAGCTGGAAGTATGGAAATCATTGAATAGACTGTGCATGGGTACAACAAGGTCTGGAGACACCCTGAACAAATGGGGGGGCTGCCCGGTGGCTTCTGCTCTTTGCAATTGTGGTGACATACAGTCAACAACACATATGTATATCTGCCCTTTGTGCCCCCTTCAGTGTACTCTTGAGGACCTCATGGCAGTGTGACAGAATGCAATTAATGTTGCTAGTTTCAGGGCAAGATCTGATTAATTTGTACATATTTAAATTTTATATTTTATATTTTAAATTTTATGTCATATAGCACACCTTATTTTAATCGTGATGTTGGGGAATGAATAAACAAATAAACATTTGTCCATTTTGGTAAGATTTTTTTTAAAAAACTTGATTTGCCTAGACTAAAGCAAGCTATTTCCGCTCCCTGTATAGGGATGTATTTTGCCACTTCAATAAGCCTTTCAACAGATAGCCTCTACTGCATTGGCTGAGATAGTGGACTACCCAGGCGCATTCCAAATCTTCAGTATAGTGCTGTTTACTTCTGATGAATAATTATAGATCCACTCACTATGACAAACCATTCTTCTCCCAGACAGAAACAACAAAAAGTTTGACTTCAGAGAATTTAATCAGGTGGATTAGCAAAAAACCTTAACTCTTGTTGAGGATTAGCTAGCCCCTAATCCAATTTGATAACTAGCATGCCCCCAAAAATTAAAAAGAGTGGTTTATACTAGAAAGATGAATAGTTTGTGTTTATATGAAGTTAACTTATCTAAAATTACAGATAACAGAGTGTTTAATATGGGATTTAATGAAGTCTTGGCTAGGGCTTTGGCAAATGTTAATTCATACCCTCCCCAAAAGTGAATCTTATGAAGGGTGACAAGTGCCAGATGGACAGCAGCAGAGTTCCTAGAGGGTTGTGTATTTAGCAGAAGCAACAAGAACAGTAAACAAGGAACGTTCCGGCAAAACTTTGTGTGATGTTTCAGTCATGAAATGAAAAGTGCCCTCAAAGTAGATGAGACTGTTTTAGCATTCCATTTATAGTTGTTTGATTTAGTGGGTGGTCTTGAGTCTCAGACTGTCTGTCATTTCTGTACTTAGGCCCTAATAAGTTTTTAAGACTTGTTTCAAACAAAAGACCCATCCATACTTTTGAAACTGAGGGATGTCAAGATCTATTTGGATAGGACATGGGAAGCTTTAAATCAGTTAAATGAAAAAAAAATCATAATAATGTGATTGGCTTTAGCTAATATATTACTTGTGTTGGGTTAATCTAAAATGCTATTTGCATCATAGTTATGATGTTTAAACTTAGTACTAAAGCCAGTGGTGGGATTCAACAGGTTCGCACCTATTCGCTAGAACCGGTTGTTAATTTTCTAAGCAGTTCGAAGAACCGGTTGTTGGAAGAAATTTCCTGTTGTTTTTTTCCACTTTACAGGGCGAATTCTGTAAGGAAGGCAGGAAGAAAACATTCTGGTGTTGTTTCTAGCCTAATCTTTATTGCCCTGCTTACAGAAAGTGCCTCTTGGTTAACCCATAGAACAGCTAAAGGTTCTTGGCAGTATGCCCAGACTTACTGTCACCTGAGCTCCACCCAGTCACATGGTCACCCAGCCATGCCTACCCAGCTACTCATTAGGGCAGAGAACCAGTTGTTAAATTATTGAATCCTACCACTGACTAAAGTGTGTCTTTTGGGTATGTGGAAGTAGTAATCTCAGTAGTAAAGATAGAGAACTTGGCTTGCATAGAATAATGAGAGTAAGCTGGTCATCACAGTAGGCTTTGGTTATGCCATGGTATAATGGCTAAAATGTTCCAGTGCTAATCAATACTAAACTTAATATTAGCAGAAAAGGCTACATGCAATATGGGTGTATCTAAGGCAAGTAACCAAATTGATAGTTTCTCTGTCTTAGATCAAATGAATACCTCAATTGACCAAAGCCCTGCAGGGTAGCACAGGTTTTATTTTTATCCATGAGACCATCTGGTGAAAATCATTATATAAGGCAAGTTATTATTATTTATGAAGTTTATTATGGCTGAATGTAGATATAGTAGATAAGAAAGCAATAAACAATTTTTAAAAGAAACAGAAAGAATGCAGAGCGATTTTCATGGAATTAAAACATATGTTCTACAAGTGAGTAAAGAGGATTAAGGAAAGAACTTCAGCAGAGTGACTGGAATTAAAAGTGATGAAGGTATTTGGTATGAACCTGAAGTGACAAATGCTGAAAGGAGTTTTTTAGCAATATTGGGAATGATGTCATGGGAATGATATGTTGAAGAATACATAGAATGATAGTTCAAGAAAGAATTCATGGAAAGGAAGTTATAAATATCAGAGTGATAAGATACAAAAATCTTAAAATATGGTTGTAGTTTGCTGATTTAGTGACTATGTCTTGCTTACTTTATATATAAAGACTAGTTTTGTGCCTAATAATTGGAAGAATGCCACGATTGTCCCCTTATTAAAGGGAAATGTAGTAAATGTGAACATAAAAACTACAGAGAAGTAAGATTGAAAATGCCTGGAATGGTATTTTGCATAATTATGTATGAAACGGAGTAAGAGGTGAGCAAAATTTAAGGAAATGTAGTGTGGTTTTATGATAAGTATGAAGTACAGAGACTAGATTTTGCACTTCAGCAAGACATGGATAAATGTAAGAATGTAAGAATAAAATATAATGTTCTTTTGTTGGTTTAGAGGAAATATATGATAAGAAAAATAGGCTTGAATTATGGAATGTTTTGTGCAAATATGAAGTTTAAGATTAGTCATGAAATCCAACAAGGATGGTATGTTATGGATATAAGGGATAAGTGAAGATAAATGGCTGCTCAGTGAATTGTTCACATTGAACAGTGGCTAAGATAAGGATGTATAATGCTCCTTTAGTTGCTTGATATATTTATGGAAAATTTATAAGGAACATTTGTGGGGAGTTTAGACGTGTGTTGGTTGAAGATGTGAATGTACATGTCCTTTTGTATGCAGAGAATGCCATTGTTGGCAGAAAATCCAAATGAATTGCAGTGAATATTAGATAGATTATATGATGCAATGAAGAATGTGGATCTGAAAATCAATGTACGAAAGACCAAAGGAATTTTGCTTGACAGGAAAAATTGAGTGTCTGATTTCAAATTACATATAATTTATAAATGGTAAAAATTTAGAATAAGTAGATGAATTTTGTAACCCAGGTAGAATGTTCACTAAAGATGAAAAAATGGATGGAGAAATGTGGGATGCAAAGATAATGTATGGATGGAAAGATAATAATGTGTGGTTATTTTGAAAATACTTATTTTTTTTCCAAAAGAAAATATGCAAAAACAAAAATATGTGTGTAAGAATGTGCTTCTGTGAACCTGTTGCACAGTCAACCTGTGCAACTGTTTGTAATGGAACTTAAAGCCAGTATCTTTTTGTTTTTCCCCCCAAATGTTGGACTGCCAATCCAAACTTGTGGTCCTCCATAAAACATAGAAACACCTAACAAAAAAAGCAGCCACCACCTACTGTATCTGTTTTTTTTTAAGTTTTAGCTGGCACAGCCTGCTGCAGCAAAAGTTCCTGCTAGTGTGGTTTCCATCTTACCTGCCAACTTTTGTTCTCACTCTTGGAAAATGATGGTTGCAGCTTTGGCAATAGTCCCTTCACTGCACTTGCCTGACTTAAGGCTTTGAGGAAGAGAGTCTGCTCTCTGCTATTGGTTGATAAAGGCATGGGCTGAGTGGGAAGGAAGGATAGAAAAAGTGGCTGTCAGGAATCTGTTCACAAATGATGAATCAGATCAATCAGATGTGCAGAAGAGACGGCTGCTTTGGAACCCCTAGTGTTTCAGATGGCCAAAAGCTTTCAGACCTAGCCAAAGGCCAGCTGAGACTTTCTCAGTTGAGCAACATTCATGCCAACCAACTCAACATTGGGGAAAAAAAGTTAACCTCCCTCTAACTTCTCATCAGCAGAGACAAAACACGAGGATTTTGAAAAAACCAATGCAGGCCATGAAAATTTGAAAATAAAGGAGGGGAACAGACATCTCATTTATTTCTTCCCATTTTGCCAAATTCTGATTCACTCAATTGTCTGACATCCAGTTTATGTCACTGCATTTACTGTTACTGTTTATTGTTTCTTGGAATCTACAGCAAACTGCCACCATTTTTGCCCCAAGGTCTGTAAAGCTGTTAAAGCAGCCCTACTGCAACCAATTGTGGAGAATATTGCTAGTTGGCTAGCAGTGAAGTACAAATCACTGCACTAGAGTTGTAGACCCAAAATTCCTAGCAAAAAATTCTCATTTCAGAGCATCACTCCGCAAAAGAGAGAACTGAGAAAGCACCAACGTGCGCTCCTGAATGATCTGTTAAGATGCACTACCAGCTGTGCTTATTGATGACGTGGACAGCAGATTAGCTTCCACCAATAAGAATAAGAAGTCACCTGGTTGAAAACCAGGTTGCTTGGCCAAATTGCAGGCAGACGTGCTGCCTTATTGGAACCTTCTCCCCAGCAGCAGAATAGCAGAGTTGCCAGTAAAGCGGCAAACTTGATACAGGTGAAAGAGGAGAAGGGAGGACATGCATGATCTGGAGCTGGGTAGCCACCAGCAAAAGGAGTACCTAGCAATGAAATGAAAGAAGGCATTTTTTTTCCTTTAGAAGGAGTGGATGGTCCACAAGAGAAGAAAGGAAGTAAAGAAACTCAGCAAAACAGAGCACAACATCAAAAAATGTGCAAGAGCTCTACATGCTGGCTGTTAACCAGGGTGCGATTCAACCGGTGTAACAACTGGTTAGGTGAGCTCGCGCTTTGCCAAACATGTGCTTTGCATGTGCGCAGAAGGTTTGCAAATCGCCTTCTGTTGCAACCCCTATATGTTAAATAGCTGGTGTGTGACAATCTGCTGTGCTACGTGAATCAGCTTAGCTTGAAAAACAGGATATAAAGCACTGACTTGAGCCCGGGTGGGCAGGTAGGCCCAACACCTGATTATCGGAGAGGTTCGCTCCTGGCTGATCCTCTGAGATACCAGTATGCCCAAACCTGGCCGAACTGGTAGAATCCCACCCCTGCTGTTAACCAAAAATGAATTAAAAATCTCAGAGGGGATTTGAGACAAAGCAGTCTTAATAGCAATAGCACTTAGAATTATATACTGCTTTATAGTGTTTTTTACAGCCCTCTCTAAGCGGTTTACAGAATCAGCATATTGCCCCCACAATCTGTGTCCTCATTTTACCCACCTCGGAAGGATGGAAGGCTGAGTCAACCTTCAGCCTGGTGGGATTCGATCTGCCAGATTCCCAAATTGCAGGCAGCTGCCTGTAAGCAGAAGTAGCCTGCAATTACTGCACTCTATCCTCTGCACCACCGAGGTTCCTTCTGCTTCAAAATCAGGGAAATCAGAAGATCTCTATTGATTATTTATTGGAGAATTTCAAATCAGCTGAAAAGAGTCTAATGAATCCCCAAGGATGGAAATGAGACACAAAGACAGATAAACTAGCAGATCAAAAAGATCTGGGGTATGATTCAGATGTGGTTGGAGGAAATATTGGGTCAAAAAGTAGAATGTAAGCTGGAACTATTCCTGTTAGGAATCCCGAATAAGAAATATAGGGAAGAGGTGATCTATTTAATAGTACATATCACAACAGTTGTTAGACTGGTTTCTGCTCAACAATGGAAAAGTAGAGAAATCCACGGAGAGGATGAAGTGATGAGAAAAATATTAACGTCTGCAGAAATGGAATAGATTGACGCAGGAAGGAAAAAATAAGGATGGAACAGAATACTACAAGATATGGAATACATTTTATATATGGTGGGAACAAAAAAGGAAGGACCCAGAATTAAAAATAAAGAGGATAAGGAAAATGGAAATTGATGTTATGTAAACATACTGCAATGGAACATAGCAAATAACATAAAGCATAAAAGTTTAATTGTATAAATGTATAAATGCATGAATGTAAATAAGAGATGTATTGGATGTAATAATATGTAGGGCAAAAAGGAAGTCAGGATGATTGTACTGTGTCCAATATGTTAATGATTTATTCAATAAAAAGTTTTTTAAAAATAAATAAGATCAAAAACACTGCAGGAGAGGAGGCTGGAACATTAGAACTCAGGGTCATTGGAAGCAAGATAAAACACCGTGTGATAGAGTGGTAATACAAAAAAAATTAGATTGTGCAGAGGCTGACAATGCACTTAAGAGGTAAAGAAGATTCGGAATTTTATTTGGCTTGGGACACCTGGTACCAATGGTTAAAGAATAAAAAAGGGAAAGAAAATAAAACAAACTAAGTGTTATAAATTTGTATATATTGTAAATAAATACTGTAAATATAAATATATGTATATGAATAGATAGGAGGTGAACTTAATTAGAGAAATAGGAATACGATGTCTTAAAATGTTGGAAATAATAACAGAATTTTCTTTAAATGTTAAGTGTGTCATGTATGTCTTTTAAAATGTTTTTAAAACTAATGAAGTCTGTTTAAAAAAAAGAAAATAATGAATCTTAAAGGCACGCCATTGTGACCAATGGGCAGAGAGACATGTATAAGTAATGAGAAATACAATATATGTAAATATGAGAAGCCAGAAGCAATTGATTTCTACGGGATTGCCTTCATCATTAATATTTTTATTCCTTTGTTGAAAAGCTTTATGAAAGTAGTTACTTTCTTGTGTCATCCTAGATAAATGAAACAGACTTCATCTATTTGATAAGGAAGCTTAGTTTTTATGCCCTACTTAAATCCTACCTGCTGCATTCAAGACTCATTATAAAATTCATCTTCAGGTCTGCTGTTTATGGAAGTAAGTATTTTCTTACAAGATATTGATAGTGGTGACAGCTTTCATGATTCACAATCCCCTAAATAACAGGCAAACAAATGAAGAGAGTAGCAGAGATACTAAAGATGAAATCAAAAACAATCAACAAACCTCAGTATATTTTATTTATCTAGGTTTTTAAATAAAGGGAAAAGTTAGCAGTCGAGCTAACATTTTTATCTGGTTGAAAGAAAATGTGAGCTTTTCCCATTGTTTTTAAACTGATAGTGTTAATTTATAGGGAAATTCCAATTACTGAGTTGTCTTAAGCTTTTATTCCAGTCGTATTTACACACATACCCTCTAATGATCCTTTACAAGGTACAGAAACAGAATTTGAAGCTCACCATCTGCTCTCCAGCTTTGGGTTTTGTTCTTAGAGTTCAACTTGAAGTGAATTATTGGAAAATAAAGAAACAAATCCCAGATAGGAGCTGACCCCCTGCAGCCTTAATCCACAAAAATAAGACAGGTCTCTTTGGGCTTCTTAAGTGTGATTAGTTGGACCGTAATTAAAGAAATTATGAAGGAAGTCTTCTGCTTCAGCATGATTATCCCAACCAGTATTCATAGGAGCCACTTCCTAAGAATCTCTATTGTCCAGATCATTATTATGCCTAGTTTGCATGGATTTACATACATACATACATACATACATACATACATACATACATACATACATACATACATTATACATGCATACATACATGCATACAGCCAGCCAGCCAGCCAGCCAGCCAGCCAGCAATGGGATGTAACTGGCGCAGCTACCAGTTCGGGAATGTGTGTGCACATTGGGAAAACGCATGTGTGCTGCTTCTAAATCCCCAGCTGGGGCTTGCAGTGATGAGCAGCTTCAGCAGATAAAGGACAGGTAAAAATCAGGGCAGGTGGGAGGGCCCAGCACAACTTTTTTGCTTCCTGTTCCTCTTGGAGGAACGAAGGCTTCTGTTAACAACTGGATCGCCTGATCCGGGCAGACCTGGCTAGATCCCACCCCTGCATACATATATACATACCTACCTACCTACCTACCTACCTACATACACACATACACACACACATGCAAGGAAGGGACACTACTACTTTTAAAATTCATTGCAAATAGACTAACTTTTAACTTTTCCTGTGTCAAGGAGTGTATTAATAATTTATAATAGTGCCTACTTTTTAATTAAAGGAAACAGACTTTATGTGAACCAAAAAATAACTTCACAGAAGACAACCAAAAACCAGAGGGAAGGGTGTTTTTTTCTTACTTTTTCTTACTTTTTACAGACTGCTCAAAAATTAGTGTTTATCAGATAACAGTAACCCAATCCTTCTTTCAAGAATTTCAAGGTAATCTAAAGAAGGTTAGTGGTAGAGTATTAAATATTTCTGTTCTCACAACAGCTCTACACTAGTGAGGACGTGGGTATCTGTGGTATCATTGCAGTTTGGATTCAATGATATGGTTGTTGCTGGGCTAGGCTGAGTGACAATGGCCTGGTTCAAACATAACACCAAGCCAGGATTTTTAAATCATAGTTTCTTTGAACTAAACATAGTTGCCTGGTTCACACATAACATTAAACCATAATGGATATATGAACAACAAACTCACATTATAGCTTAGCACTGTGAGTGAGCTGGTGTGAAATCGGGTCCACAAAGATTTAACTTTTATCCTCAGCATCATAGTGATGCTTAGTTAACAACTTAATTAAACTAATTGCATCAAATTATTATCCCTAATTACAGAAGGAGGTTGCTTGACAATAACAAGATTAGGGCTAGATCCACTATGCTTATGGGATACCCCGCCCCCAAATAGAGCACTGGTATCCTGCTTTGATGAATGACCTGTGGTTTTTGGAGTCACAGAAGAAGACTCTATAAAAGAATGTTGTATCTAACCAAAGCTGCAGCAAAAATGTCACTTATTTCTGTTTGAAGTAGCTATCTTGTGAAGAGGGGGAGAAAGGTACAAACATTTTTCATTCATAAATCTATATTTATTTTTATCTATTAATTTACAAATAAGGGAAGTTACTTTTAGAATTGATTGATGAACAGTATGTACTTATTTTTACTATCGTAATGGAGGCACATGCCACAGGATGTACCTGCAGAATCTGATGTTTATGTTAAAATGATAAATGCAACATTGCATTGTCAGAATATAAGCTCCACTTCTTTGATTCATTCAAACAATCTTATAATGCATGTATAAAAAGAGTGAAGCTTGTTTCATGATGATGCAATGCTACTTTTGTCTTTTGTTCCCTCTCCTTTGTTCCCTGTCTTTTGCAGATGTCTCTGATTCCTTTCTCTCCATCTACAGTAAACTTACATTTCAATTTGTATTTCCAGGAAGTCTTGTTGAATGGAGGCTTTTAAAAAACCCCCAAACATGGTATTTATATACTCGCAATATTAACATTAAATCGATATTAAATCATGTTTTGTTTTGGACTAGTTTCATTTATCCTATTAAGCCAATATTTACTTAATCCTGGTTTGTTGAATATGCCACAATTAACTGATATTACTGAATTCATTGACACAGAATCCAAAGAAATGGCATGATTCCTTAGCATGTGATCTGAACCTATCCATTTACTAGAGCAAAGGTGTGAATGTTCCTTCCAAGTCTATCCCAGCCCCAACATTGCCCCTCATTTCCTGAAAACTGGAAGTTAATTGTTGCATCCATGAAGACTGGCTTACAAATCTAACAAATTTCTGTTCGAGAGATAATAAGAAGATAATTCCATGATTAATTTTGAATTTTTGACAATGGTTGTGGAAGAAATGAAAAATAATTGCTAGTTAATTCCAATGGCATTTATGGAGGGGGTAAAAATGTCAAGATATCACACAATCATGGTCACTATCTTGACGTTTTTGGCCAACAGTGAAACTGTTGGAAACGATTCCAA
>JAOYMU010000001.1:77676586-77688078 GCA_025802295.1 Psammodynastes pulverulentus | reverse complement strand
CCAGACAGCTAGAACCGGTGTGAACCAGCAGCATACCACCACTGTGCTCATCTCTATTTCTTAACAGAGAAGTGTCAAAAGACACTTCTGTGATCATATGGTCAGAATGACTATACACCAAAGTGCACATTGTTACCTTCTCACTGAAGTGGTACCTATTTATCTACTCACATTTGCATGCTTTCAAACTGCTAGATGGGCAGGAGCTGGGATAAATAACAGGAGCTCACCCAGATCGAGCCTTGAACCCAGGCTGTCTGCTTTCCAGCTGCCAAGCTCAGTGTCTTTAACTGCTGAGCCATTGCTCCCCTTTGCAAGTAAAGCATGTTAAAAAAATATTTCAGTTGGGCTTGATTCCAGGTGACTTTATGGGCACATCCAGGGATGGGATTCTGCTGGTATAACAACTGGTTCAGTGATCGCGCGCTAACTTTTTGGGACTGGCTAAGAGCTTTCCATTCAATTGAAAAGTGGAAGGAATGAAGAGGACTAATGAAGTGGATTCTTCAGTTTTCAATAAGAGCTTTTGAGATTGGAATGATAATTCCAGGTCAAGTATGCTTGGACTAGAACATAATATCCTAGTAGAAAAATATGTCAGGGACATTTTTATCCTTCATGTTAATGTGATTCTTTGTAAGCAAGTTCTGTCTTTTTTATATGATAAATTACTGTTCATAAATTATTTAGGCCTTTTTTATTTACATTTATCACACCCACAAACTTTCCTCCAATTAAAATACTAAAAACACTCCATGTGTTAGGGAAACATATTATTTTGTAATTCATAGAAAATCCAGATAGTCAGAATATGCCAATAGGAACAGGTTATAGTAACAAGAAAACAGGATATATTTATAATGATCCACTGGTATCTAGTGTCAGCTTGCAAACATTTAATAATTTAGCACCCTCCCTTTCATTTTAACAGCATGGGGTCCATTATCAGTGGTGGTGTTTGATTATAGCTTTATAGAGCAATTCCACTTGACAGAGTAGATTGAATGAATGTGGACAATGTTTTGCTCCACTCTTTTCAAAGAAACAGATTTGTTTCTTATGTGAATACACACACACACACACACACACACACACACACGTATGTATGTATGAAATTTCACATTATTTCCTATTGCCAGAAATATACAAATATATCGGTAGTATAGCCATAGAATCAATTATCTAATATTTCACAGAGGTATTTTTACAACTTTTTTGTCTCTGTCACAAAGAAAGAAAAACAAGATTTTCTTAATCCTGTACTATACTTCCTCAGTTAAGCATCAACCAGAGGGAAAAATAGATGATATATAACCTTGGAAGGCTATTTCCTTCTCTTTGAGATGCAGAGCCTGTGTTTTTTGTGATTGGACCTCACAACTTTTTTTGAATTAACCTAAATAATGGCAAAACTCTATTGATTCCTTATAATGCAAATAAAAGAGGGAGTATAAATTGTTGATTATTTAGTTGGGACCTGAAGCACCCAATGCATATTGAATTGGCTGTTGTTATACGGCACAGAATCAGAATCTTATCAGCAAAATCACTACCTTCAACAAATAAATTAGTATTCTGATTAATTCATTTATGTACCTTTCAGAAAGAAGTTGTGAAAAATGCACTTCCCAACACAGCTTTTTAAAAATAGTGATTACCAACAAAAAATCTAATTGCATTAATTCAATTAGTTCATTTAAAACATATGAAATTGTGAGCATGAGGTATCCCAAAAGTTCAACTCACCGTATTAAAAATTAAAAAGCAATCACACTATAAAGCATTTTATTCATTACCCTACATTACCCACGTAGAGATCTATGAAAAATATTCCTCACGCATCCTAAACAGAGGAAGGACAGGAGGAAGAAACGTTCCTAGCATAAGAACTACAGAGAGGGCAGCATCTCGCATTGGGATTGCATGTCTTGAGGTGACATGATTCCCATGTCTTCTCCCTTGTTATTCCCTTTCTTGCTGCCTTTAGGAAGCAAAGGAGTTCATTGATAGGTTGGAGATGGTTTACAGGAGGACAACAAAGATATTTCAGGGACTTAAGGACAAGCACGATGAGGATAGACAGAAAGAATTTGAGGTGTTCAGTCCACAGGGGGGAAAAAAGCAAACACATGATAGCCATCTACATAAAGGGAGGCTATAGAAAGATAGCCAAGAACTATTTTCCATGTTCATAGAAATCAGGAACACAAATAAGGGTATAAATTGCAGCTATCCTGATTTCAATCAAATGTACAGTAAGGAAAAGCTTTCTGATAATAAGAGCTGTACGCAGAATGGTCTATCTAGAAAAATGTGAATTCTCCATCTCTGGACATTTTAAAGAAGAATCTGAATAATCCCTTCTCATGAATGGTTTAATGCAGGGGTCCCCAGCTTTTCAGACCTCAGGGACCACTAAATTCATAATTTTAAATCCCGCAGGACACTAATAGAAATCCAGCATGCCGCTCGCTGAAGCACCTGGACTCCCAGTGATGGGATGGGGTCCTTCAGGCACTTTATGCACATTACAGGGGCAAGGTGATCTTTATGCTCCCTCCCAACTTTCTAATGCTTCTTGGCAACATTACAAAATCTAAGACTGAGTTGTGAAGGCAACCAGATTACAAGATTTGAAATGTTGAAAACTAGAAAAAAAATATCTTCTCAGCTTGTGTTTCATATTGCCATTTGTGGCACTGCACTTATTATGGCCATATTAATAAGAGTAGCTTTTCTTCTGCAGACTATCCACAATCTTCCCCAGGCACATATTAAATCCATAACAATATCTCTAGTCAGAAAAATATCCCCTTTCTGAAGTAAGGGATCCAAGGACTATGTATTACCAAAAATGGCAATACATTCCTTTATCCTACTGGAATGTTGCTGCTGAAATAATGATATGCTTTCATGTACTGCTTATGAGGAGCAGGGCCAGTTGATAACCTCCAAAGCTTTACTTCTAATCTCATTACTGGGCCCAGTGGTCAAAATCCTACAGTTGCTTTGATGCAGTCAAATGTTTTCTACCCCGAAGATACAGGGCACTTATCAACAAGGTCCAGTGGCTAATCCATGAAGGAAGAACCATAGCTAGAGCTCTTTATACCTGCAGAGGTCAGGAGAAAACAGAATCCTTGCTGGAAATCAGCTGTCTCCGTTCTCTATTTCTGCCCTCTATATTTCTAATAATTCTATTTGCTTTGAAATATCTTATTCATCCTTTTCAGCAAGTTTTGGAAGTGGAGAAAGGTGATCACTTATTTTTAACAAGGTGAATTTTCTTTCCAGCTCTGCTGGTGGTCCCTACCTCTGCAAGCAGAAGAATTAGTTTTAAGAAAGTGAAAGACAGCATCTGCTCTCTCCTACTGTGTGGTATTTTAAAAGGTCTTTCTTTTCTCCCCTCCTCCCTCCCTCCTTCTCTCCAAAGTGGTGATAGCCAATCAAATTTTTACATTCCCTAAAGTTCTGAGAACAAGGATGAGGCATATAAGGACAACAACGCAGTAACAAACCCTGGAGCTGTGATTAACCATGCAAGTCTTCCTGCTTTAAAATATTAAATCAGTATTAATTTCTTTGACTAGGACCATTTAGAATGGCTTTAGACTACCAATTGCTTTAGGGAAGCTGAACAAAAGAAAATGTCCATGATGTTGCCAGCTAAAATGTTACAAAACCAGAGAGTTCATGTAACAGAGGAAAACTCAAGAGTCACAATCCTGAACCCTTGTCTGGGGATATGAATTGGAATCCATGCTAATAAAATTAAAGGGGCAGCAGCCTTTACTTCCACCGCAGCTGGGAATGTGGGGTTGGTAGTAAGCTGTGATATTTCTGCAAATTCTCTTTATGGAAGGTGGAATCTGAAGTGGTTCAGGATGGCTGCACTGTAAGGTCTATAGCGAATTACTGAATAATTCTCCCATCTGTGCCTCATGACAACTGGGCAGAGTTGTGAGAGTCAATCCCAGTGTTAAAGTACTGAAATAAGTTTAGGTCAGAACCCCAACTTTGTCACGTAATTCATTTCATAGCCCAAAGGTGAACCATTATTTCTTAGCGCCTTTGTATCTGTCTCTGTTGCCATAAGGTTAAAGCGAAAACAAGATATGCTGCAATTGCCCTACATCACTGGGCTTTAGTGGGAAAGCAATTATATGTTTAGATATTTCAATCAACTGTCTAACTGCAACAATTTATTAGGAACATTATTTTAAAAACTGTGGGCGAGTATAATCTGATTGAAAGAACGCCGGTATTCTGAGCTGACTCAATACAGAAAGAGAGCTTTCATTGCTAAGTGCTTTCATTATTCTGACAGAAACTTCAGTACTTTGTAGTTATTAGTTTAGTTCTAGAAAGTGTTCTGAAAGCTGTGGTCATCTGAAGCCATGGAATAATTTTTTGGAAAGAAATTATATATATTTTTTGTTTTCCATTTATGTTCTAATCTTTTCAGTCTGGCTATATTTTTTTTTTTGGCATCTGAGAACAGAATGGGAAAGGCAATGTGTCTCTCATGTACTCCATCAATACCACGGGCAGGAAAACTCAGGACACTGCTAAGCTCACGTTTAACTATTCTAGCCAGTGTAATTAACAGCAAGCTGTAGTCCAGCAACAACTGGAGAGCCACTGTTCTCTATTCAAGACTTATAAGGGGATATTTTTTCTACTGTGTTTGGAGATTTTCTTTCAGGATAAAAAGAATGTTATTAATGTTATTAGATATAATGTAGTTGAAGAAAGAGCATTTGAATATTCCCATTGGAATATTAGCTTAATTTGGGGGAAAAAAATCTATTGCGTGATTTCTTCCAAGCGAATTCACATAATGGAATTGCTGCAGAGCAATATTTCCTAATTAGTGCTTAAGAATGTTCAAACTTGTGTGAGTCAACCATTTTATGAAGGAGAGAAGGATAGAGCTATAGCAGTAATCTAGGGTTATATCTACATTTTTCATTAGTGCTTTGAATTTATGGATCAACCTAATGTTTCCTTAGTCTTGCAAAATGAAGTGCATCAGCAATGATACTTTTCTATTCCTAGTAAAATATTATGAGGTTATTAGACTTGACACTAATCTAGTTCAGGATAATAATATTTTCCCATAGTTTAAGTCCTCATGCACCCAAATTTGTGGGCAGACTTTCACTTTAAAAAAATCTGCAGAACTGAGTAAATTGCTCTGAAGTTTTGGCTCAGATTCTTCTCTTGTGGGCAATAGAACACAGAACAGAGAATAAGAGCATTAATGGGACCTTGGAAGTCTTCTATTTCAACCCCTTGCTCAAGCAGGAGACCCTATACCATTCTGGACACATGGCTATCCTTGAAAACCTCCAGTGATGGAGCACCCACAATTCCATTAAACAATTCAAAGACATTAACTCCATTTCCTGTCTGTGTGATACCTCTTATCATGCCTTGCCTCAGTTGTCATTTCTGTAGGCTAAACATACCCAGATTCTTTAACTGTTCCTTATAGGCTTGCTTTCCAGATACTTCAACATAAGCCCTACTTAGATATGTTTTGTTTTGAACTCTGGTGCTTGGATACAGTATTCCAAATGGGATCTGACTAGGGTAGAATCTGGAACAATAACTTTCAATGATCTGGATTCCATGTGTTAATTTGCTTCATGTTTAACTTGTGTTGACAAAGACATCTAGATTTTTTTCAAATGTTTTACTGATGTGCTAGATCATTTCCATCTTATACCTGTGCTTTCTCAGATTCAGAATTTCCTTCTTGTAAAATTCCATCTTATTCATTTTAGCTAACTGTTTGTTCAAGGCTGTCTTTGAATCTTCTTTCTTTTGTCTAATTTTAATCCCCCCAGCTTTGTGTTATCTCCAACTTTATAAGTGTGTTCTCAACTTCCTCATTCAAGTCATTGATAAAAATGTTGAAATGCTCTTGTATATTACACTCAATATTAATGTTCTTATTTAATTGTTTGGTTTTATAAGATAGGAACAAACTTTTTTCCAAGCACCTTCTCTTATTTTCTGTTTAATGCCATTTTTGCTGATCTCAACCTCTTCTCTTATATATAATTATATCAAAAGCCCACAAAACAAATATGCAAAAAAAGAAAAAAAGAAAGAAAACAGAAATAAATGGTAGATAGTTGAAAGCAACTCAATTTCTTAACCATACATTGAATTGTGACTATATGGAAAAGCATTATTTTCATTATATTTGGAAGAATTGGTTGAAAGGCAGAAGGTAGATACAAACATTCAGTAGTTTGAATTTGAATAGATGTGAAGTTTAAGTAACAGTATCTTTTCAATGAAACCAAACAATTCTTTTGGCTACACTCTTTGTTTGATAAAACAAAATATACATCATATATACCATACTTTTCGGAGTATAAGACACTCTTTTTTACCCCCCAAAGTGGGTGAAAATTTGGGGGCATCTTATACACCAAATGTTGCAGAATCCCTGCCCACCAGCAATTTGCCTCCTTGCAGCAAGCAGCAAAAAGCCTGTTGCAGCTTCAGCACAGCCTAATTGCCACAAACAGCTGATGATCGTTTGGATCGGCTCTGAACATCAGCTGTTTCAGACTGCAGGGATTGCCATTAGGCTATAGCAATCCCTGCAGCCTGAAACATCTGATCTTCTGGAAGCCGAGTCACGTGCTAATTAGGCTGTGCTGGGAAAGTGAAACTGAAACAGGCTGTTTGCTGCTTGCTGCAAGGAAGCAAATTGCTGAGAGGCAGAAGCTGAGGTAAGATTTTTTTTTCTTGTTTTCCTCCCCAAAAGTAAGGTGTGTTTTATACATCAGTCCGTTTTATAGTCCCAAAAATGCAGTATGTATACACACACACACACACACACACACACACACACACACACACACACACATGTCACACATATACGCACACACATATCAATGTCTAATTCAAATCACATCAGCATATTTTTCTATCATGTCTTTTAGCTTTTTCATTTTCCTCAGTCCCCAACGTTTCTTCCTTAACTTTTCTATAGATTTTTTTTCAACCTTTTTTTCTGGGAATGTGAAGATCACTTATGTAAGTAATGGTAGCAATTTCCTTGTTTCATCTGCAGATAAATAGCCTATTTTTAGCCTTTGCTCTTAATACCCACTCTTCTGTTCACTTAGGAAACATAGAGTAGTCTAACTCATCTCTTCAGTTACAACCAATGATGCTCACTTTATTACTTCCTTCAAAAGTGAACCTAAAAAAAGGAAAAGAAAAAAAGGAGAAAAGAGAAACAAAGGAAAAAGTACAGAAGAAAAATGGAAGGAAATTTTATTTACTTATCATATTTAGAGACTGACTCATAATGTGACTCTGGGCAATACTAAATGCAGGAATATTCTACCAGAGCCAGATATTCAGGTTTTTTAAAAAGAATAAAATAATGAAAATAAATATAGTTTGCCCACCATCTTTGTGCCATTTACACATCATGAGATCTGGTACAGTTGTCCTACATTATACTGTATGAGTCACATGAAACTGCCTTCATTTGGGTCTAATTCTATTCTGTTGGTAGAAGTGTATCCAATTGGCTAAGCATGGTTAATCTAAGCGTAAATTAACACATTCCATGTAACACGCCTATGTGGGCATACGCAGTTCAAAAATTCTAATTACACAGTATGCTAATATTTTCTATCTGTCCATCTATAATGTAAGCCCATGTAAGTATTTTCCCTTCCTGAATATGGATTTTTCCATGATTTAGATGAACTCATGCTGCCAGAGGAACAGAATGTGTGAAATAGAACTCTTTCATCCCAAGCCCCATAATCTATGGTGGCCAGCAAGATTAACATGCACACCTCCCATACACACATAGATTAACATGCATAAATCATGTTTGCCAACAAGCTGGACAGGAGTTCATGTCTTCATAGATGCCAGTCATGGTCTGTTCCATTTCAGCTAAAAATGTACACCAGTCTAACAGGGTCAGAAATTAGGTGTTTAACATCTGCAACCATAAAATACATTGTCACATCCTACATGTGGTGTAATGGTAAAAGTACAGGGAGCAGGAAAACCAATGTCCTCAAATACAGAAGCTCCTAGGAAGCATTGGCCTAGTCACTGTGTCTCAGTTCCATCTATTTTACAGGATTGTTGTAGGTTAAAGTAGGAAGAAGGAGTGTGATCCACGCTGCCTCCATTGTTAAATTAGGAGAGAAATCAAATCTATCTCTGAGGGAGTTGGGAAATTTAGAAATATAAATAAAGATAAATATCTGTATGATTTTCTCTCTCTGCCCCTGAAACATTTCATAATACAAATAGACTATCACAATTAAAACAGAGAGATATGTACACACACACACACACACACACACACACACACACACATTTTAAATCTGCTTTTACAAACTGGTCTTCAGGGCATCTGGAAAAAAAAGATTGAAATAATAATATTAATAAAAACATTCATAAAACTAAATAAAGATGAGCACAATAGCAGCCCAACATAAAACACTCATGTTATATAACCATACATGATACATAATAAAAATGCTAGTAGGGATTGTAATTTGGTAGTGACAGAACAGTAACATAATTGTTACCCTCATGGACTATTGGGATACAAACATTTCTTATTCATCCATGATATAGAAGAAAACTGTTTTGTGGGATAAGAACTCTGGTGACACAATGGTTAGAATGCAGTATTGCAGGCTGGCTCTGCCCACTTCTAGCAGTTCGATCCTGACCGACTCAAGGTTGACTCAGCCTTCCATCCTTCCAAGGTCGATAAAATGAGGGCCCAGATGGTTGGGGGCAATATGGTGACTCTGTAAAACTACTTAGAGAGGGCTATAAAGCACTGTGAAGCAGTATATAAGTCTAAGTGCTATTGCTATAGTGCCAGTGAGATGAAACACAACTTCAGAAAGTTGCTTTCCATTAACAACAGGAAACAACCCAGCTAGATGAAGATGGAGAAAGCATCGTCAACTATCACCAGCTGGAGCGGGGCAGAAGAATGACAAGCTGCTGTCATGGGAATTTGACATCAAAGTACAAAAATGTAAAATTAAATATTGCTGCACATGGGTAAATGTCAACCACCAGCACAGTGAGCAAATGACAGGCAGTTGGCTGAAACACTCCATCCGAAAGATCAACTTTCAAAGAGAGCCTGTTTGTTCTTTAAAGGCAACTGTCAACTTCACTCAGATAAGATGGCAGGAGCTACAAATGGGCTTGGAAATTGCATCTGAAAAACAATCTTTTTTGAATAACAGGCTTTGTTCTGAAGTAGCTGCAAATCAAAAGTCAGAGCCTGCAGCTGAAGTTGCATACCAACCATCCGCCTGCACGTAGTCTTTTCACAGGTGCTGTCCAAGGTAGCCCTGACTCAAACCCCAAAGCAGTTGCCTGAGTTTAACATGTAATTTGAGGATCGGTGTGAGAATGTGTGTCCTAATTCTATGCCACCCAGTAAGGAATTTGTGATTATGTCCTTGGGAAACATGACACTTAACAAGCCTGGAGTCAGAGTCAATGATTATTGTTTTCTAAAAGCAGAAAACTTGAGATGTATATGTAGGGACAGACTATTTACAATTCAGCCATTATATTTGTCAAAATACCACTTTTATGGATGATTAGAATTACTCCAGAAAAAAAAACAATCATAATTTTAAAAACTCCTGCAAATGTGAAGATTGTTTAGCAATAGAACAGATTGGAAAAGTTCCGGTTGCTGAACTTGATAGTTATTACATAGTTCCAACTTCACTATGAAGGTAATTTTTCAAAGCAAAGAACAGGAAAGGAAGAAACAACGTACTGCAGGATATTTTGTGGATTCAAATTTTATCTGGGAGCTATGCCCTTTAAGTTCTTGCAGCTCTAAAAAGAATCAAACTGCTGGGCCTGCTATTGTCTTTATTAGTTTGTGAAGCTGCAGCCTGACATTCTGTGTAATTGCAGTTAAAACTGTAACCATTCACCACAGCTTGAATCCTAACAGCTTGTGTTGAGTGCCCTAAATTGCTTGCTCTACACTTTGTTTCAGATTTAGTCAGTGTTTGCATCCATTTTTAGATTCTTCCGTTCACAGATTAATGAGAATAGTTCATGCATCCCTATTATAGGAAATGAAAAATAATTGTCACACCAAGAATTGCCAAGACTAAAAAGGTTTACAACAATCACATACGAAGCAATTACTTTACACTTCTTTAAAAGGAGAGAGAAGTGCATTCAACTGTTTGCTGCCTTTGATTGCAGGATGATGCTATGTCATCATCAGAATGTAATGAAAAAAACACACACCCTAAAATAAATTTGTATAAGTTTTAACAGAACTATTTATAATGTTCTTAGGCTGCAGCATAAATTGTAATAGTTTGTAAAGATTATTAAGTGCAAATTAAAATATTATTAGTTCAACAGCAAGGAAGATAAAGCAGTAATGGTTAAATAGATTGTTCTATTCCGGGGTGTCAAACTCATGTTGTCATGGTGGCATCACATGATGTACCGGGACTTTCCCCCCCTTTACTAAACTGGGTGTGGGAGTAGCCAGCGTGTGACGCATCCGGCCCACAAGCCGGGAGTTTGACACCCCTGTTCTGTTCAAAGAGGAGAATATATTTATATTTTTTTATTTGGATATCACTTTTGGATTTTGTGCTTGTGATGAAAAAAACCCCCGAAACTTTGACTTTGGTTTTGCCAGTTAGAAAGATTTGTTGTTATAGAAATGGCTAGTTATATACTAAATGTGTAAAAATAAAAAAATTAGGTTGTAACATTTTTATCTTGTCCTGTGCTAAAAAGAGTTGGAAGTCAATGCTTTTTTCTTTATTCCCTTGTATCTTATATTTTCTTTCCCCCTTTCCTTTTCCTTCCCTAAATTTCCTATTTTTTTTCTTTGTACTTTATACATTAATAAAACAATACACCTGAGATAGGCAAACATCAGTAAGTACTACATCTTTAGTAACATTAATTTTATGGCCCCAAAAGGATTCTGATTCTACCCCATGCCCAGCCATTAAACTCTATAAACTATATTTCAGGGGTTGCAAAGACTATATATTTTCAGAAGCGCAGAAGTCCTTAATCCTCCTCCTCCTTCTTAGATTTTTTCTTTTTAAAATGCACTTCCTCTAACACATTTGTACACATCACATTACTGTTTAGAGCCTGGTTTGCATCTTCTATCGCCAAACCAATGTTTCTTATCTGAAAAAAAGTTGACAGAATCACATAAACGGAAGTAAACACGCTCAGCAAAACCTTCTATCACAGCAAACCTGCTGGGCTTGCTGCTTCACACCTAATATGGCAGGTAACTAATACTGTTCCTTTTTATTATGCTTTTGAAAATGTTTTTTAAAAAAGCTGATATGTAAACTCTCATATTAAAGCAAAGAAAGAGAGAGAGAGAGAGAGAGAGAGAGAGAGAGAGAGAGAGAGAGAGAAAGAGAGAGAGAGAGAGAGAGAGAGAGAGA
>JAOYMU010000001.1:77651118-77661446 GCA_025802295.1 Psammodynastes pulverulentus | reverse complement strand
TGTTTGTTACCCGCCCCGAGTCCCTCTGTGGAGATGGGGCGGGCTATAAGTCCGAAGTAAATTAAATTAAAATTAAAATTAAAATTTTTTAATATTTAGTATTTTGAAATAAAATGAAATAAAAAAATGGAACAATCATCCATCTTTCAAACAGCCTTGGAATTTAACTGGTTAGAATCCTCAGGAATCTGGAGACAAATTGAGACAGAACAATCAATCAATCATATTTGTTTGATCAACAACCAGAAATACTGAATCAGAAGAAAACAGCGATATTTGAAAAGATGGGTGAAAAACGTTTAGCTAGAATATTAGGCATAATTAATTTATTTATGCTTGTAATGTGTGTCTGTTTAAAGGCTAATGTTTTGTCTCTGTTGTTTATTTTCTCAATGCAAGCTCAGTAATGTTATGTTGCTTGGAATTTATGTACAACAGAGTTTCCTCTAAGGAGGAATAGACCAATATCATCTTGTTGCCTGCCTAGAGTTTTATATTTACCTTTATATTTTTCTATTGGCATCCTTTTAAGATGCAGTCAGTGATTTGAACAGCTCCGTGTTTTTATCTTCTCCATCTCTGAATATTTCTGCCCAGTAATATTTAAAAGGTAAACAGCATGTTTTTAGACTTTCTTCCCTGCTCTTTTTTAAAAAAAAATCCCCATTCTGCTTATCTCTGAGGAATTTGGCCTATCTCTCCACAACAGATAAAAGGCTGATTTCCCTAGTCATTTCTTCAATGCTACAGGAGTTTTTAAATTTTAAGTCAAGAGAAAAACAGCACAAGCTTTGGGAGTTAACTGTGGATTAAGGGGAAATTCTGGGTAAGGTGCCTCCCCAGAAATTTGGTGATGACAGCAGGAAGTCCAAATGATAGGAGGGACACAAGATTGATTAATGCAAAGGGCTTCCAAGAGAAGAGGCTTGGCCCCCCCCACCTTTCTGTCTATAGACTCACACATGCTATCCATAATAATCCCATTTAATCATTATTAAACCTGGAGTGCAGTAAGCGAACAGACTTTTGGGTGAAGCAAGTAACTGAAAATGCAGAATCATGGTCTGAAAGGAAGGGAACACACCAGAGGTGGTGTTCTATCGGTTCTCACCGGTTCGAGTGAACCGGTAGCAAAAAAAGCTGCCGTTTGGGTGAACCGGTAGCAAAAAAATGGCTATCAAAAAACGTCCAACAATCAGCTGAGAGGATCAAAGAGTCATCTCAGCTGATTGGCACGTGCATGTGTAGTAGGTGCATGCGTAAGTGTGAGTGCATGCACAGAAGGGGGGGCATGTGCACGCACTTAGCGAACCGGTGATAACACCGGTAGGAACCCACCACTGGAATACACAAATGATATTCAGGCATTGACTGCCTGAAAGAAGTCAATATCATTTAAAGATAAAAGTTGCTAACAGAAATTACATAAGTATCTGTGACAAAGTACACATGGGCACAATGATATGGGCATAAATGATCTAATCAGGGAAATGCTGCCATTATACAGTATATTTGCCTCTCAGTAATTGAAGCAAGGTCATATGTTGAAGTATTTGCATGACAATGTTGTCATGTGCATGTCATTTTCTAGCTCCATTGAAGATGCTCATGGTCACATGGTGATGTTCAACTTATTTTCCAAAGCACCAAACAAGATGAAAAGCAATGGATGGAAACTAACCAACCTAGAACTAAGGAAAAATTGTGAGAACAATCAACCAGTGAAACAGCTTACCCTCAGAAGTTGTGGATGCTCCGTCTCTGGAGACTTTTAAGAAGAGACTGGACAGCCATTTATGGTATAGGGTCTCCTGCTAGAGCAGAGGGTTGAACTAGAAGACCTCCAAGGTCCCTTCCAACTCTGATGATGTTTTGTTTTATTTGTTCCTATATTACTGCCAACAACAACAGGAGGAGAACCATGTTAACCAATTTTATTGAGTATGCTGTCATCTTTTCAGACTACCACATTTGATTATAACAGGGTAAACTTTTCATAAACACCGTTCATATGATAAAGTATGCTGCTGCAGTTCATGAAAGCTTATGCTTTTTAATCAAGTATGTTATTCTGCAAAGGTGCTACTGGAATCTGCCTGATTTTTGGCTACCATTAATTAACATGGCACTCCTCCTATAATGTTGTTGACAGTAACTTAAGAGCAGCAGCGAAGATGCTACCTGACTCATTCTGATTTTTGCAACCATGTAACTAATAGATTAATGGTCTTGTCCTGAATCCAGTCATCTGCTAAAGAATAGTAAAAACTAGGACTGGAAAAAAATTCTACATTTTATTTTCACTCAGTGCAATTTTGTTATTAATTATTATGTCATTTATGCATTTAACACTTTTGCATACTGCATGTTATCACCCTACACATCACTTAATAAGTCAATAAATGTCAGTCAATATACAGAATAAAGTAGCCCAATAAAAATATAATAAAAAGACAATCCAACTTCAAAGCAACAAATAATCATGATACAATTCCAACAGTGAAAATCAAAAACAGACACAAAGGAACCCATTGTTAAAACTGGCAATAGTTACAGTAAAGCATAGCTATTAGACAGGGGGAACTGCAGTTTTTTTGTACAAAATGTCAATCAAGAAAAAAAAGGAAATTTTGCAGCACTTTGCAATGACTGTTCCTTAACTCCAGAGCAGTATTTATTTACTGCTTGATTGCACTAGTGAACCATAGAAGAGAGAAGAATGACAATTAAATATCATTAACTACTTTTTACATATATTGGCATGTAGGAACTAGCTGTTATTCTATCTTTTAATGTATAGCACATTTCCTACCTTACACAGTAGCTCACTTACACTTTACAAAGCAGAAGTGACGGGTAAGTTATTGAAGGCTGAGATGAGATCAGAAACCGTTACTCCCTGTCCAATTATATTAGACTGCAATATATAGAAAAATTAACTTCTAAATAACTTCACTCTGATTACCAGTTCAGAAGTATAGGTATCTGTAGAATATTTCTACAAAAATATTATGATATTGTGATAAAGCAGTATATCAAAGGAGTCATTAGAAATGAATATTGGACATCTTCCATCCCACAGGACATTGTAGACATACAAATGTAATGCCTTGTGAACTTTACTGTTTCAGCTTTTTCATAGTTCTCACCTTTATCTTTAACTTTCACCATTTCAGATTTTGAAGGGGGAAAGCATTTGTTCATTAAAATGTAAGCGAGTGCAGACATTGCTGCAGTTTTTCATGGCTGTATCTTCCCTTTACTGTATGAGATCATCTGAGAAATTACTTTTCATATTTTTTACATTCAAATTTGCAGCAAAAATTATACAAAGAATAATTTATGTTATTAACTATTCATTGAAGGCTGCATTCTGCACAGGGATCAATTGTAATGATTTTGTTTTCGAGTTATAAAGACAATATATAACAACATAACATAGTGCTGTTAATTTTAGGTACCAATAGTAGTTTATATATAAATATATACTTGGTGCAATAAAAGACTTTATAGAGGAGATGGGTGGCAAAAAATGTAATAAATAAAAATTAATTAATTAATAAAAAGGAGTGCTCCATTCTCTGTCTTAAAAAGGCTTTACTTGAAAGGACTGCTGATAAAGTCTTAGGCTTTATTCTCCCTACTAGACCCTACTCAAATGAAGCCAAATAAATTAAGTAATTGCAAAAAAAAAGAGACTCAAAAATAAAAACTGTGTGATTTCATGACACTATTCATGATTGGATGAAAGATTCTTGCATTCTAAATTTAACCAGTAATTATCTGCTTCGAAATCCCTTTAATTTCTAAAGCAAATTTCTTTTCTTTTTGCTGAAAAAAATCCTAGCATGCAACTCTGAACTGTAACAATTTGAATTGTTGGGTATAGTCAATTATTTCCATATTGTTGACAAAATTTTAGAAGTTATGTAGAAAAATTCCTACTGAAAGCTGTTTTTCAGCAATTCAGTCTCAGCCTTCTTTGTTCAGGGTTCATTAATGCAATTTTCAATATAATGAAAGTTGCGTCCTAAAAAAATTGTCCATAGCAAATGGCCGGTTCTGTCCCTCTAAGCACCCAGGGTTACTGGAATTCTCCCAGATCCATGGCAATTGGCAGAAATAATTTACCGCTATGTCAGCTTAGGTTCTTGGAGTAAAAAGATGCAGAATCTGTACATTTAACTCATATCTATTAGGTAGCTTGTGTACAAGTCTCAAATATTGTGTTTTCTTCCATAAATCCAGTCTTACAATTTATCTGAAATAATTGTAACTTTCCTCCAGACACATAGTCCCACTATGCACTGTCAAGACTGTCCACAAAAGAGTAGTTATGTGTTTATTAAGAATTCAAGACTAAGAATGGTAATCTTCATATACATATCAATAATGATAAACTTAGTGTAGCCACATTTAATAGAGAAATTGTGAGATGTTACACATCTTTTTCATCTTTTCCTAAAAATGAAAAAGCTATGGAATTTACCATATTTTTTGGAGTATAAGATGTTCTGGAGTATAAGATGCACTTTAGTTTTGGGGGAGGAAAACAAGAAAAAAAAATCTTACCTCTGCCTCCCAGCAATTTGCCTCCTTGCAGCAAGTAGCAAACAGCCTATTTCAGTTTCAGTTTCAGCACAGCCTAATTAGCACGTGGATTGGCCTCCGGAAGATCAGCTGTTTCAGCCTGCAGCCAATCCATGCAGCCTGAAACAGTTGATCTTCATGAGCCAGATCCAAAGAACCATCAGCAGCTTGTGCTAATTAGGCTGTGCTGAAACTGAAACAGGCTTTTTGTTGCTTGCTGCAAGGAGGCAAATTGCTGTAGGGCGGAACTTCTGCAACATTCGGTGTATAAGACGCACCCAAATTTCACCCACTTTTGGGGGTGAAAAAAGTGCGGTTTATACTCCAAACAGTACAGTAGTTCTTCTAAACATTAATTCAAACAATGGAAAAAAGCAGTTTTACAAAAGAGGGCAGTCATAAATGACACTTCCTTGCCAGACACAGTCCATGTTCCCATGACTGAGAGATGGCTCGTAGCCATGTACACCCTCAGAGACACATTACCTCCTCAGACTCTCTCTCTGCTGGAGATACAAATGATTTGGCCCTTTTAGAACAAACAACAGAACTTTTGGCTGCTTGGGGAATATGGCTGGATAAAGAACGACGTTTTCTACCTTCCTTGCAGCCTCTAATTAAAGTGAAATCTCCAAAAATCTATCAAAGTCTCAGGGAAAAAAAAAGCACAAGGCTTTTGTAGCAGGAACCGGCTACTTCTATAGAGTTAGATAAAACCTTTAGCCAGGAATTTACCCTAGGCATGTTTTGTTTGCTATATTGTGCTATGTCTGAGATTCTTTGTATTCATTAAATGAGGCAATTGTGTGTAATTTCAGCCTTCTTTCAGACAGTTTTCATGAAGTTATATGTATACTATTGATTTGGTTTATGGATGGATGTTTTATCAGGGCAGTAACACTGTTCATTAAACTAACAAAAGACTGTGGGGAATATTTTAGAAAGCCATTTCTCCCTGAATGATTTAATGATTATTTCATAAACCTTTCATCTAATTTTTACCAGTCCTACTTTATAGAAACCTTATCCAATTTAGGACCTCTAATATGTATTGTACTTTATAGTCCACAAATTCTAGCCAGCACAGTTGCTGCAGATCCTACAAATGTGAATCATGATAGTGGAAGTTACATGATTCTTAATATAGAAATATTATGTGCATTTTTAGTATATTAAACATACATACATGTAAGCAAAATAAAACAGGATCCCTCTCTGATTTTGTTTGTGAGACAGGATTGTTACAGTAAAAAAGATAAATGCTGAAACACAGAATATAGTTAAACACTAGAGGAGAATTTATGAAAACCACTATGATTAACAAAAAAATTACATTGTAAAATTAAAATATATCAAATCTGGAAAAATATCACAATACTACAGCAATCCTTAGTTATTAAACTACAGGTACGTCTTGGCCTATGACCACAATTAGGATCAGAAAATTCATTGTTAAGTAGTGCAGTTGTTAAGTGGGGCATCACATTTCTGCACCTGATTTTATGACCATTTTTGTCACAGTAATTAAACAAGTCACAGTAATTAAGGTGACACCATCACCTCACCATGACCTTCCTTGCCAGCCTACCTGTTGAATCGGGAATGTTACAAATGGCATTCATGTGACCCAGATGCTGCAATTGTTATAAATGCAAGCAGATTACTAAGTGCCCAGATTGCAATCATGTCACCATGGACAAGCTCTGACATTTTTAAGTGCAAGGATTGGCCATAAATCATTTTTTTCAGTGCTGTTGTAACTTTGAATGGTCACTAAACAAAAGGTTGCAAGCTGAGAACTACCTGTACAAACAATAATGAATACAATTTAGCAGCTTGCTCAATACATTTTAATTTTACTATTTTTTGCCTATTTGTTACTTTACGATGGGCTACGTTCGCAATCCTATGTGTGTATATCTAGAAAAATATCTTTAGAGACCTAAGATAGAATTGTATCTGTAAGAAATATTTCTTTATTATTGTCATCATTTCTTACTTTAGCAGCATAAGCTGGGCCCTAAAGATATCCCTTAAGTTAGCAGTATCCTAATAAAAACATCAATTACATAAACTTTAAAATTCATATTACCCATATGCCTTTTTCCAATAAATAATTGAACATCACCTGTAGAAATAATCAAACAAAATATAAATATTTTCTTAAATGGACCTTTGGGAGTCTTACTAAAGAAAGTTCAAGGGTAGACAAAATCTAGCATAAGGATATTTAGACCACTCAGCATTTCAAAGAGAAATCTAGGCAATAAGCAAATATTTCATATAGTACTAGAAAGATGGGGGGGGGGGAGGCATATGTATTTTTCATAGGCATACAAATAAGATCACATAAATAACAATAATTACTCTAGGAATGGAATAGAAAATAATATTACAATACATTGACTGCTAATAAAGGAAAGTCTCAGAAATGGTACACTGATATTGGGGAAATTTATATGGAAATAAATAGCTTGACATAATTAGAGAGTCGATCAGTTATAATTTTAATTAAAGTAAAAAATTGCCAATAACTAAATCTGGCAAAGGAGTAAAACTGAATTTGCACTTGACCAGCCTTGGGAGCTCCACTCAAGATGAATTTTAAAAACTGCCCTATATGAATACCTGAGGTCAGGTCTAGTTTCTTCAGTTTTCTGTTTATCTTATAATAGATTAATATGGTAAATAGCTTAGTGGTTCAGCCAGAGCACTGGGAAAGATGAGCAAAAGTCAGGATGGCTGTATGAATCATTCATACCAACCATCTTATATTGGCATCCAGAATTTTTTTTGTAATTGGGTAACCATATAAATTGGATAGATAGATAGATAGATAGATAGATAGATAGACGGATGATAAATAAATTTAAACTACTTTAAATGATCAGGACTAGCCAAATACTGGCCCTATTTAAATGGCCTAAACAGAGCAGTAGGAAATAAGGAGATGGGATGAGATTGTAAGGACAATGCAAAGAGAAATGTTTTTAAAAATATATTCTATTTTTTGGCTGAGTGCGGGGAATTTTGGTAAACTAAGCTCCAGGAAGTAGTATGTCACTGTGACTTTTGTTTCAATAAATGATTTAAAAATGTTCTGTCTTTCAGAAAAACACACTGTGAAAATAGCAGTGGTCGTAATAATCTTTAATTGATTTCAAATTTGCCCTAATTTGCTCCTTATTTTCCATAATTTTAGAAGACAGCTGTTTCAGTTGTTAGTAGCGCAAACAGATTCTTTACAAAATGTAGAGTGCAATGTATAGCATTGGGACTATCCATCTGAGGCTGCTTTTCTACACTGTCTAGTCTTATGCATCATTTATGGAAATGAACATTTTCCCCAGCCTATGCTTAGGCAGCAGCAATAAAAGAACTTAACAGTTCTTCAGATCCTGTTTCCAATCTCAAATGCATCAGAGATATGTAGTTCGCTGGAATTCTGCAATTCCTTACCAAGTGCTTACCAAAAACAAACAAAAAAACCACCTCACCTCAACACTTTTATTTCATTTGTCATATAGTGATGTCACTTACTATGCCAATAACCAATGAGAAAGCAGTGGGGTTTACTGTGGATATCTCTGGGCAGTTTGTAGTGGAGCTGAGAAGTGTAGTAAAAGGGTAATTATATTTGAATCATTAATCTATACAGTTGTTGCTGAACCACATTCTGTTTCCTTCTGTTGACTCCACTGCAGCTAGTGCTAGTCTGTGATGAGGTAGAATAAAATTTCAAGCAGACACTGAGCATTAGTTCCAAAAAGAAAGACCAAACTATTTGTAGCTTTTCCGATCATTCACTTACAGAAAAGACTGTTGCACTCTCTAAATAACACACTTGGGCAATCAGTTCTTTACACATTGAAATAGCAGCATGAGGCCTTGGAGAACATGTAATTGAGAAAAACAGTGAGAAGTTAAATAATCAAAGTGCCTGGAAAATAAAATATCTGTGTCTCCTTTGGCCAAGGATTTCAGAGATCTGTTTTCTACCCGCAAAAATGAAAGACTTTTTCTTTTTTTTTCTTTTTAAAAAAACATGGGTAGAAAAAAAGTTCCAAGGACTTACTTACAGAATGAAGAATCTAAAACATTCAGGTGGATTTTTTTCCCCATGAAAACTATTGCATGGAGAACATCTGCTTCAAATAAATTTGGATTCATTTTTTTAATAGTAATTTTATTAAAGATTACAATGAAGAAGTTTAAAAACTAATGAAAACTAAAGGGAAACAAAAGAATACAAAGAAAAAATAGAAAAAGAAAAATACACAGTATAAAAGAGAAAATAAGAATATACAGTAATAAAGAAGAAGAAAAAGATACAGGTGGCATTCCCTTGTCTCCCAGACCTAACCCACCAAAGACCACTGTTTGGTAGGACCTCCAGGGAAGAAATGGAATATTTCAATAAATGCATACTGAGGCAAGATTACTATATGCACAGAGTTGTAAAGATTCAATACTGCCCACTATGGAGGAATTATGCGTGTTGACAAATTTAGCTGAAACTGATGAACGGACTTCTTTGATTAGAGAAAAGACATCATCTACATTAAAACTGGAAGTCTTTTATGGATCTTTTTGCATAAAAATGGGGGGGAAAAAGACCATACAATTCAGTGGTGGTATTCAAACTTTTTTACTACCGGTTCTGTGGCCGTGGCTTGGTGGGCGTGGTATGGCTCAGGGCCAATCAGGGGTGGTATTTACTGGTTCTCTGAACTACTCAAAATTTCCGCTACCGGTTCTCCAGAACCAGTCAGAACTGGCTGAATAACCCTGATACAATTTATGGTTTTGATAATTAGACAGAAAAGATTATAGAAATAAGAAGAATATATAATATTAGAGAGAGGGGTTAAATATATTTGTATGAATAACTGTTGTGAAGAATATAAAAAAAATATCTCATTATATCTTTTTTCTTTCTTTTCTATTTTCCTTCAACCTTCTTTTCTTGCACTTTTTGCTTTTTCTTTGCTTTTTTTTCTTTTCTTCCTTCCTTCACATTACTTGGTATTCATGTTTACTTTCCTGTTTACAAGTTTTAATAAAAATCATATACTAAAGAGAAAAGTGAGCTTTTTTCTTTTTCCAAAAGATTTCAAATCATTTTGTAAAACAATAACAGAGTTGAGAGGGACCTTGGAGGTCTTCTAGTCCAACCCTCTGCTCAAGCAGGAAACCCTATAACATTTCAGACAAATGGTTGTCCAATCTCTTCTTATAAATCTTCATCGTTGAAGCACCCACAATTTCTGGAGGAAAGTCATTCCATTGATTAATTGTTCCAATTAAAAACAATTTCTCTTTATTAAAGAGAAATTAAGGAAATTTCTCTTTAGTCTAGTTTGGTTCTCTCCTTGATTAGTTTCCATCCATTGTTCTGCCTTCACATGCTTTGGAGAATAGGTTGATCCCCTCTTCTTTGGAGAAACCCCTTAGATATTGGAACACTGCTATTATCTTATCCCTAGTCCTTCTTTTCATTAAACTAGAGATATTTAATTCCTGCAACTGTTCTTTGCCTCCAGTCTCCAATCATTTTCCTTTTCTAATATCTCCCTCCCATTTCATCTAATGTTCCTGATTTTTAAGAGTAGCTGTCACTTCTAGAATGATTCTATATAACTTTTTGGAATACAGAGCATCAACCCTTGCATAGGATCATTGAACTGGCTCTACTTATGTCACCCGGGGGGGGGGGGGAGGGAGGAAAGAAGAAAAAA
>JAOYMU010000001.1:77630611-77641477 GCA_025802295.1 Psammodynastes pulverulentus | reverse complement strand
CGTCACGTGACGCGGACTCGAAAAAGGTGCCGGAACGCAGTACCGCTGCGTTCCGGCAGAAAAAAAGCCCTGGAAAGGGGGAACATGAAACATAAAAAAACATGAACAGGGAGCTCAACATAGTGAAAAATGAAGGGAATCGACCACACATTGATACCTTAAGCATTAACTAGTTGAAATGGACTGGAATTGGATAGTCTTGGTCAGAAGGTCACAATGTTTATTAGTCAGGACATAAAAAACAAAGAAGGAAAATGGTAGTTTCTTAGTAAGAAAGGATAGAATCAAGGCAGTACTTGGTTACACTGCAATCAATATTGAATAATATCAATTAGACTTTATGTATACCAGTTATTCAAGTTTATGCTCCACGTTTTATGACTTTTATGTTCAAATTGAATTTGAACTTGACAAAACATGAGTGAAAAATACATTGCTTGTGATGGGAGACTTCCAAAATTGGACATATCAAGGAGGAAAATAGAGTTGGATTGTTTGGTCTAGGAAATTGGAATAAAACAGAAGAATAATTTATCAATTTCTGCCAATCCAATGATTTTCATTACTAAAACAGTTCTGAAATAACCAAAACAATACTCATATAGGCAGACATCACCAGGTGAAATATAAAGAAATCAAACTCACTATATTATTGGTAGGATGAAGTCGAATTGCTCAGGTATAACATCAAACATATGCCTGGGTTGACTGTGGAAAAACCATGAATTGCTCACATATAAGTTCTAAAGCTGAAGATGAAGAAGAAAACCATTGAGTTTCCATAATAAGATCATGGACATATGCTCATCATTTTCAAGGAGAACATCAGGATTCTTTTTGAAGTTTTGAACTTCATTGATCAGAGCCAGAGAAATTTAAAGAATGAATATAAAGTTAAGGAGAAATGTGAAAAAAGACTACCAAAGATCAAAACAACAACAAACAGAAGAAAACAAAGTGGATGCCAAAACAAATTATGAAATTTGCTAAGAAGAAAAGCCAAAGCCAAGAAAAAGAAAGTGCTCATGAAGAACTTTACAAAGAATTTCAGGGAACTGGTAGAAGAGACAAGAAGTGGTATTACAACAATATCTGTAAAGACATCGAAGATGAAAACAAAAAGGGAAAAACAAGAAAAGTCTTTCAAATGTCTCTGTATTCAGAAGAAGGTCCCAGGCCTGAATTGGTATATCAATGGACAGAGTGACTAAAAAAAGGTCAAAGATGGAAGTATGCTGACATTCTGTACATTAGAGATTTCAACATCAAATTTTCTCTACTCAAAATAATTTCTAATACTAAGTTGAAAGACTGCATTACTAAGTTGGATGGCTAGAACCATAGACATAATATGTCTCTATGATCCTGATCACCCCCATCAATGGCCTAGATTTCACAAGACCTGAACATAGAATTGAGTCATATGGAAGAGGTTCCCAATGAAGTCACTCTTCGTGTAGAACAGGCCCCCAATTTACTGCTCTGAAAGTTTTCGTAACAGCAGATAGAACCACTTTAATCTATTTTCAAGTAAAACGTGAATGAAATCTAACTAAAATCTTGCCATTCACCATAACAAGGCCAAAGACAATGGAAGCTGCATAGAAGGTGAACTCATATATAGAATACTTAAAACAAATAAATAAAGCTTAAAATATTGTTTTTTAAAATGGTGACTATATTCATGTATTTTGGAGACTTAACACAGTTCTTTCTGTTCAAATACTCCATTGAAATAAAACTACCATAATTGGATGGTTTGCTACCAAATTTCATGAGCACAGACAACTTTAAAGGCGGGATGTGGAATTCATACCTCTTTACCCATTCCTATTCAAAGGATATTTCTATTTCTATTACTCAAAGAATTTAGAACCAGGGGTGACATTTTCTGCTGGCTGCATTACCAATACTTGTAGAAGAACTAAGTCCAGTAGCTCAGCAAGAATTATAACATATACAGACAGATGTATAAGATAATCAAGTAATGAAACTAAATCACAGGCCTATCCCCTCATAGCAGCAGGAACCAGTAATAACAATGGACCAGTGTATTGCAATTCCCTTACCCTATTTCCATTTGGGTTTGCAATGAAGGGATGAAACAATTGAAATACTTCTGCTTAGAAAATAAAAGAAAATGAAGGTTATGATATTTGCAATAATAATTTAGATACCACATGTCCTCTGTTTAGCGCTAGAAGGCAGAAGACTATGGGCTCCAATCTGTCTAAAGTGGGTGATCTGGTGTCAGTCCATGGCCTATTAGGTCCATGATCTGCACAGCTGGAGGTGGGCAGCAGGTAAATGAGTGAAACCGTAACCATTCCTCCCTCAGTCTGTGGAAAAATTGTCTTCCACAAAACCAGTCCCTGGTGCCTAAAAGGAGCAGTATACATATCTCCCATCAACAAGAATCTTCTAGAAATCAAAAACCTTTATTAAGGTTTTAAAAAATGTATTTGGTACAAAATATTATTTTTTTAGATCACTTTGTAAAATGCTTCCAATTGTTTGAAGCAATATTCTTAGGTTCATCCATGTCCTTCCTCTATGAATTCCATCCTTCTTCTCACTTAACTCTATGAAGTTCAGCAGTGGTGGGATTCAAATATCTTTACTACTGGTTCTATGGGTGTGGCTTGTGGGTGTGAGGTGGCTTGGTGGGTGTGGCAGGGAAAGATACTGTGAAGTCTCCATTCCCTCCCCACTCCTGGGAGAAGGTTACCACCGGTTCTCCGAACTACTCAAAATTTCCATTACCGGTTCTCCAGAACAGGTCAGAACCTGCTGAATACCACATCTAAAGTTCAGGTACTTCTCTGATTGTTCTTCTGCATCATTGATGCCACACACATACAGGTTCTTGTCTGCAGATATGTTGAAGTAACTCAGACTTTCTGATTGCTACATTTAATTCCTAAATATAGGGTTTTTTTTTAAAAGTATCTCTCTCTTTCATATTGCCAAGACTACTTTCAAAAGTTATCCTCTTAATTTTATTGGCTTCTTCTCCACATGTTCATTTCAACTACGTAAGGCTCTCTGTTATCCAAGAGGGAAAATGGTGACACAAATATTCATTTAAAAAGGATAATTAAAAAGAGCAAGCTAGACTTTTTAATATTCAAACTCAGAAATAAAGGATCTTTCAAGATTAAAAGTTTGTGTTTTGTCATTGTTGGATAAGCTTTTAATTTTACAAAATGTACAAATGAAAGGGAGCGCTCGATATCATTGCATATCTCCAAAGCGTTTCTATTCCAAGAGAAGAAAGAAAGAAACCTTTCACAATCCTTTTCAAAAGGACAAATTCCAAAGTGTTATAAAATCATTGGAGATGCACTCGTATAAGATATTGACAGAGCCCATCGTAATTTATCTGATCAAAGAGCAAATGGCAATAAGATGTGATAAGGGCATGCATAAGCAGGGGCCTGGTTTAAAATGACTGCCTGATCAGACAAGAATTCTTTCACCCCTGAGAGATACAGTAGAAGAATTCAAACTGGGAAAAAGAGGGAGGGACGGGGGTTGGTTTTTTTTTAGCATTCGAAAACTCTTATCAAGAGGAGGAAGCTTATTCATTATCCTTTGATGGTTTGAAGCGAAAGTGCTTTTCTCCCTTGGAATATATAATGAAATGGTGAATGTAGAGTTGCCCCCCCCCGCCCTCACATTAGAACCAGAGAAGATCGTTAAAACATACACTGTTTAATTTATTTTAAGAGGGAGGAACGAGAAGCACAAATGCTTCCTATAACTTACTCTGAGCATCCTAAAAACACATCCCATAAGCACAATGCAAACATATCGTGTTTTTCTGATTCAGGGGCAACTTAGTGTAAAATGTAAATATTCCCTCCTGCATGTTTACAGGGAAGTGAAAGCATAGAAGGGGACATCTTTACTTCTGACTCCCTCTGCTGTTTTTAGGCATATGGAGCTACTCGAGCTGCAATTTATGTTTATCTTTAGCTGCAATTTGTAGTTTATCTTTAGAAGCAATTTATTTGAAGTACAGGTAGTCCTCACCTTATAACAGTTCATTTAGTGACTGTTGAAAGTTACAATGGTACTGAAAAAAACAACTATGACCATTTTTCATACTTATGACCAGCATTCCTATGGTCACATTTTCAGATGCTTGGCAACGGATTCATATTTATGATGGTTGCAGTGTCCTGGGGTCATGTGATCGCTTTTTGCAACCATCTGGCAAGCAAAGTGAATGGGGAAGCAAGAGTCACTTAACAACTGTGTCACTAATTTAACATCTACAATGATTCACTTAACAACCGTGGCAAGAAAGATTGTAAACTGGGGCAAAATTCACTTAACAAATGTCTCACTTAGCAACAGAAATTTTGGGCTCAATTCTGGCCCTCAGTCGAGGACTCCTTGCCTGAAGTTTTTCATCCAAGCAAAAGTATTAGAAATGAGATCTAGAAGCAAAGAGGTGGTTTAAAGTTTCTCCCCACTGCTAAGTTGACATGCTTGCTATCATTTTCACGTTGCTGAAACAAACAAACAAAAATAAAATATATCACTGGCTTCCAATCACTTACAGTATTTCCTGCTAAAATAATGATCTAAGAAAGCTGAAGAGAATTGATATACTCTGAGATTGCCCTTGGCTTCTGTTAGAATATGGAGCAAAATGCTACTTGAATGTGGTACTGCTAAGTCAATGTAAGCCTTTTTACTCATGGATTGGGGTTGCCATGAAAGCAACATTGTGCACATGTTTGTCAAATGTGTTTACCATGGTTACATGCAAAAAGTCCTCAGTTCCTATATTGGTGTTTTTCCCCTAGTGGTATTTTATTAAAACACCAAAATTTAGAATAGTGAAACCAAGAAAAGATTATTAAAAACTACAATTTGAAAAACAAAAACAAAATCCAGAACTGTTTAAAAACAACTGTAGCTTGACAGTACAGCATCTGCTTTTCATGCAAAAAAATCTGAGGTTCAACCTTTAGGTAACACTGAGAAATAAAACTGATTGAAACTGCATATAGCTAGTTCTAGTCAATGTGTAACATCAGCCATATAGACAATGAGGAAATGATCAAATATTATTTCTACTATTATCCAATTTTGGTATGACCCTGTTGCCATCTAACTGGTATAGAAATTAAAACAATTTGTATTGCTGAATAACTAGAAAAGCCAAACATTTTTAAACAATTTTTTACCATAACAAGATTTTTTTTCTTTTAGCTTTTAGTCCCATGAAAATTCTATTCCAAGATCAGTAGGCAAAAGTGGTTCCAAGCAGTGGTGGGATTCAAATAATTTAACAACTGGTTCTCTGCCCTAATGACCAACTGGGTAGGTTTGGCTGGGTGATCATGTGACTGGGCGCTCAGGCGACAGTAAGTCTGGGCGTACTGCCAAGAACCTTTAGCTGGTCTATGGGTTAACCAAGAGGCAGTTTCTGTAAGCAGGGCAATACAGATTAGGCTAGAAGCACCACTAGAATGTTTACTTTCTGCCTTCCTTACTGGATTAGCCCTGTAAAGTGAAAAAAACAAAAGAAGATTTCTTCCAACAATCAGTTCTCTGAACTACTTAGAAAGTTAACAACCGGTTCTTACAAATAGGTGTAAACCTGTTGAATCCCACCACTGGATGGAGCATACTGCTTCCTCTTTTCGCCTTTCAGCCCCAATCCAGGAGCCTTTGCAGGCAGTTGCTTTTGCGTAAATATAAATTTAACACAAAATTTGTATGAGACAAGTTATTGGAAAATATATAATTGTGTTAAGGTGTTGCTGATTTTTTTTTTTTAAAATCCATACAACAAGTTTTACTCTATTTCTGTCTGTCTGTCCATCGATCCATCGATCCATTGATCTATTGATCCATTGATCTATCCATCCGCCAGTGTGTAAGATGCTGGATTAAAAGTGGAGAGATCCAGGTTCATTTAGGCAGGGAAGTCAGCTGGTTGAGCTTGAGCCAATCATTTTGTCTCAGCTGAAATCAACATCAAGATTAATAAACAAAACCATTCGTTGCATTATATATATCAGCAATTTTGCTGTCAAAACTTAATGTAATGCAAGCATTCTATAGTGCAGCTGGACCACTGTTAAGAAAAGATCCTTCACTTATGCATGCTACATCATCCAGAAAAGAAATATCCGCAGTTCGATTAAAAATAACCATCATCAAATCCTAAACTAAAAAAAAAAATAAAATACAATATAGCCAGAATTTTTAAAAAAACACCACAAAAATAAAAAGTAAAAGATGGTACAAGTCACAAACTTGGTTATACAGAATATTGTTGAAAATAATTTCATTTTTAATGTTTTTCTGAAAGACAACAAATAGAGGTTAGCTGGATTTCTACTATTTTAGCACACTGGTATCTCCTGACTTGGGCTCTGTTTTTCCTGGAAGTATACAACAATGAGGTGTAACTCAGTGGTGGAATTCAAAAAATCGTACTACCGGTTCTGTGGGGGTGGCTTGGTGGGCGTGGCAGAGGAAGGATACTGCAAAATCTTCATTCCCTCTCCACTCCTGGGGGAAGGTTACTGCAAAATCCCATCCCACCAAAACCCACTGACCTACCTTCCAGTTCTGTTCTCCTGTGCAGGGTAACAAAAGAAGGCCCAGCCGATCAGCTGGGACTCGGGAGGCAGAGAATAGATGGAGGCGGGACCAGTCAGAGGTGGTATTTGCTGGTTCTCTGAACGACTCAAAATTTCCACTACCGGTTCTGCAGAACCGGTCAGAACCTGCTGAATACCACCTCTGGTGTAACTCCCTAGATAGTATAGTAGGTTGTGATTCCAGATGGAGTTGGCTGCAGGTTTCTGGATGCCAAGATATACAAGTTATACAACCAACACTTTAAGCCACCGTGTCCTTAAAAATCACAACCAATTTCAGCTTCTCTTTATACTGTATTTTATATCTGCTTTCATTCTAGCATTGGCAGTCTTTCCTGCTTTTCTTGATGAAAATATCCCAGTTCATCCAGCATAGGTATCCCATAGCTCCAAATTAGCTGCCTACCTTTATCGCAACTTAAAAGTAGCTACTTCTGATTTATCCACCTGGTGTTTTCTGCCTGAGATTCTTAGAAATGGGGCGTTTATTCTCAGTCTGGCCCTCCAACCAATACTAGAATGCATTTCTATGAAGCTGTATCATTTAAAGGAGAAAACGGATAGAATTTCAGATAATCTAATAATCTGTTTATTTGTGGACAACTTTCAGCAGATGCCACCTTACTGAAAACGATTAGAGACATCAGATGAAAACTTAACCTTCTGATGAATCACAGTGAAAGGTCAGTAGCGTTTTGATATATTTTTCAGCGGTGTAGCAGAATAAAAACTGTGCCTGCATCATATGATGAATATTACATTCTTTTTTTTTATGCCCTTGGAAACCTCTATTGTACATTTAAAATGCTACTGAAGGGTTAGAACTAATCATCTCTTTTTGTTGTTGGTTACTTCAAGGTGGACGGTTCTTTAAGCGGAAGAGAATAATGGTTGAAAATAAATAATAGTTGAAAATAGTATCTGATAATTCCCACATAAATTGCTGCCTGATAACCAAGAAGGTTTCAAAAGAACCTGCTTCCCCCACCTCCCAAGAAAAATACTGGTTATCCCCTCTTTTAAAATCAAAATAATGCCTTTTGTTTCTTAATTTCCTGATCTTGAGGTCACGCCATCAAATCACTGTCTATTCTTAGTGATGACATAGATTTTCTCCATGACAATCTGGTCCTTAGTTAGTTTACTTTATTGTCTTTGCACCTTGCACAACGAAGTTAAATACCTTCTTCAGTGTACATTATGTCTATAAAAATAAAATACAAACACAAACACACCTCCTTCACATTCTATACTATTGAATTGAAAACTCCTGATACTGCATTAATATTGAAAATAAATGAAGATAGAGAAAGTGCGAACAGAAAAGTCTTCTGCAGTCACGGCATAAGCCTAAGATTGAAAATCAGGCTTGTAATATGTTATATCTTTTCTATCCTGCTCTATGGAATGGTGAGTTGGTCTATTCTATTCTATTCTATTCTATTCTATTCTATTCTATTCTATTCCATTCCATTCCATTCCATTCCATTCCACTTCAGAGGTGGAATTCAGCAGGTTCTGACCAGTTCTGGAGAACCAGTAGTGGAAATTTTGAGTAGTTCGGAGAACCGGCAAATCCCACCTCTGACTGGCCCCACCCCCATCTATTCTCTGCGTCCCGAGTCCCAGCTGATCGGCTGGGTCTTCTTTTGTTGCCCTGCATAGGAGAACGGAGCTGGAATGCAGGTCAATGGAGTGGAGAGGGAATGGAGATTTTGCAATAACCTTCCCCCAGGAGTGGGGAGAGAATGGGGATTTTGCAGTATCGTTCCCCTGCCACGCCCACCAAGCCCACCAAGCCCACCACGGAACCAGTAGTAAAAAAATTTAATCTCACCACTGGACTAGAACCAAGTCTCCTTAGTGCAATATCAGATCTTAACCACTAAAGGAAAGTCTTGTTGCCCAGCTGCAGCCCTCAAGGTTCTTCCCTCGGGATCTACGGCAGAAGGAAAGGAAGGCTGATTAAAGAAATCACAGGTGTGAGATGGGGGAAAGTTTCTCCGTGCAGCAAAGGAAGTAAAACAGTCACAGAAATAAGCAGAGAGACTGAGAGTTGGAAACAGTGTTTTAAAAAAGAAAAAAACTAGCCAGACTGAAGCTGCCCAAATCAAACAGGCGTACTCAATGAAAGATCGTTGAGCTGGTCATCCGGAATCATTTGACACAAAATGGAGATTGGGAGACAATCTGGGCTTTCAGCTTATTGTATCTCTTTGATAAACCCAGTTTGGGTTATTGTCTCTCTTATTGTAACTCTTAAGGCGGGCCTGATGGCTCAGTGATTAAGAGTGTTGAGCTTGTCAGCTGGAAAGCTGATAGCCCAAATTCGAGACCCGAGTGTTGCACAATAGGCTGATCTCCCATGACTTGTCCTACTTCCTGCCCACCTAGCAGTTCAAAAGCATGCAAATGCGAGTAGATAAATAGGTACCACTTTGATGGGAAAGTAATAGCGCTGCATTCACCTCGGCGGATAGTCATGCTGAGTACCCTAGAGTCAGACACGACTGGACAGGGGAAAACTTTAACCGAACAGAATAACAGAGTTGGAAGGGGCCTTGGTCTGCTCAGGCAGGAAACCCTATACCATTTCAGACTAATGATTGTCCAAACTCTTCTTTAAAACTTACAGTGTTGGAGCATTCACAACTCCTGGAGGCAACTTGTTCCACTGGCTAATCGTTTTCACTGTCAGGAAATTTCTCCTTAGTTTTAGGTTGCTTCTCTCCTTGATCCGTTTCTATCCATTGTCCTGCCCTCAGGTGCTTTGGAGAATAATTTAACTCCCTCTTCTTTGTGGCAACCCCTGAGATATCTTTACCTTCATCTCTTAAAAGAAAATCTGCAAATTGGTAAGTTCAAAGTTTGGGACGAGATGTAAACCTGGAAATAAGGAGAAACTTTCTGACAGTGAGAACAATCAGCCAACGGAACAGAAGTTGCCCTTGACCACTCTGTTGCTGAAGTCGTATTTCCTGCAATCAAGTCTGGAGTGGTTTACCTTGAGTTTGTATCTATTGTGTGCTCTTGTATTGTTGCAGTTGAAGCTGAAGTAGTCATTGCAGGACATTGCAATACATAATTTTATGTACTACACTTAGGCTGGACCAAAGGCGGTGTAGTTCTAGGTTGTCTAAAACTAAAATTTCAAGTCTGGTGGCATAAGGTATTCTGTTGCGAGCAGAGGAGTGGCGGACTCTTCTTGTGAAATATGTTAAGGAGACCCCATGGAAAGGCTTAGAAATGGTTGGGTGAAAAGAAGACAGTGGTGGTTAGGCTAAGTCTGAGAACTCTACACATGGCCAACACGGATCTTTGGCTCTGCTGTTCAGCTTGAAAGAAAAAGACCGTTATGGGAAACAGGTGTTGTTTGCAAACTCTGTGGCACTGTTGGTGAAACGTCCTTGAGAAGACACCTGCATCGTGCAACCAAGGCTAAATTTAGTCTACTCCTGCTATCATCAATCCAAGGACGTGGAGAGAGGAAGTCAAACACACCTGGTGAAGCACCGTGGGTCATAGTAATAAAAACCTAGCAGCACCCTGGGGATCTAAAGCTCCTGGGAGTAGCAACCAAAATGACTTTCCTGTGGGTGGCTCTCGCTTACCTAGTGCTCCTTGATGTTGCCTGCGGTGAGTAAAGCATGGGTTGCCTTTCTAAGGTTGGTTGGTTGCTTCCTATTCTTTCATCACGGCTGATGGATCATGCAGTTCCTAGGGGGAAGGGGCGCGTGCTTAAGTCCACTGCTTGCAACACATTACACACCAGCGCACAACACACGTTGCCTAATTCACAGGCCTGTTGGCTTGAAGGTCCTCTCTTGCAAAAAGAAAAGAACAACAGGCTGGGAAAAGAAGAGTGTTTCCAGCTACAACTTGGGGGGTGGGGTGGGGGTCGGTATTCTTTTTCAAAGAGGAACTGTGAATGATGTTAAGGAGGCACCCAGGTAGTTTTCTGGCAGTTAAAACAGCTTGCCATTGCCTTCTTTGGGATGCTTTTTTCCAACTCCAGCAGTGGTTTTTTCCCAAAAAAATGGCTCTACTATATAATGCCAGACAAAGAGAGACACGATATAGGGAGCAAAGTTGAGGATAGTTCGTTTAGACTGAAATGGACATTCACGCAGAGTTACATCAGATTTACTTTGGCCTGCAAATTTTCAGAATGTGGGCCCTGCCACATAGAATAGAATAGAATAGAATAGAATAGAATAGAATAGAATAGAATAGAATA
>JAOYMU010000001.1:77546599-77558468 GCA_025802295.1 Psammodynastes pulverulentus | reverse complement strand
AAAACCTATTAATATGAGGGATTCAATAGACACAATAAATTGCACTCTAAATATTTTTTTTCCAAAAACCACCAGAAATACCCATTTCTACTTTTTAATTCCAAAGCACTAATTGTCATGATGCATTCCAACTTGACTTGCACTTAAATAGAGATATAACTTTCTTATTTCTAAATACTGAGTTTATGGGATGTCAAGCAAATTGGCATAGCTGGTTAGCAGGATGGTTCCCTTCTGGGAAGAATTCCTTCATCTTGGGTTTCAATAGAGTCCCAGTTTGGGTAAAGTATAATAGCAAACTCCAGCATTTATTTATTTATTTATTTATTTATTTATTTATTTATTTATTTATTTATTTATTTATTTATTTATCATGTTTATATGCCACCAACAGCTTCTTCAGGCCCAAGCTTGGTAGAGTCAGGGTTATGACTTGCTTAAAAAAAATTGCCTGGGATATGTAACAGAGGAACCAAAAGCTGGTTGCAGGTTAAGATATGTGAGAGGGACAAGTCATTGAATAGTAGATCACTGAGTACTGGCATTGTAACTTTGTTCCCCTTCTTAAAGACATTAAATATTTCAGCCAGCACTTGTGTTAGACCACTGCCCTTTCATTCATTGTTGAGAAATTTAAAACTGCCTCTCTTATGCAGAATTTTGTCCATGAATTTATACAGGAATGGTTAGCTTTGAGAAAGCTGAGTTTAGGGCTTCTAAATTTGGACTGTAACAATCCAGACAACTATATAGCAATGGTCCAGTCTTAACTCTTTGTGACCATCTGTTAGTCAACCAAACACTAGATTTTTGCAGCCCAGAGCTTGTAAATCTAACTGAATTAAACTCCCTAGTGATGGCAGGACCAGCATAGAAGTATAATAATATTCCAGTAGAATATCAGAAAGCAAAGTTGAATATTGGGGCTGGTGCTGGTCACATTTAAGAAATTGAGAGCTGAGAAATTGAATTAAATCTAAAATAATGTTAACATTGCCACTTCAAAAGCAGAGCGCTTAATAAAGTGATGCTACTCATGGTAAACTTGGAGAGCTCATCTGCACAGCTGCTCTCATGAATCTCCACTTATGAAGTTGCAACTTTGTCTGATAAAAGCAGTATACCCCCACCCCCCGCCATTAAATCTGAAAAGCTGTTCAAAGTTTCAAGCTTTACAAAATCATTTGATTCAATTGGTTGCTTTGAAGTGAGAGTTTGTGCTTTAGTGCTTGGTCAGAATCTGTTGATCAAGGCTTTTAAAATTGAAACATTCAAAGCTTGCAGAGCCTTAATGTTTAATAAAGTAGTTGTTTGTAGGCCATTTTAGTGAACAAACAAAATAATTGACATTAGAAAACATCATACTAGTTATCTTGCCATCTTGGAATTTTTTTATGAGGATGATGTCATTCTTTTCCCCTCAGAATTTGAGAATGAGGGTGTTGTTAGAAAAAACTAATTTTTCTCAATTTACCACTAGTGTTGGATTATAAATCATATTATTCCTAATTGACATGAATAAAATGGAGAATTTGCTTCAAGACGTACAACAGTTCTGAGTGAAAATGCAATGGCAGAGGTGTTGTTATGTGCTGAAATGTGATTATTATGATTGGTTGTTTNNNTATCTATCTATCTATCTATCTATCTATCTATCTATCTATCTATCTATCATCTATCTATCATCTATCTATCATCTATCAATCTATGCACGTATCAGGCAGTCTTGCTTCTATTTTCCTCATATCAAAAATTCCTATGAGGTGGATTGGGCTGAGAGAGAATGACTGGCCCAAGGTCACCCAGCCAGCTTTCATGTAGATCTAGAACTCACAGTCTTTTGGTTTCCAGCCATAACTTTAATATTACGGTACTTGAGATCACCAAACTGATCTTCATAATAAGATGAAATGATAAAAGACCCTGGATTCCTTCCTTCTTCATATGGCTTGCACAATAGTTTTCATTGATCCAGTGGCTTTATTATTATTTGTCTGACAGGAAGATATTTGATGGAAATCTTCCTATGTATTCCTGCATCATAATATTGTACCAAGTAAGATTTATGTACAAAAATCAACATAGTTCTTATAGGTGCATCACAAACTTAGAATGTGTCCGAAGTTTCAAGTGAGACAATATGAATGACATGAGTGAAGTGGATTAAGAGATTCCATTTTTTTACTACTGATTGTGTGCTCATAAGTGTGCTCATAAATGCACATGGTGCCATGTAGGATCCTACAGTTGCTCACTTACAGTGGGATTTATGGCAGAGATTGTGAACAATTTCTGTTTTTTCCTCCTTTGCCAGCTACAGTATATGACTACTGTGCATGCAAGCGATGGAATGATTATTTTCTATCCTTGCCCTGCTTTGTCCCTATCTTCTTAGGATGTGATTGTTTTATTATTTTAGCCACTAAATTTTAACATAATTCCATAGCAAAAATATTGGGGAGTATTTGCCACTGTATTTGGTGATGGTTACCTATCTCTTCCCACTTATGACTATAGCTGTGTTGCTTGTATCTTTACAAATTATATTGTTCTATTTGTTTCCTAGTATGATTTGATTGCTTATTAGTAACCTGTGACTATCACTAAGTGTTAGTCTTATGATTCTTGATGAATGTATTCTATTTTTTTTCTTTATGACCACTGAGAGCATATGCACTAAAGACAAATTCCTTGTGTGTCCAATCCCACTTGGCCAATAAAGAATTCTATTCTATTCTATTCTATTCTATTCTATTCTATTCTATTCTATTGTAGAGTTCCAAAAAACAGTTTGAATTTCAGTGGCCTGAATCATGGACCACTGTTGTCATGAGCAAGCAGAATAGAGAAAGGGTATTTCATACTCTCCAGATATTTCTGATTGCAAACTTCATTAGGGAGCTGTGGTAGCCTAGAGGTGGAGCTCTCGCCTCACAATCAGGAGGCTGTGAGTTCAATCCTAGGCAGAGGCTAATATTTGGAATAGACTCTCCTGCTCGAGCAGGACTAGATGACCTCCAAGGTCCCTTCCAACTCTGTTATTCTATGACTTCATTAGCCTCAGACAGCATGTCAACCCTTTGGGTGGATTGACATATAGTAACACACTTCACACTTTATGGTTAACAAAATAGCCATACTGTATCCAGATAACTCATTATGCCTAAATAATTAAACCAGCGGTCCCCAACCTTTCTGGCTTTGCAAACCGGTGCTGACATCAGGAAGAAATCTCTTCCCTTCTTCTCAAATGTGCTTTTCCAAAAAGCAATAGCTAAGTTTGTTCTTGCTTATAATCCACCCCCATCACATCTGTGTGCAAGAACAGATTTCTTTCCTGATTAATTTGGCTAATGACTGGATATGGAAGGAAAGAGTTATGTTGCCCTATAACATAAGGCTTAATTTATTTGCTTGATTCATCTGTGCCTATTTTGTCTGCAGAGAGTTTTGCAATATGTCTTTTCTTTTTTTGTGGCACAGTGTGGTTTGGATTGCATAAACCAAGCTGGGTGGTGGGGTCTGCCTTTGGAGCGAAGGTTGAAGGAAATAATGCTTGCATCCTTTCAGCTTTATGGTTGGCTGCATCCTGTAGCTAATATTTTTGTGCTAAATTATGGCCTAACTATCAAGGTCATTGCATTTAAAATGTCATTTTCTCGCCACAAATTATTGAAAGTTGGCATCCCTTTTCTAAAAGGAATGATTTCTAAAAATTTCCCCTAGATTTCCCAATAGATATTTCTTGCAAATGAACAAAAGGACAGGCTGACTTCAGTTAAAGTCCTTAATTTAAGTGACAACCACCTAGAATTCCATGCAACTGTCCATGTAGTGTTTTGATTTCATGTTCAGGTAGTCTTTGTTCCTTTTCTCACATTATTCTGCTCTTTTTTCCAAGTTCTGTTCACAATCTTGCCTGTGCTTCGTTGCATGGTTGCACCACAAATGATACTTGAGGAACTACTGGATTTTGTTGACTTATTATCAAGTTTTTCATCTTTGAGAGGCCCCTTTGATATACATCACAAATATTTGCTGGAAGGAAAATAGAATTCTATGCAATTTTGCAGAAACGGAAACATTCCCAAGCCAAACATGTGGAAATGAGCATGGGTATGGTTTTGTAAAAGAATTTGCTTATTTCCGTGAGCACAGAAAAACTGGATGGTGGCTGTGAATTATGGGAGTTGAAGTTCAACTGAAAGACATCAAGGCTACCCACCCAGAAAAATCTGCTTTCATGCTTTCTCCAGGGTAGTTTCTTGTTCCAAGAAGCAACGATAAGCCCCCAAATGCAATCTATACATGTCTCCAAATCGCTTTTAAATCTTCCTGTTATTCGCTATCATCACAGTGGGCTGCTTAGATTTAACAGAAGGCAGCTTGGTTTAACAAGATAAGGGGGAAAGGTAACATGCAAGATATTTCTGAGAATTGTCTCTGGAGAATAAATGCAAGGCTAGGTAACTAAAATAAGAACATTTTTCACATTTACTGTTTCAGCAGAAATGAAAGAATGCACATATTTCTCCCGCTCCTTGGGGAGAGCAGCAGAATGAAAGGGAGAAAAAAAGTACAAGGCCAAAAGATTAGACAAATTCTTGGTGCACTGAACCATCAGAAGCTATCACTCACCAGAGCCCAAGAAACAATCTTATTTTCAGCTTATTTTAAACCTCTAACTGCAAGGTTCAGTCTCAGTAATTGAGCAGGGAGCAAGAAAGTTTAAGTTCCAGTTCCCCTTTCCGGTTTGCTTGGCCCTATATTTTTTTTTTATCCACGTCTGTTTCTCCTTTCTTCCATCTGTGGCGAATCCCAAGTCTGTATTCCTTTTGCTCCAAGCCCCTCATTGCTGTATTTGTTCAGCTTAACTCAGCTCAATTTGTACACATTCCAGACTGAGACTCTTTTCTTCTAGGTCTGTTACGTTTGCAAACTTCTCCTCTCCCTTGTTGTGAGACTAGCATTATTATTTATTTAAAAGATTTGATTTACAGATTTTTACCTACTTTTCAATTGAAAATGACTGCATGTGTTCAAAATAAAAGGGAGGCAATGTCTTTCCCTGGTTGTAAAACTAGTTACAGTAGAAAAAATATATATTTCTCCTTCCTTACTTGGCTTAAAAAGAATTTGCTTTCAGTATTCCAAGTGAGACCATTTGGATGAAACAGGGTATTTGTAATGAAATGTGAACCTAATCAATAAATAAAAGCTAGATGTTCCAAGCTTACATGAGAAGATGGACTTCGTCATGGCTGTGTTAATGTGCATATCTCTATATACAGCAGAAATCAGCAAAAAATATACCTTTCATTGTATAATTTGCATTGCCCTGGTGTTCAACCTCTATTGGCCCTCAGGAAAGGGGCTTGCAACTGGTGCTCCCTTTATAGCTTTAATGCAGGGCAATTTAGAGCAGTAATTTCTAGACTCCTCTTAAATGTGTTTGTTCTGCACCTCTATAACTGTCTGGTTTGGCTCTGCAACCAATCAAGACAAACACAGACTTAACGGATAATTAGAACTGCAGAAAAAACCATTGCTACCAACCTGCCTTTCATTGAGGGCCTGTATACTACACGAGTCAAAAAGAGGGCTGTGAAAATATCTACAGATCCCTCATATCTTGGGCACAAATTGTTTCAACTTCTATCCACAAAACGATGTTATAGGGCCGTGATGGTGAACCCATGGCACTCATGCCACAGGTGGCACACAGAGCCATCTCAGTGGGCATGTAAGCCGTGGACCATACACGCATGTGCCTCCCTTCCTGCCAGCTGATTTTTGGCTGGTTTGCCTTCCAGAAGTCCTCTGGAGCCCAGGGGAGGCTGTTTTCGCCCTCCCAGGGGCTCCAGGGAAGCCCCTGGAGCCTGGAGAGGGAAAGAAATGGGCCTCCTGTAAGAACCAGAAGTTGGGAAACTGCCCATTTTTTGGCCTCCCCAGGCTCCAGGGGCTTCCCTGGAGCTTCTGGGAGGGTGAAAATGGCCTCCCCCAGGCTCCAGAGGTCCTCCGAATGGGGGAGGGGGTTGTGTGAGCTTGTGTGTGGGTCACAGGGGAGTCACATGCACATGCATGGGGAGGTGGGAGCATGGGGATCCCACGTGCATTAGATTGTGGGTGCCAGCACACATACACAAGTGATATCGTGCACATGTGCACTTTTGGCACGCCACAGGAGAAAGGTTCGTCATCGCTGCTATAGGGCACTACACACCAGAACAACTAGACACAAGGAGCCAGCCAGGAGTGGGATTTGGGGGTTCTCTGAACTGCACAGAACCTTAGCTAAAGGTTCTCCCGAACCCCTGCAAATCCCCAGCAGCTCACCCCTGGAGTCAGCTTCTCTGTAGGACTGTTAAGAGAAGGGCTGCCAGTTCCTGAGTAGCATCCAATTTACTGCCTTTCTGCTACAAGAACGGGAGAAAGCCACAACTTGATAGAGGAGAAACAAGGATGTTTGGTGCTGAAAGAATAGGCACCAAAGAATCTTACATCTTCTTTTCTCCTCTTGGGTGGTGAAGAAAAGCAGAAGAGGGTTATTTGCTGTCAGTGTTTGATCCCATGTAATGATCACTACATAGGAGTGTGAACCTACAGCAAGTGACATGCCCCTTCCCTTCTTAGCCCATAGCAAGAAAAGTGGGGAGAGAATGGAAGAACTGGGCCTTTTTTCTGTTCTGTCTTTCCTGCTAAGGCCGGCAGAAGAAGTATGTGTATGTAGCAGGTGGGAGTGAAGAGAAAGAACAGAGAACAACTCTTTTGTGCTAGTTCTTTGATCCTACATTTTGCTTTGTCACCAACACAAAGCAAGGGTTGGAAGTGCTGTTGACAGTTCTTTAAACTGTCTCTTAGCTACTACTTGGAATATAAGCCTTTTAGTCCTTCTGTGCTGAAGAGTCCTTGGACTGTAGAATACCATAAGTGGAAGAACAAATGTCTATTTGCCTGTCAAACTTGTGATATGAGAGAAGTTACAAAATATGGTGATGCTAATGAACCTTTTTCAGGTGCCCAGTTACATGGCCTGATAATTTGGGGGAGTTCATGGGAGAAGTGACTGAATTGCTATAGGAGCTGCATTGATAACTGTGACATCAGAGTCTATTGACGAAGATTTCCAGAGCCTGCTTCATCTCCATAGGACTACCACATTTCTTGCAGCTCTGGCAGTAAGAATTGACATTGTCTAGATAACTAAATTCTGTATTCAATGCAAAAGCAGAGAATATGATCTTAATGCATATTTGATACACAGAGCTTTTCTGTACTGCAGCCTGAAGCTGCTTGACTTCTTTGTGTAAACTGGCTGGTCATGAAGCTGGCTAAAGGCAGATTTCAGATTTCTACTCTTCCTTTTGACCAGAGTGGTGGCCTATCTGGACTGCACTTATTCTCCACCTTTCCCCCCCCCCTCTCACTTTTACCAGGGAAACAAAGATAGGCAAAGTACTTCTTCACCCAGCATCTGAAGAAGAGATAAAGGCACTTATGTGACTAATAAAATGGATTGTATACATTTATGGGAGGACATGTTTATCAAGGCTACTAGACTGAAAATTTAATGCCTTCAAATACCATTTGGAAGTAAGTGCTAGTGGAAGAGGGATTTACCTTCTTTTCATGATTATGAGACCCAAGGGTATCTTGGTGGCCACTATGTGAAGTTAAACTAGGATGGATTTTGGCCTGATGTGGCAGGATTTTTTAATATTCAGATTGCACCTAATTATCTATACTTATAGAACCTTTAGATATGTGTTCCTTGAAATGATTAATTTTCTGCCTTTTTATAGCTTCCTTACTGTTCCAAAAGAAATGTTTGCACTTCTTCAAAACCTGGAAGACATTTTGGTGCACAAGGAAGAATTTATAGTTTTACAAAGGATTAACACGATCATAGTTTGTCAGAGTCATAGCAACGATCAAGATGATAGATCTAATAGGAACTGAAACCAAATGCCTTTTACATCTTAAGGAGTACACAGACCTTGGACATGGCATTAATGAACAGGGAAGTGAGCTTGGGTCCAAAGATCTCCTCCTCCATTTTTAGTTGATTGAGGAGTATGGTACAATGCTTTATATTTTTTTCCAATATCAATTCATAAACATCCTGCACCCTTCAAAGCAGCTCTTTGAAATCTGTTTGCCAATAATAGCATAACAAGATAAAGGTCTCAGGAATATAAGAAAAGGAGGCCCCAATGTTGGAATTCTGTGATGTCAACCAGAATATTGTTTGAATGCCAATACTAGCAGCTGTGGAATAGACAAACTATTGTCCTTTACGATGTTGTAACTGTAGCCTATCTATTCAAGTCAATGTTGTTCCAAACTCTGACAGATCCAGAAATGTAGTCCAAATTGAGAAACAATTTGCTGCAGTAGTTGGGATATGCAACTGATTTGCAAAGAGTCTGTGTGGATTGGAATCTCTCAGATTTTACAAATTGTGAAAATTTTCAAAAATTTAGATTGGACAGAGATTTTTCTCCAAATAATTATATTTAAATGAGTAAAAAAAAAAAGACCTCACGTAGCTTATAATTAACCTGGCAGTCACTAAAATTGTCTGATCCAGGCTCAGTTCAGCTTTTTGAGAGTTGGAAACTTATTCAATGACACTGTAAACCTTAAAGTCTATTTCTGATTTGTTTCCCTATCATATTATATGCCACATTACTGCTTCTGACCAAAAGCTGTAGGGAATAATGAACTTTATAGAAAATGCTTGTCTGGCACATGCATAAAAGTCGTTGACTGTATTAAACCCATTTTTTTTGCAGACAGGGAAGCCTTACCATATCACATAAAATAATCTTTAAAATGACGGAATTGCCATTCAAGATGGAATAAAATAACAACACCGTAAGAAAAAGTAGAGGTTTATAAGCAACACTTAAACATCACTAAATTCAGAGATAGTGCAAAACTGTTTGGGAACTCTGAATAAGCCAAGAGTGAGCTTAATTTCAAAACATTTATTGCAGCTATAAACTGCACCAGAAGATTAGAATTTCTAAACAGAAAGAACTATTAATGGTTACATACAATATCTTGAAAGAGAATTGGAATACGTATTTGTCAACCTGGAGACCATAAACACTTAATTGTTAAACACAAATTTTGAAGTATCTTAAGATTGCAAGCAAGGCCAACATTGTAAAAGCTATTGCTATTAATTGCTTACAAGTCATCATGTCCCAAGTAACATGTAGCAGAGATCACAATTTACAGAAAGCCACTGAATAGTTTGCAGAGAAATATCACTTTATTTTCTGAGAAAGTAGAACCCCAATGGAATGGGAAAAATAGGGACATATTGTTTCTACCATTCCATTCTCAGAGACACAAGTTAGAACAAAAACCCATGGTGACTTGGTCATGTGTAATGATTTTAATTTTGTTGGATTTTGTTATTTGCAAAATGTTGGATTTTGAGCCCCACAGAATTACACTGTGTAATATGGATAGCCACATAAATCTTTTAAGTAAGTCAATCAGTATGTAAGTAAAACAAAGCACACTACTTTGTTTTATGTACAAAATAAAATATGGCCATATCAAGTGGTACTATTTGCTGGAGCAGGGAGCAGCTGCTGTGGATGTTCTAGCTGGAGTCATGCCTTACATTTATTATTGTTTTACTTGTTTCTCTTCTTGACCAATGCAGCAATTCCTATTGGAAGAGGATGAGTGGATTTATAGTTGCTGGGGGATAGATAGCTGGATAATAAAAGAAGTTAATTCATTCTGGATCTAATCCCAAAAGAGAGAGGGGTCTGCAGTGAGGGCCCTATGATTGGATTGCTTTTGCTGTTATTGATAGAGCTGGTGGATACACATTATATCTGGCAGCTTACAAACAAGTCTCTGTGCTGGTTTGATTGATGTATGGATGTTTTAGTATACAGGCAATCTATACCTGCACTTGTGCTTTGTTGATGTTAAGTTCAGGGATACATTTAAGAAATTGAGAGGTTCCATCTGTATTGGTTTGGATGCTGGTTGTATTGAGGTAGATCATATTGGTTCCTTGGTTTTTATGGATGAGCTGCAAATACTAATATATTACTGGCACAGCTTGCATAATATATAGCAGACACTATTATAAAATAATGTAATAACTGGAAACAAAGACAGTAGTTGGAATTGTTGTGTTGTCATCTCAAGTCTTAATGAATCTCAGGCCATAGAGGGACTTGTTTCCTCAGTTGTTTATTTTCAGTTCTACTTGACATTACCAAGATCTGACAAGTTCTTTAGGGGTAAGCAATCAGTCTTATAAAACCAGTAGCTATTTAGGGGTAAGTAATCAGTCTTATAAAATCAGTAGCTAATAGTTCATAGAAGATGAGTTTGATGGAGCTGGTCTCTCAGGATTACTGATGGAATAGCCAAACATGCCATTTCTAACTCTGCTGTAGCCTACATGTTTGCAGAACTTGCAAAATTGGTAAAATCACATTTGTATTACTAATTTGATATGATATATATAGCACAGACACGAAGCTGAAAGTACCAGCCTGAAGATGACGAGTGGGACCTCGTCAAAACGTCGCCAAGACACCTTCAATCTTACATGGGAAAAGACCCAAATACACCAAGACTTGCATACCTATACCTGTGAAAATCTACGAAAACATGTATACATATATAGATACATGTAGATGTAAATGGCAAATCGATGACACAATTTTCTGTGATGATTGTATATATAATGTGTTTTTAAAGGTGAAAAATTTAATAAAAAGTATTTTTTTAAAAAGATATACAGATAAATGTTATCAATGGACAAACATTCAAATCCATTTTAATATTTGTTGCTTCCCTGCTTGAATCATATATACACTAACTTTGTGCTTTAGTGCAAAGTACTTGTAGCACAGAAATCACCTGCCATGGTTGCAATGCTTTATATTCTGATGATTTATGCCTCAAAAAATGCCTGTGGTTAGGGCGAACTAAGGAAACCACATGTAAAGCTTGAGCCAATACATAGACTGTGTTGTAGATACTATAGCTGTGCCCAGACAGCTCCATCTCAAAAAGAGCTCCAGGAATGTCCTTCATCCTTTCCTTTCCAGTACAAGTGTCACTGTCCGGAAGGGTCAAGGTATGAGTTGGCAATGAACAATCAAATACTTGTTCCCAGAAAAGTGGAAAAAATCCATCTCCTTGAATCCAAGGAGGTTTTATGAAGTTCAGGAATTCCTTGAATCCTCGAATGTCTTTGGAGTGAATTGTGAAACAAATGGCACCATCCAAACCCTGTCGATCCCACTTTTTGTTCATTCCTGTTAATAAATAATCCATCTGGGCAGTCATGATCCATACTTTCCCCAAGGAACTCTGCTCATGTCTGGGATCAAACGTGAATATGGTATTAATGATCCATGCGATTGTCAACGTTTCTCCATAGATGATAAAGCTCTTGATCTTCTCGTCAGCTATGTGCTTGTAAATATTTTCCCCTATCGTAAACATTTCCGATAAATTGTCCCAGTGGGTTAAATAGGGAATTCTTTGTGTACAAGCAGAACAGATTCCATGCTGGGAAAAAAGAGAGTCCATGATCTTCAGAAAATGTTCTCCTTCCGCGTTATCAATAGCAAAGAGACCAACCCATCTCCACCCAAAACGTTGAAGCAGCTGGATCATCCCAATGTATTGTGAGGACTCATTTGGGACCATGGAGTAATAGATGGGAATCTCAGCACTGTGAATATCCTTTGGGGCAAATGACCCATATGTGAGCTGAAAGAAAATAAGACTTAAGCCTTGTCAGCGCTTTTTTTCGGCACCAAAAGGTGCCGGAACGCTCCCCCCGCGCTCCCCCCGTCGCGCGCTAAAAAAACCC
>JAOYMU010000001.1:77525797-77537121 GCA_025802295.1 Psammodynastes pulverulentus | reverse complement strand
ATATTTGCCAGTCTCCGCGCTCCGGTAGGCCGTGCATCCTTCCCAGCTGCGGGGGGGGGGAGTCCACCTCCCCCGCGCTCCAGGACGCTCCGTTCGCCGCTTACCGCTGCTCTCTTCTCCATCTCCTTGCTCTCCGGTCACTTTCCTCCTCCAATTGTCTCAAGAGACCGCTGCTTGCTATTTAGAAAAGCTCCGTGTCTGCCGGGCACAGTGGCTCAGGTGGCGACCATGGCAATGGCCGCCGCCCTCCCCGCCAGCCTCGCTGAGCCTGGGGCACACCAGCATCGGCGACCCAGCCCTAAATTCAGCTGGGGGCCCCTGGTGAAAGCCGCCCGTGAACGGCAGGTGCCCTCACCGGACGCCTGGTCCCGAGGGGCCTCAGCGACGGCTGGTTGCGGGCGCTGGGGGCCAGAGCTAGCCTTCCCAGCGTCCGATGCCGCTGGAACCCGGAAGTCGAATCGGTGCATTCTTTTAATAGTTTGCTTCTAAGCATTTAAATTAACCTGAATTGGGGACCAAAAATATGACTTGTTCTGGCCCCAGAAAGAAATGGGTGGCATTTTTTAGTAAACAAAATGTCAGGGAACTTTAAAAATAGCTTAAAATCTGGAAGGAAAACTGAAAGGTGCATTCTTTTATAATGCATTGAAGTAGATCCATATTGTACACTTTTCCCTTTTTTTATAGTCACATTTCCTTTGCCCCTTTTTTCACTTTTTGCAAAGAGTCTTCTTTTTACATCCACTCTCTGCCTCTTATACTTTTAACTCCCTCTTTGGGTTTCTCATACCCTCTTCACTGAACTGATACTTCAGGGATGAGAAATACCTCCTTCCACTTCATTGCTGATCGCATCCAATGACAAGATGCTACCAGTGCTTTTTTCAAGTGGCTACAGAGGAATAGAGGAGGAAGTTTGCAATGGCAGGATATAAAGAGAAAGTAAGACTACGGTGGGAAAGGGAAATGAATTCAAGTGGAAAAATCCAAAGGGGCAAAAAAAATAACAAAAAAAAATAAAAGAGGAGAAATAAAGTCTAATCTTTACAAATAACATCATAAACATGGGTAGGAAAGAAATCTCTACAGGTACTTAAGTGTAATACATAAAATTATCTACTACAATGTCCTACCTGTCAATGACTACTTCAGCTTCAACTGCAACAATACACGAGCACACAATAGATTCAAACTTAAGGTAAACTAATCCAAACTTGATTGCAGGAAATATGACTTCAGCAACAGAGTTGTAAAAGCCTGGAATGTACTACCTGACTCTGTGGTCTCTTCCCCAAACCCCAAAAACGTTAACATTAGATTGTCTACTGCTGACCTCACCCCATTTCTAGGAGGTCTGTAGGGGCTGTGAATAAGCGCACCAATGTGCCTACTGTCCCTGTCCTAATGTCCTTTTTATTTGTACTTGTTTATACTTATATGTTTATATGTTATATTCATATGTATACTTGTTTTTCTCATATATGCTTGACAAAATACATTTACAATTACAATTACAATTTACTTACAAATAGCCAAAGGTCTAAGTGGGATGCAATATTGTGAGAGCAAAAGATCAGTACCTGGTCAAATCTTTTTCTTCTCTTCTTCTTTCTCCTGTAGTCCCGACTATGCTCAGGAAAAGCCTTTCCAGAGATATGGAAGATCGCTGCATAGTGCAGATTTTTTCTGGAGGGAAAGAGAAAGGGAGAAATCTCTATTTTACTGCTGCCTTCAGATTGCACTCCATTAGATTTCCCACTCCAAAGATCCGTGGAATTACTGTATGCATTTATCATCTTTTTAAGAAGATTTGAGAACTGATAGTCAGTGAGAAGCTTGGAATGAAAGTGTTTAACCTAAAACTCAGAGAGGTAATATAAATTGCCTTGAACGATCTAAGGTTACTTTTCCTGCAAATGCAACCCACTTCTTTGGAAAAATGAGGTCAGTTTCAGTATGATACTTCTTTATAATTGTGCATGGAAATGGGGATCATGCTACTCTCTTATATTTCAATCTGAATGAACGTACAGAAATTGAGGTAGTGAGATAGATTGCATTTGTGTAGAAGACACTCAAAACAATTGTGAGACTACTTATCTATATCTACTCTTGTCTGTCTTGATCTGATAGACTAACCCTAATGTCAACTTGCAGCCTGAAAGGCAGTTATAAGTTGCAGAAAATAGCACAAGGTGTGGATGGAGGTTTAGTTCTCTAAGGAATAGAAATACGCAGTGGGAATATTCTGAAATATGTCTTCATTATTGAAGTGTCATATGTTCTCAGTGGCCCAGAAGGCTACAAGTTAACTTGGATAGTCTGCCAGCTGTGACCATTTCTGGAAACAGAAAATGTGCCATCTCATCAGGAATAAAAGGGTTTTATTGACTGCCAGTCTGAAATCAAGATTTTGGTGATACCATTCAGAGCATTGAAAGAACATCTTCCCCTCTATAAATTTGCTTCTTAAGATCTGCCAAAGGCCTTTTCTCTGTAAGTTTCACTATTGCAAGCGACACTTACATGTGGATAAGAAACAAACTAATCTTTTTTGAGTATGATGAATATGGAACATCCTTTCCCTGCAACTGAAGCTGGTGGCAAATCCATATTGGTTTCATAATTGCTTCAGGCAAAGACCTCCTTTCTTATGCAAATTTTTGGGTCTCAGCAACAGCAGTTGATCGTTTTTTGTCCATAGGATGTTTGCACTGTCTGTTATTGTTTTACTGTTTTCATTGATTGCATCCTATCCACAAAATTGTTTATGCTGAGTGATTTATAACTCTTGCAGTAAGGAAGTAAGCATAAGAAAGAACTACAAAAGTCCATGAACTAAATAAGGTAACACACCCTTTTTGTTGAGTAAACTGTTGTTTTTGCAGACCAGGATTGTAAGGAAAGGAAAGAGGCAAGATTTTGGGAAATTCCTTAGAAATAATTTATGTTGAGGCTCTTGAACCATTTTCCTTTCTTGCAGTAGCTAGCAGATCAATTTTCTTTTATCTCTATAAATGAATCTTGAAGAGCATTCTCTGATGCTCAACCATATTTGCACTATTATTTTCCCTTAAAATCTTAATCGTCTCCTAGCTTTTTCTTGTATGATGGTTCACACTGAATCCAACACATTAGCTATTAGGTGCCTTTACGATTGTACCAGATTTTCCTCTCCCCCTAAAAAATGTCTTGGTAATCTGACAAGGCCAACAGAAGTGAAGTTATCTGTGGAGCTCTGAAATGAAGACATGACAAGAATGAAACTGCACTAATTTGACAATGCATTGACAGGATTATCATGCAATTAGCAACAAGGCGAAACGGCACCAGCCTGTTCTACTGAATTTGTTGTGCTAAAAGTGGCAGTTGCCAAAGTTGAGTGCAGAATCTTACAATATACAACTATTTCTTCTGTATAGCAATGCCAGTCCTATGACTGTCCTCATTTATTCACTTTTCTAACAGCCGAATAGAACATGTGGTGTGAAAAGCTCTTGACATTTTTTTTTCACTGAAGTCTTTTCATATTAAAGAGTTTAACGGTTAGCAGAAACATCAGTGCCATTTAACAATAATTTCTCATATAGATGTCAACTCAAGTGATTAAGCTGTTCTCTTCAGTGCAACCTACTTTAAATATGCAAGATACATTAATATCACTGGGTAGATGTGATTGGATATCTGCTTGGAATCCTGCTCCTAACAAAATGCAGGAAATGGAATTGCAGTAGAATAAAAATATCCTACAGAGTCTCCAAAAAAACATATTGTAATAATATATAACTAAATAGTGCTTTGTATTTCCCTGCTCCCTCAAGAGAGGCCCACTTCACAGTTTGGGAAACCTACTACAGAGGTAAATCTAGGATTGCAGTTTTTACCAGATGTTCACAATAGAAACGGACAATAATGACCAACAGAATCATTAGTTGTTGCAATCAATTGGGCTACACTGTGGAAAGAAGAAAGTATGATTGGTATCAGTCTTCTCAACCTCTTGGCAGTTAATTGAAAACACTTCAGAAATTTTAGTTCATGCATTGATGATCTTGTTTATCAGTGTAATGCCTGTTTAGTTGACAATCCTTTGACATTCCAGTCAGCTCTTAGAAAAGAATCAGACAAACCTTCAGACACCATTGTACAATGACTCCCATCATATTGTTTGTGATTATTTATGATGGGTGAAGATAATGTGAGTTATGTCCCAAACCAGGGATGTCAAACTCAATGCCCTCGGGGCCGGCCTGGAAATAGCAAAGGATTGGCCAGTGGTGCCTCTGGCAGCCAAAATGGGGTGCTGCAGGAAGCCATCCAGGCCACAAATGGGCCATGTGTCCCCCCTGTGCCCCATTTTGTTCAGCAGAGTGCTGCAGGAGGTGTCCGTCCAATCTCTCTTCCTGCCAGTTGGCCCATGGAGAACTACATTGCTGATTTGGCCCTCGAAGAAATCTAGTTTGACATTCCTGTCCCAAACTATCTGGAGAGACCTTCCCATTCCTTTTATAGATTCACAAATGGATCTTTACTATTTTAACCACTATACAGGTATACGTATGAATAACTAGAAACATTTAAGTCTTCTAGCTCCAAAAGAAACTCAACTTAGCTATCATATATATATATTAATTATCTTATTCCAACTTTTTCCTGATGTTTTCCACACAACTTCCACCATTCTTCAAAATAGCTCATGATCACAGCACATAGCAAATTGGTTAAATTAAGAACCTGATGCTGGTGGCCATTGACTGCTTAATAATCTTTCAAACTAAAGTTCTAGATAATGACAGAACAAATGACTATGTTATTTACTAATATTCTATGTCGCTTGAAGTACATTCTAAGGACATGCAAGAAAAAAGCAATAGATATGGGTTACTGTGAATAAATGTTACAGCCTGAATTGACCTTCAGTTTAAGACTATCGAGCTCTACAGTAAAATATGAAAAAATAACCCATAAGGGAAGTTAAACAATGGAGAAGTACTGAGTCCATCTCAACCATATAACTCAATCTGTATGTCATGTTGTATGTTCATAATGGGAATGAAAGGATAAAATGGATTGTGTATTAAAACACAGAGTTTATTAGGCAGGAAACCAATCAACTATCAAAGTGGCCTTAATGGCTAATAGACTAAGTCAGTGTTCCTCAACCTTAGCAATTTTAAGATGACTAGATTCAACTCCCAGAATTCTGTAACCAGTATGACTAGTCACATTTTTGTCTACTATACCATAGAATGTAATGAATAAAACAGATAATTTGAACCAAAAAAATAAACAAAAATAATAAAGCAGCATAAGATATTGTGTGAGAGAAACAGTTTTTGACAGATGATGTCTTTTATTGTTTTTGATACCATAGATTTGATGAACGAAAAATAATAAAAAGAATCATAAGATATTCTGAGAAGGAAAACAGTCTTGACAGATGATGTCTACTAATTAAATTTTGTAAATTGCTTTGAGTCCCTTTCCTGTATAGTGAAGGATGGAATATAAATTAGTTAAATACCTAATTTTGTAAATAAGTTATTCAGAGTTCAGAGTATGTTCCAGTATCTGAAAATATTTTAAAAGCTTGACCAATACAGCTTGATATATTAAATTTATTGGGAAAATTTGGGTCTTTCAAGTTTTTAATACATCTAAATTAGTTTAATACATATATTTCCCTTCCCTTTCTCTGATTTTTAAGTTCATGATTAATTTTAAAATCTGAGAAATTTAACATGAGCATTAATGTTCATGATACTTCATGGTAAGATAGAAATCTCTGTTCACAGTGTCCCATAAATTAAATAGCTATCTCAGTTTTCGAGTGCTATACAATTATAAATAGTTCCAGAACTAGGCATTCACTGAACCATTTAATTTGTTATTTTTATCTGTTTCCTCAAGCAGGCATCTCCTTTGAATTTATGAAACTACACTATTACATTACAGCTGCTGGGGATGAAACTGTTTTCAGATAAATGAAATATGGAATATCTTTTTGGACCATTTTCCAATAAGAAGAGAAAAGGAACTATTTGCTAATGTTTTAAGAAATTAGTTCAGATTCCTAAATACATTGTGCTGAATAATATTAGGTGAATAGAATGAAATGTAATAGCTACAAGATCTTATTATACTGTGATTGATCAAACCTATGAACAATAATATCTGCTTTAGTAAGAACATAAACAAACCAGTAATTGAATGTGTACAGTAAAAAAATAATTAGTGGAAAAAGAGCTGTTCATCCCTCTGATCCAATTATTTTAGCCTACCAGCTGCAACCATTGCTGTGTAACATAAATATGTGAGTAGGAAGAAAGGAAGCTGGCTCTTGATAATTTCAGGACAGGAAGCCAATTTACATGTCCTGACAACATGTTTTCTGATGAGCTTTTCCACTGAAACAAGTAAAAAACCCATTTCTTATAAAACACTACAACTTCCACATTTAAAATAAAATCAGGGATGGGTTTTTTGTCTCATTTGCATGGTTAAAGAAAATTTACCCAATTCACATTTTAAACTTATGTCCAACTATGATTTATTTTACAACTTCTTCAATTGTCTGAAATTTATAAACTACTTAATTTTTAAAACATAAAACTATGCATCTTAGGGCAGGGGGTCTCCAAGCTTTCAGACCTCAGGGACCACCAAATTCATAATTTTAAATCCCGCGGACCACTAATAGGAATCCAGCGCTCCGCTCACTGAAGCGCCTGGTCTCCCAGGGACAGGATGAGGTCCTTCAGGCACTTAGCTTGGCCGCCTGTTTCTGCAACCTTAAACACTCAAAGAGCCATTTGGTCCCGTTTCCCACAGAAAACAAAACACCGGGATCTCTCTTGATCTCTCATTTCTCTCTGTGTGTGTATCTTTCCCTTTCTTTCTTATCTCTCTCTCCCCTCACTTTTTTTCTCTCTCTCTCATCTCTCTATCCCCTCTCTCTGTCTGTCTGTCTCCCTCTCTCATCTCTCTTATCTCTCATCTCTAGTCACAGGACTTGCCCATTGGTCATCCAGGTGGAGCAGCTCCTCTACCTGGGTACTCTGCGGACCACCAAAATTTTCTCGCGGACTCCCCGGACCACTGGTTTGAGACCGCTGATGTAGAACAGCCCAGTGCACGTATTCTGGAGAGAGTTTTCCTGATGATGGGCTTCAGGAGGAACCCAAAAACTTTGAAGAACAAACTTTTAGTCCATCCATTGTATGGATGCAAGTAATTATAGTTTGGTGAGTAAATCATGGTTATTGCTGGTGAATGTCATGAAAAACCCAGCTATTTTAGAGTCTTCTACTTGAACCTGTGTAATAGGTATAATATAACCTCTAAAGAGATTATAATCCACAAGACCACTCATTGTGATAACAACAGCCCCATTTCATCAGGCCAAGATAGAATTGGATTGCCTCTCTGCATCTTATTTTTTTTTAATGGTCACAATTTTTTTTGCTATTCTGAATGGACTAAACTTGTTGATGTCTAATATTTAGTTTATGTTGTCATCAGCCCTGAATCATAACAAACACCACGATGGCATTTGAACAACATGCATAAAAACGATATTGAAATAAAACGTTAACCTCAAATGCTCAAATGTTATGACAGTAAATGCCACCGGTTGTGATGGCAAGACTATATGCGTGCATATTATGTAATGGACTAATATTCCATCCCACCCCTTTGAAATAAACAAACAAAAAAATCATAACATTAAGGAAAAATATTTAGAAGTTGTTTCTTTGTAGGAGATTTTTGTAACACTAGCTATTCCCCATCCTGGCTGGGGAATTCTGGGAGTTGAAATCCACAAGTCTTAAGGTTGCTAAGATGGGATAGACACTTCTCAAATGTTCCTGAGCTTCGCCCATCCTTTCCTTCCTTCGACAGAATATTAAGTTGACTGGGGCAACAGAAGACGTGAAGCCAATATAGAAATCTGTTTTACTAATAACAGAATAACAAACTTGGAAGGGACCTTGTAGGTCATCTAGTCTACCCTCCCATACCCAAGCAGGAGTTCCTACACCATTTCTGATAGAAGGCAGTCCAATATCTTCTTGAAAGCCTCCAGTAATGAAGCTCCCACAACTTCTGAAGGCAACTTCTGTTCCATGGGTTGATTGCTCTCTTACGGTCTTCTCATTTCTAAGTTGAATCTCTCCTTGATCAGTTTCCATCCATTACCAATTGGACTAGTAGCTAATTACCAATTACCTACTACTCAAGTTAAATGATAAGGTGTCAGGTTGCATTTGCAAAAAAACACACTGTGGCTATTTTGTTCCAGCAGACTCACCCATAAAAATTCATGCTTGTAACATTTCTTCTCTTTGCAATGATTAAATCATTATACATTCCTTATTCCAATTATTGGTGTTGGTTAATAATAACCACAAACGTGTGATGCAGTAGTAGTGGCATTGCCGCACAAAGAAGCCCTCAGTAATCCAGTTAGGAACCTGACAAGAGTAAAGGAGTCAAGGACAAACATATACCTTTATTTAGGTGTTGGAAGGAGCAAGGAGTTAAAAAGTATGTTAGCGGAAATCTTGAAAGTCAAACCCAAATTAGGTGATTGCTACCTCCAGGACTGTAGGAAATGGAAGAAAGCTAGGACAAGAATTGACCGATGATTGTATTAAGTGTAACCCATTCTATATTACATCTCACACATCTCTCCAGGGCTTCGTTGCCCTTCAAACAACCTTGTCTTTTAAATGTGCAAATACATTTCAATGCCCCCAATTTATCTTCCTACTTTAAGAAGCGGGATGGACGGGGGGCATGGGTTTCCAATTATTTCTTGTGGAGTTTGACAGCCTTCACCAGCTTGTCGCTACCACCTGCAAGGAGCACACAGCAAGCTCTCATATTTTGAAGGTTAGTTCTGTATCTCCATTGTCTTTCTATTCCCCCTTTCCCTTCAGTCTTCATTATCCCTCTGCTTGTACAGATGGCTCTTGTCTGACAGTTCTTTCCCCATTAGTGGTTAATTAGAAAGGTCACCCCGTGGCCCTTCAGCATGAGGAGATCGGGGTTCGGACAATAAAACCGGTGCATGCTAAAAGAGAGGACAGTGTCAGATGTAAGGGCATGGAAGACGGAGGGGAAAGGCTAGTCCAGTTTCTGCACAGGGTGAAGTGGTTGTGAAGATGATGGACCATTAGAGAATTACAAGAATAACAGAGTTGGAAGGGAACTTGGACATCTTCTAGTCCAGAAAATTTTGGTGGTCCGCAGAGCACCCAGGTGGAGGAGCTGCTCCAGGATGGCCAATGGGCCAGTCCTGTGACTAAAGCTGTGGAAGAGAGAGAGAGAGAGAGAGAGAGAGAGAGAGAGAGAGAGAGAGAGACAGAGAGAGATGCAGAGAGAGGGGAGAGTGAGAGATGAGAGAGAGCAAGAGAGAGATGCAGAGATGAGAGAGAGAAAAAGAAAGATGACAGAGATACAGAGAGAGATGAGATGAGAGAGAGAGATAAGAGAGAAAGAGAGAGAGAGAGAGAGAGATACAGAGATAGAGATGAGAGAAAGATATGAAAGAGAGAGAGAGAGATGACGGATCCTGGTGTTTTGTTTTCTGTGGGAAATGGGTCTAAATGGCTCTTTAAGTGATGATGGTTGCAGAAACAGGCGGCCAAGCTAAGTGCCTGAAGGACCCCATCCTGTCACTGCGAATCCAGGCGCTTCAGCAAGCGACGTGCTGGATTCCTATTAGTGGTCTGCAGGATTTAAAATTATGAATTTGGTGGTCCCTAAGGTCTGAAAGGTTGGAGACCCCTGTTCTAGTCCAACCCTCTCCTCAAGGAGTACACCGCAGCGGTGGTATTGAGCCAGTTCTGACAGGTTCTGGAGAACCTGTAGCGGAAATTTTGAGTAGTTTGGAGAACCAATAAATACCACTTCTGACTGGCCCCGCCCCCATCTATTTGCTGCCTCCCGAGTCCCAGCTGATTGGCTGTGTCTTCTTTTGTTGCCCTGCACAGGAGAACAGAGCTGGAAAGCAGGTCAGTGGGGTAGGGAGGGAATGGGGATTTTACAATAACCTTCCCCCAGAAGTGGGGAGGGAATGGAGATTTTACAGTATCCTTCCCCTGCCATGCCCACTAAGCCATGTCACACCCACCAAGCCACACCCACAGAACTGGAAGTAAAAAAATTTGAATACCCAGATCAAGTGGCTACTAATCTACAATATGCCAAACATAATATGTTTAATAATGCTAATAAACCAGGGAAATGGCTGGCATACTTATTAAGGAAAAAACAAAAAAACACGTGTGATTGGTAAAATTATATATAGAGGTAAAGAAGTGTTTCAGCAAAATTTGATCAAGAAAGCGTTTTTAGAATTTTATTCTAAGTTATACTCTAAAGACTTGATAAATAATATAGATATAGAAAAGTATTTGCAAAAGCAAAATATTTTTGCAATATCACAAAGTCAGAGGGATGAGTTGAACCAACCTATTACTACCGAAGAAATTACATTGGCAATTAAACAACTTAAAGTAGGAAAGACCCCAGGCACAGATGGTTTGACATCAGTATATTATAGAAACTTACAAGAGGAGATGATTGAAATACTTAAAGAACTATTTAATAAAATACAAAGGGGGGGAGAGGTTCCCCCATCATGGAGGACTGCCTTTATTGCACTAATACCTAAAGAGGATACTGATGGTACAAAGCCAGAGAATTATAGACCAATATCTTTATTAAATAATGATTACAAGTTATTTGCTAAGATTTTGGCGAATAGAATGATGTCGCTAATGAATCAAATAATACATAATGATCAATCAGGATTTATTAAAGGTAGGCAAATGAAGTACAATATGAGGCAAATTATAAACTTGTTGGAATATTTAGAAAGCAACAGCCAGGTCTCAGCAGCATTTTGCTTTTTGGATGCAGAAAAAGCCTTTGACAGATTGGATTGGCAATTTTTAATCAAAGTTTTAGAGAAAATGCAGTTTGGGGATTGTTTTATTCAAGCAATTAAGGCTATATACCAAAAGCAATCAGCTCAGATAATAATAAATGGGGGGGTAACTGAACCTTTTAGTATTGAGAAAGGAACTAGACAAGGGTGTCCTTTGTCACCCTTATTATTTATATTAACATTGGAAATATTATTGAATAATATACGTGGTTCAGAAAGAATAAAGGGAATTAAATTTAAGGATCAAGAATACAAGTTGAGAGCGTTTGCAGATGACCTGGTTGTTGTTTTAACTCAACCAATATCCTCAGCTAAATATTTGAAAGAAATAATTGATCAATATGGTAAAGTGTCTGGATTCAAAGTT
>JAOYMU010000001.1:77457102-77467217 GCA_025802295.1 Psammodynastes pulverulentus | reverse complement strand
CATATTTTGATTTAAAATGCATTGGGTCATGGCTGACGTCGACTTGGCCACGCCCACCCATCCAATCACATGACCACCAAGACATGCCAAACAAGACACACCCACCCAGTCACATGAACACCAAGACACGCCCACAGAACCATGCCCTTGGAGCCACACCCACGGAACCTCTTGGGAAAAATTTCACATTTCATGCCTGCAGTGGACTGAATACAATTAATAACCAATAGTGGAATGTGTGTTATTTTTATTATTACTTAACTGTCCAAATGGTATCTTGAACCTGTTTCTTCAAATTTAACTTTCAAAATCTTTCTTGAAATTTCCCTCGTAGCCTTGACATTCACTTCTTTTATATTTTGGACATTTTTTACAAGTAATTTTGGGATTGAGATGGGCACAACGATGCCTATGCATACTTTGCCTTCTTTTTGCCTTTCCATATAGATTTGATAAAGGATCTAGGCACGCATTAAGCAAGCAGAGATGGAGAAAATTTTCAAGAGTTGGGAAAAACACCTAACTTCTGCTAGTCACTAATAATTAGAATTATTTTAAACCCAATTCTCTTTTTCTAAGTTGCTTTGGCAATATTTTGTCTTCTAAGGAATCTCTGTTTACCTAAGGGTAATTTAATGCAAATACAAATTCATGGAGCTAGAAATTTCAGGGAACACAGGTCTGAATAATATTTGTTGGGCAAAAATACCATAAAAAGATACACATAGACACAGTCCTGTTTATTAAACAAAAATGTGATTTCCCTACCAGATGGCACCAAATTATTAACATTCTTTCTTTTAAGCTAGAGGGGAAGAAAACAATCCATTTTTTTCAGGTAAACTACAACTTTTTAAACAAGTCTAAAATGTATGTGGAACTGTTGTCTGCAATGTTATATTTTTATGTCCCCATTCTGTCGCTTTTTCTGCTCTTTAACAAACAGTTCCAGATGCCACTGTTATTGTGCTTTAAATAAAGTTTCTGCAGCCCTTCAGAGATTGACTTTAATTAATATCTGCAGCAGAATTTGTCACACATCACTGTTCACCATTCTCAGTGGATACCTATGGCTAATTCATTGTTCTGTAATCCTTCCCCAAACTGTTTTTTTTAAAGAGCCAAGGAAAATATTAGTTTGAGGCATCATAACAAGTTCTTTTAATTTTGTTCTTTAAAATTCCATGGAACTGAATTTATCTTCACACACATAGGCAAAGGATTATATTTGAATCTCCTATGAAGAAACATCATTTTCATATTTAGAATAATATCGTCATTTTTAACTTGGCTTCACAATTCAGCATGCTGTGATGCATATTTTCTTACAATAAGCCAAATAGTATGTCAGCACCATAAACTATACAAGAAACCCAGCTCCACAGGAAAAACTAGAACTTTTGGGATAGGCAAGATTCTCAGACTCTTGATTGCTTGATTGTGCTTTACCTGACCTCCCCCTTATACCCCAGGTAATCAGAGAGGAGCCTTCCTGGTTCACTTCTGAACTCTATCTTGCACCTCAAGACTGAAAAAATGTTTTGGTCCTCTTTACTTATATAATGGTTCTTGAATATTTCTCTCAAGGTCATGTAGGAGATGACCTGGATGAAGCCAAGAGAGGAGTTAAACGCATCATAAATCATGAGATCCTAAGCACTGGCAAGAGATCTAAGTCCAGCCCTCCTTGAACGCCCACTTAATTCTTGCTCATTTTTCATGACTGCTAGTAGCTTAGATTGTTAGAAAGATATTGTTGCCCCCCCCTCCAATGGCCGGTAAAGCTGGCAGCAGAGTCGAACAGTGAGGAGGTTGTGGAGGAACATGGGCCAGTCCTGGAGGCTGAGATCAGGGTTTTGCTTCAGAGGCAAACATGGGGCCTGGGCAGTCTGGCAGTCATCAGCTGCTTTCAGGCTTGGATAGCAGTGAGGCAGGGGAGCAGCTGGAACTGGTTCCCAGCCTGCGCATGCATAGAGCTGGCAAAAGAAAAGAACAGTTATGAACTCAGGGTCAATGTGAGAGTAAGGCCACAGGTGGACAATAAATGCCCCTCCCATAGGGATTAAAAGAGAAAAAACAGGGAGGGGGCTTTTGCAGGAAACAATTCATTTATTGAAGCATCATGAAGATCTGTCTGTGCATTCTAGAGACTGCCAAGCCCTTCTTTGTCAGCACTGCATTTGACAGTGTTGAATTGGCAGCTTCCCAAGCTAGATAAGGTCGGTGCTCCTAATTACAACCTTGAAAGACTGTTTGCCAGGCGGTTGGCTGAATGTGAATGCAAGAAATTAACATTCGTTGAATAAAAGTGGTTTTGTTGGGACAAAGAGTCTGCTTAGTGCTTTTTGGGGAGCCTAGGACAGAACAAGAGAGCTTAAAGTTGCAATAAATCTTTATACTCATTTGAACTTTCTGGATTTCTTGATTTCACCAGCACTTGACAAGTCAAATTCCTTTTTCTCTAGAAGATATTCTGAAAGACTTATCTCAAGGATGTGGGCATAGGATTTTAGTCTTAGTAATCTTAAAGTCATGAGGATGAGGATTCATTTAAATATTAAAGTAGACTATTGCTTACCTGTTTGGAAAGAAAGTGAAGTGAAAGTGAAGTAACATACTTCTCCCATTTAGAAACATATAGTTTCTAAATGGGAGAGGCTCTAAATATATTAGACTGCAAATCCCATCATTCGCTATCACCATAGGAAATGGATGGGGATAACAAGAAATTCAATAAAGCAGGCACGGAGAACATCAGGATCCAAACCCTGCCCAAATAGTTTAGGATCCTGAATGGGAAAAGATTCAGGCCTGTTTTTCATCATACTGAACAAGAAGATTTCCAAAAGAAGGTGTCCAAGACAAATTTTTAGCCATTGAACTTATGATTCCTAGCACCATTTAGCAAAATAATACAGGGAAGGTTGTTCTCACTTGCTTCCCTTCCCAAATCTTCAATTCTTTCCTTGAGATATTGATTGGAACTTTAATAAAGAAAACTTTGCTAGCATTTAAGAATATACCCAACATATTTGATTAATTCATAAACATAAGGTGGAATTGCTTATGGCAGAAATATGAATACATCCATTTGTAATATGAAGATGATGTAAAGTGAAAAGTTAATTTCCCTGGGAATGTAATCTAAGATTTAGAATATGGAATGGAATTGAGCACATGCACAGATTGCCTCCAGACTGGCCAAGATGGCTTTCCTTTACTCTCTTTATTAAAACAGTTTTACATTTTAAATTTACCTTTACTCTCTTGAATGCCTCTTCTCTCTTTCTTTCTTGAGTTTTTCTCTTATTGAAACTCCTGGGCAAAGAGGCCAAAGTGGAGTGTTCTAACAAGCAGCCTTTTCTTTTGTAACTGTATTTTCTTTATTTAGCCTCCTTTGTTTCTTGAATGGTGGAGGTGCAACACTTTTCTATGATGAGCAATGTGAATATTTCTAGAAGTGGCATATCATAAAAGACATACGCAGCCCACAAATGTATGTACACCAATCTTATAAATGGAGGAAAGGGTATCTGCTCTAGCAGAAACTGGAAGCTAAGAAACATTCAGCAGTTTAACCTTCTGAGTGCAGGTATCCTCAACTTATGACCGGTAGCTTAGAGGCCATTCAAAGTTGTGATGTTCCCCAGAGCTACTTACCACCCAATTTAAAGTTCCACTGGCCAGCCTCCATACCCCTGCATACAAGTGATCACATTTTGGACATTTGGCAACTGGCCTACATTTATAGCCATTTACAGTATCCTATGGTCTCACAACCACAATTTATGACATTTTTTTGGGTCATAAACTGACTTTTATTTCTAGTTTCTGGGGGAAAAAATCCATTGGCTAAAATGGATTCACTTAACCACTGCAATGTTCATTTAATGACTGCTGCAAACAAGGCCATAAAAAATCAGACGTGGTTGGTTGGTTAACAACCAGCATGACTTATGACCATAATTCCAAGCTTAATTACCATCATAAATCAAAAACTGCCTGTAGTTCCTCAATAATTCTCCAATCCTGAAAATCCCAATAATGTGGTGCTTGCTCGATTTTTTTTTTGTTCTGCAGTTCTTCTGTTTATTAGTTTGTATATCAGATATACAAACCTTTATCCATTTAGACCCCAAGGTTTATTGCTTAACAAAATGAGTTCGGGTATATCCTAAAACTTTATTGTGTATCTGTAGCAGCAAAGAAAAGTGGGATAGCCAAAGCCAGAACTTATTATAAGGCAACCTTACATTTTACATTTGTCATTCTAACAGTAAAAGATCTGACCTATGTTAAGTACAGTCTCATTCACTGACATGCTCGGTGACCCACAGCTTTGACTGATGTCCAGGTAAAAGACATTCTTTGAAAACACATGAACAGTCATGCTGAAATGAGAGGCTCAGAAGGGCTGATCTTTTCAGCCTTAACTTGCTTTTTAAAAAAAAAAATTGCAGTAATTAAAAAAATTACTAGATGGTATCTGTGAACATTTCAATTAATAGACCATCATTGAAGATCTGCCTTCTAAACATGGAGAGGACAGGGAAATGTGTTAATCCAGTTTTTAATGATCAGCAACATTGCAAACGTGTAACTAAATTTGAACTAAATTTTAACTTGATGCATTCAAATCAGAAAACCCACAAATGCATTATTTCAGTCAAATATATGTTTTTCTAAAACAGTGAATACTTTATTATATAACTCTGAATTTAGAGAAATATTCCCTCTCATTTGTTAAGTTCTGCCTTGTTACCCAATACCCATTATTGTTACATATCTTATTCTAAGCTTGCATTTTTCTAGTTGCAGAAGAACAAGGTTATTGAAACCCTATGGAACTTTCTTCTGGAGTAAAATGGGTCCACTAATCTACACTACCATCCTCCAGAGTTCCTAAGTTTAGGAAAATGTTTCTTATGCTTAGAGAACGTATCAATTGTTCTGTTAAGAAAAAGCTGCCAGAAGGCTGATTGTATTAAAAATTTCTTCAGAGCTCCAAATGGGAAAACAATCACCTATGAGTGACAGTACGATTACTTAAGCCTGTTTTCAGCATAGGAGCTAAACTGTCAGGCTAAGAACTGTCAAAAGCTTATTGGCATTTATAATCACATAGTTGCAATATATATGTATACATGTTCCAGAGAAGATTGTCATGCCCTTTATCCCAAAACAAATGGTTTACCAACAATGTCAGTAGGACAGTGTGTGTGTGTGTGTGTGTGTGTGTGTGTGTGTGTGTGATGAAAAGAATTTCAGAGCCCTTTGCTGGGTTCTGCCCCATCCTCCCTACCTCTTCCAGGGAACAATTTAATAGGAGAGCTAAAGACTGGGAAGAGCTATAATAGTTTTACCTGGGGAGGAATAGCTTCCATTCCTTACTGTGATGGAGAGGGTAGGTCAAGCAACAAAGAAAAATTCTGCCAACTTGCAAGGAGTCATGTCAAGGCAAAAGGGCAAATAAGAGTAGAAGATGTGTAGAATAAAAGCTGATCAAAGTGATGGTCTAACTAGCATACTCTGCTTGCAGAAATTACAGTTTGCAGAAATTACAGTACTAGGATATTTCTTGGATACTATCCCTTTGATATGAGATCTTATATGAATGAGGTGGTAATAATGATCATCTACATTGGTACCACTAACAGATACATTTCCTTCATGCTGATTTTAATGTGAATAATAACATCAATGGATAACCTTGGGACAGTCACTCTCTTTCATCCCAACATTCTGACATATTTGTTGAGGTTTTCTGTCAACAAATTTGTTGAGGATCTGGAAGAAGGACATGCATTTCTGCCACCTTGTGTTCCTGAATGAAAGCCAGTGTATAAGTAAATCTAATAGGACAAATAAAATGCTAATAGGCCTCTGTGATTGCCAAGTTAAAGTCATGTATTTGTGAAAACAGTTAAAACTTGTTTTACTGATGTGGTGGTGATGATTCAGATGGTTCTGAAGGAAGACAGGAGAGATGTTGAATATCAGGTACCATTAGTATCAAGAATAAATGGTATATAGTCCTAACTACACATAATTTGCAAGTAATCAACAGTAACTGAAGAACATTGGGTGTAACTGTTGCCACTTTATTCATATATTAATGAATACACACACACACACACACACACACACACACACACACACACACAACATGTATTTAATATCTATGAATATCAGTGGCTTTTCTTTAATTTTTGTTCTTCGGCTTGTCGTTTCATGTGAAATCATAATTACAAACTCATTTTAGATAGTTTAATGGAAAGAATCAGTTGTATATCATAGCCTTTACAACAGGTAAAATTGTTCACATTATAAAATATATTTCACCCAACAATTGGGTGAATTTTATTTATTTTTCTCATTGGACTTATTTTGATAGACAAAGGGAAAGAACCACAACTCTGGCAATATTACACCATTTAAAACATTTAGATGCTCATAAAGAATTTCAGGAAATTATAGACACCAATATTGATTAGCTTCAGAATAGTGCTGAGACATCAACTTACTAATGAGAATGTCCTCCACTTTGTTAATTATCTTTCACATTCCTTTTCTGGGTAGAAAAAGGAGCTGAACAATGTTAGTAATGGATAGCAACATCCAACTTCCTCAGTGAGGTTTATTGATCAATATTTCCCATGGAGTTTTAAGTGAGCCATTTCTTTTCCTTTGGCAAAAGGATTCTAAGATGGGAATGCCAACAGCTGCACAAGCTTGATAGGATTTCAGATTGCTAGCCAAGGGATTGGAAATAATACTGTGAAGGAGATTAACAAACAAAGTAACCTTATGAATCAGAACATGCAATTTGATGAGCAAAATTTAGTGCCAAGCATGCTTGCCTTTCAACTGCTTTGGAAATAACCCATCAAAAGCTAGGCCAACTGCAAATATTTGTTAGGTTGGATTCGAAGACTAAATTAGCTATACTTAATTACAAATGAAATAAGTGAGACTCAATGTCAACGGGGTTTAAATTCAATCAATTTAGACAAAGTGTCCTTTATGACATTTTTATTAACATTTCATTAGCCGCCAACAACTGATGGACACTGAGGAATTCCAAAGATTGCTGGCCGGGCAGGTTTCTTGATGTCTGCTGCACTTGGAATGAGAGGGTGGTTGAACCTTTGTATTGGATCATGCTCATGTAACATCTCTTCTCCCATGGATCCCACCATTTTTCATGGGTTATGAAAGCACTGAAGAAGAAACAGCTTAAGAGACATTTAGAGTGGAATTGTAAGTCAACAAGGAATAAATTCAACTAAAGTCAGAGCTATTAAGCTATTAGGAACTACCTCATGGCAGTAAAGGAAGCAAAGTATCAGTACTTCTCCACTCTTATTGAGTTCCTTGAGAGCTGACAGGCAACACAGTTGTGTAGAGGAAATTTTGAGGTCTATTTTCAAGGCCACATGGAGGAATTTGCAGAGGACCTGTCAGGCAAAATCTTTTGGATTCCTCTCAGTTAGATGTCAACATTGGTACAGCTTCTGTAGAAATGCCCTGGATCATTATCTAGGAAGAATTTGAGCCTATTGGACCCGAGGAGATAAACAGGGTCCTTATGTTTGCAAGCTTGGTCACCTGCTTATTAAATCCATGACCCCCCCTACCTAGCTAAAGCTGCTCAGGAGATGGTGGGTGGTTAGATTCTGGTGATGGTAAATTGTTTCTTGAGAAAAGGAGTTATTCATCCACATCTTAAAGAGGTGTTAGATTTCTACCATACCTTTTCAAGAAGCCACTGCTAGATTCCCCCCATACTGAACAAATTTCATCCAGTATCCAATCTTCCTTTTTTTTAGTGACGATTATTGAGAAGATGATCACACAATAGTATCATAGCACCATGGATGAAACAGACTATCTTGGCCCCCTTTGGGTTTCAGGCATGGCCATGGGATAGAAATAGCATTGGTCACACTTTTGAATGTCTTATGATGGGAAACGGAAAGGATGTATCTATTCATGCTCTACTTGATGTCCCATAGGCTTTCAATACTATGAACCATGGTATTCTTCTGGACTGACTTGCAAATGTTGGGAGTGAGTGGCACTGTATTGTGCTAGTTCCCTTTCTCTGAGGCTTGTTACAGTTGATGGTGATTGGGAACAATAGTTATTTCCTTTGCTATTTTTGGTGCTGGAATGGGTAGCACTATCCCAAAAAGATTCAGTGTGCTGTCATTCTTCTGGACTCATGACTCTGGTTGTCACAGGGAATAGGAGGACAGCCTATTCTCCAAAACACTAGAGACAGGACAAGAAGCAATGGGTGGAAGCTCATTAAAGAGAGATCTAATCTGGAAAGAAGGGATTTTTTGACAGTGAGAATAGTTAATGGAACAGGTTGCTGCCTGGAATTGTGGGTGCTCCATTACTGGAGCACTTCAAGAAAGGATTGGATGTCAATTTGTCTGGGATGCATTAAGATTTCCTGCCTTAGGCAAGGGGTGGACTAAAAGACCTCCAAGGGGCCTAATAAGTCCAACTCTAATAAGTTAGTATTTCAATATTTCAATTTGCCTCCATTCGTGTTAGTATTTCAAAATGAGCTCTACACACCATCTTCCAAGCCTTGAAATTATGACAAAAGCCTGTCTAAAACTGAAAGCATTAACACAGGCAGAAGAATGGAGAAAGGACTTTCCCCTTCCTCTTTCAATTCTTACTAGATCAAGTGGTTATCAGTGTCAACATGTATAGGATTGAAAAGCTCATTTGACATTTACATTGCAATAGGAAAAAACACTTTTTTTGTAGTTGGCTAGAGCTAAGTGGGAATTGAGATAATGCTTTCTATGATTTCAGTGGTAATGAACAACCCTCAAAGTTAATGGCTATTGATAGAGCCATGCTCCATGAAGTTCTCCAATCACCTTTCAAAATGATGGCCATCCTCTCATTTTATGGCAACCCTTTCCACCATTCAACTATCTGTATTTTGTAAAAAAAAATAGTTCAGATCTCCTCAAATTTTTATTGTAATTGTAATTTTAATTGTATATTGTTTTACTTTGACCGTGCTGTGAACCGCCCCGAGTCTTCAGAGATGGGGCGGTATATAAGCTTAATAAATAAATTAATGTTGTTAATTATTCACCACACAGTTCTTAATTTAGCCTGTTTCTCAAAATACAGGGCAGAGATTTTTAGAGTTAGTACACATGAGCCTACCTAATAATTCATATGTTTTGAAACCTGACCTGAGAAGGAATTAGAGCAGAGACATAGAAAATCCACAGAATTAAACTTTAGTCCCATGTTTTTAAAATGCCTGAGTAACTGTACTGCAATGATATTTGCAGTATCACAATGATATTTTTATAACAAGATTTTGATTCCAATTGTAAAAATAATATAGAAGAACCTCAATAGGCTGTGTTATTACAATCACTTCTTATTTGTTTCTAGGGTTTATCGTGTTCTCTCCCTCACCGTTATTTTAATGAGTCGTGAAGACTTTTCACTTTAGAAAGGCTGAGGACAATCAAATGATGTGATTTTCAACTACTGACATGAGCAATTTATTTTAGTGATTGTTATTTTCTGCTGCTGCTCTTTTGTAACCATGTTGTTTTGTAAGGGCTAGATTTTATGGTTAATCTTCTGTTCTCCACATGTTTCACTAGCAAAATTATTGGTTACTTTCAACACTTTGTTTTGCTAGTTGATGACCGTAATAAAGAGAAATTGACTTGTTGTTTTGAGTTATTTCATGGAAAAGTTGGATTTAAATATTTTATTTTGCTCATTTTTTTTCAGTTTGCAAAAAAAAAAAAAAAGCCACTAAGAGGTTCAGTAATCAGTTATAACTTTAGTGTCCAATTGGACTATACTTCAACTACATGGATAGAACATTAAAGATTTGCTGGCATGCTTACACATTCATAGAATAATCATTTTTTGAATTTTCTTTATTTTATTTTCTATTTTCCTGTTTTATTCATTCTACAGCATACTCTTTTCTTCCAGTAAAAGGGTTGAAACTGTTTCACATTATCAATATATCTGAACAAAAGAAAACATAGACTATAGACCAGAAATTTTCCTCCTCGGTATATTAAAAGATATACAGAAAAAAGAGAACC
>JAOYMU010000001.1:77432627-77448562 GCA_025802295.1 Psammodynastes pulverulentus | reverse complement strand
GGACAGAGCATTTGTTTGTTGAGATTTGAAGTTGCCACTTGTTTGACCATTCTGACACATAATTGAGGTCTTTTTGAGATACTCCATGACCAGGGCTTTTCTTCTCTGAAGAAAGGTGCCGGAACGTACCCCCGTCGTCACGCTAAAAAAACCCGGAAATAATAGTGCGCGATTGGTTGAGACGGACCACGTGACGCGGACTTGGAAAAGGTGCCGGAACGCAGTACCGCTGAGTTCCGGCAGAAAAAAGCCCTGATTGTAGGGGATATAAGGCTCAAAATTGTTGTGGGTCTGTGTCTGTGCATCTGTCTCTTTCTTAGTGGCTTCTTATCTCTATGATATTTCATTGTGCTGGGCTGCTGATGTTGGCTAACATAGACTATTCCTCAAGCCTCAAGCATCAAGCCTGGTCATAGCCAAGTAATGCCAGGGATTAGAGGTTTTTCCTCCCAGCTTGCCAACCATCTTGGAATGCAATAAATCAGTAATCAAAGAAAGCTACACTGTGGCCCTCCCTTCCCCAAAGCACAAGTTAATAGTAATTCTTCCAACTCCTGTCCAGAAGAAAGAGGCTATGCCAGTGAGCCTTGCCAGCCTAGTGCCTCATCAAAGCCAAAGATGAAAAGATTTTCCCAGGAGTTACCAGACTTGCCAACTAGCTATGCCAAATCTCATGGCATTCCAGGAAAACTAGCAATTAAAGCAAAGCAGGGCATCTTGCAGGGGGAAGTTGGTGATTATTCTTCAGAGTCATACCAACTTGGCACCACAGAAGAGCCAGTGGAAAAGTATTTATTCTTTTTAAGATGCTATAGGACCCTTTTTAGCATAGCTTTGACTCTTTCCTGGACCATTTAGGAACTCTCCAGTCCTTGCCTTTCTACCTTAAAAGAGTTGAAGATAATGTTATTTATATAATTAATTTACTCATTTAATTTGTATGCCATCCATATCTCTACCAAGTGACTTTTGGAAACTAACAATACCATAAATAAAAGAATAAAATAGAGGAGCAAAACATTAAAACATCAGACATTAAAAGCTAAAACATTAAAATTTATATTAAAACAGATTAAAAGCCAATGAGTAGACAGGGTAAAGGTGAAATCTTCTACTAGTTTACTAGTCCCTAGCAACCTACAAAATGGGGAGGCACCTATCAGGAGTCAAAGGTAGTTGGAAAAGCCAGGTTTTCAGACTCTCTTGGAAGGCTAAGACGATGGAAGGTGACATGATATTCCAAAAGGTGGGAACCATGGCAGAAGAGGCTTTTCTCATGGACCTCACCAGCTGCAATTCTGTGACCAATTCCCCTTCTGCTGGAATGAGTGGGATGGGTCAATCCCATTGGGATGAGATGGTTCTTCAGGTAACCTGGACCTATACCATAATCCAATTGAAACAATGCAGACTTAGTCCCACAATGGATGTATCTCTTTTTATTTAGCTGCAATTATTAGGTGCTTTCCTATTACCTATGATACAATTATAATCTGTGTTTATTTTTTTTTTCAAATGGAATCCTGAAGTTCCAGGATTTTCAAATGGAATCCTGGAGTTTGAATGTGTTAGCTTTTGAATTGCAAATATGAATGAAATCCTACCCTCCTTGAACCTTAAATCTCCAGTTTGTAATAGCTGGAGCTGACTTTTACATATCTTCAATTTATGATTCATGAAATCAAGCACACATCAATGTGCTACTTTATCCTGTTCTTGACTCAGTGAACCCAATAGATAATGAAGCAGTGGCACTGATAACTGATATACCACAAGATTTGACCTGAGCTCTTCTCCAGTTGTAGCAATTTCTATTTGGTATTGTGTTTACCCCAGGAAATCAGATTTCTGATATCAGAAAATCTGTTCTGTGTATTTATTTAGATTTTTGTAACCCACCCTAATCTGAAGACTTTGGGAAACATAAAAGAAATCAAACACCCCAAACCAGAATATAAGTTTAGTCAGTCCACCCAAGGTGGATGCCTCCAAACAATCCACTAGAATTAAAAGCTCTACATAATAAAGTTTTGATCTACCTGTAATATAAAGGAGACAGAGAAATCACAACAGAAAAGATTGGCTGCCCATTCCACATCCCTCTAGCCTCATGCATGGAAGGGACTCTTAGGTGCTCTCAGGATGATTTAACTCAACAGGAAGATTCAATTTTTGCAAGACAGTAAGTGATGTATTCCTCTGCTACATCATTATAGGGTTTTGTGGTTGATAATCAGCACTAGAAGCCCTCCTGGTAGCCACTGCCATGACTTCATAATTTGTTATTATAAAATGGCAAGGTTGATTCCATCTTTAAAGGTTGCCCCATGTAGAGCATATTACAGTAATACATTTATGTGATGATCCAGGGCATACGTTATCATCATGAAAACATAGTGGTTTCAAATTTATATTTATGTCATTATAATTCCATATCTTCCATACTACCAGAGCACTTAAGGAACAAAGCCCTCCATCAATGAGTTGATAGTGTCATATCAAGTTCCAACCTTCTTTTGCTGAGAAGATTAGGTTTGTGGAGACCCAACCAATGTGCTGTGTGAATCCAGGTAATGTCTCTTGACTGCACAACCTTTGTCATTTGTCACGATGAAAAATGTCCAACACCATCATTGTTTGATCAATAGTGGGCTTACATTATTTCCAAAATGGATTTGAAGCTATGAGAGCAAATGTCTTTAACTTGTTTTCAGAGTGGATTTGAAGCTATGAGAAGAAATGCCCTTACTTATGCTTAAGAGGAACCACTTAAATAAATCAAGACTTAAATCTCAATCCAACACTCTGTGCTTATGATACAGCTCTTAGATAAATTGCCCTTCACATTTAATGATAAAATATGTAGAAAGGCAATTAGAGAGTTAGGTCTTTTCATCTTGTGTCATCTTATTATTTATGATACATATTTAATGAATTTAAATATGCAATGAAAGGTGGGAGATGGGGATAAAATAATGCATTGCCTTCAGAAAATATGTAAAATTTAAAAGCAGATATTCATAGGCATTCAACTTAGCACTGTATCAGAACAATTAAATAAACCTATTGTCTGATGCTGAGACTAATAGCAGATTTTAAAAATTGTAAAAGAGATGCATTAGATAAAATGTTGCCCAAGGCACCACATTGCTAATTCCAGAATAAAACCATGTTAGTACTGCCACGTTTGAGTGATTGCATGCTTGGCACATCCCAACTGGCCATTTATTGCCTTCCAACCTTGTTATGTACTTCAATTATCTTTAAAATCTGCAAGATAAATCTTTAGAGAGATGGCTTTCCATAGAAATATAAGTCATATACGGCTTAGCATATTTCCTGAGAATCCAAAATATGTGTTAAAATTTGGTTAAGAAGAAAAGCACAACCACTTTATTAAGATGGTAACGGTACTTCCCTCAACCCTGCCCTACTGGATGATAGGATATTCTCTAGTCTCATACAGGTAGTCCTCGATTTATGAGCACAATTGAGACCAGAACATTTGTTATTATGTAGTGGTGCAGTCATTAAATGAGGCATCAAGTGACTGCACACAATTTTGCAACCTATGCTGCTCTAGTCCTTAAGTGAGGTATCATGTAATCACCATTTGTGATCTTCCCTGCTGGCTTCTCCATTGACTTCGCTTGTCAGAAGACAGGTGGAACTGTTGCAAATGACCAGGGCTTTTTTTCGGCACCAAAAGGTGCCGGAACGCGCCCCCCCCGTCGCGTTAAAAAAACCCGGAAGTAATAGCGCGCGATTGGTTGAGACGCGTCACGTGACGCGGACTCCGAAAAGGATCCGGAACGCAGTTCCGCCCCGTTCCCACAGAAAAAAAGCCCTGCAAATGACTATCATGTTACCACAGGACACTGCAACTGTCGTTACGTGCAGAGCAGTTGCCAAGGGTCTAGATTGTGATCATGTGACCATGGGGATGCTGTGATGGTTGTAAGTGTGAAAACCAGTCATAGAAAACTTTTTTCAACACTGTCATATCTTTGAACAGTTGCTAAATGAATTGTCATAAATCAAGGGCTACCTGTAGATGTGAATAAGACCTGGTGCAAACTGGATCCTCTCTAACTACACCACTGATGCTTCTGGATATGTTTCTTATATTCCCCCAGAAAAGAGGGTCATGGAAGATGGATGGGGAAACTTAACCTTTCTCCTTCCAGCTGGCAGTGGCCCTGACACTTCTTTGGCCAATATGATTTTTAATATTATGTTGTACTAAACGGTAAAAATGCAAGAAATCTTCACAATTTATCTATTTATCTATAAATGCAGGTGGGCTAGTGGCCAAAATGGGAGACAGCCAGCAATTGCAGGTGGGCACTGGATTTAACATTATTTTAAACCTACTAAATGCTAGCCTAAGATAATATTGGTTAGCCACTTAAAGACAGACTGAAGAGATGGAAAGATTTAATCCTGAATTATATCTTTTTCACTTCAAATGAGATTCTGTTTACCTTTGCAAACTATTGGAGGAATTTCTAGATTTATAGATGACCCATTTGTTGAGTAGGAACAGTGGAAGCAAGTATTCCTTTTGCTAAGTAATGTGTAGGAAAAAAAACATATAAATATACCAGCATTAGGAATGACATCTGAAGCTGTCCTCAGAATATTGATAATGCAGATGTAAGGGAATATTAATATATACTGTATACACTGGATATTTCATAACTGTATATTGATTTGTACTTCGTTAAAATCCTCATTTCTTGCTCCCTGCACAGTTTATATTTTCCACATGCAGTTAAAAAGAACACTGATGCAATTTAATCTATTTGAAAGCACAGCATTTGAAATAAGAATGGAAAGCAACCCACAAGTATCTCTAAGGCTAGACCAACTTAAAAAAACTTTAGTAGTTGTGTACAGATATACGATATAGTTACTTTTGCTTGGTATTATATTTGTTAGGATCTCTATATTGTACATTGAGAAATACAACATGAAGTATCAAAAGCCACAAATCAGTTTTGCCAAAAGAAAAATTTGCTATACATTGTCCTGTCACTTCTTATTTATTTTTTTCTACCATGTCTGGTAGCGGGGTTCACAGTAGAAAGCAAGATCTAGACAACCTTGACTTAATCTCGAAAAATCTAAACATCTTTGGATCTGATTAGTACTTGGATTGGAGATCACCAGGAAGCCATCTGGTTGTATGAGAGAATAGGAAGTAAAAACAAAACCTCAAAAACTATTATGATACATTTCTTCAGTAAATTAAGATATTTCTTTAAAAAATGACATAACTGTTCATGAATTTCGTAAATGGGAATTGTGCATGAATTTTGTAAATGGGAATATTTTACAGCAATTGGAGAAGGGAGACTAGTCTTTATTATTTTGTCCCTTCTCAATCACAGGATCCTCCTCAGCTGAAAAATACAGTTTTGTAAAAGAATCGCAATAATAATAACATATATAACTATTAAGAGAGGCTCAACATCAATTGTTGGACATCTTCAAAGCTCTTGAAAAGAGATATTCTACATTGGCTACAGGCAACTGAATATTACAAATTTGCTTCAGTTGTCTGATTGAATTTATATTTTAAAAATGTTTAGAGTGTTGAGTAAATAATTCATCTTAACTCTGGACTTAATTTGGGACTGTTTTACAATGCTATATATTGAGGTAGCCACATTTGATTTATTTTCCACTCCTGCTCCAGCATAATTTGGTGCCTTTAATGACAGATAATGGAAGGCAATTCATTTTGAGATGAAAATGAAGACATTTCGTGATTCACTTAATGACCAAAGGAAAAATCAAGTCATAAGCCCATCATAGTCACATTATGTTTTGCTTAACAGCTGCAATGCTTAGTAATTTTCAGTTGCAATTGTGGTTGTTAGCAAAAACTACAATTTGAGTTGTGAAGATAAAAATGTTCATTTTTCCTTCTTTCATCAAAAACATTTTTGATGAATAGAGTGTTTTCCTCAAAGATGAAAAAGATTGCACTGCATTTTCTATTTTTCAGCATTGCTCTTGTCAAGCTTTTGAAGAGCTTTTTGGTGGGCTCCTGGGAACTCAATTGTCAAAAGTAACATTTGAAAAGGGAGTGGTTGCAATATACGCAAATATCCATAGCATATATTCATCAGTACTGTCTATTTTGCCAAACTCTGACTTATAGTGTACCCAAAGTTATTTTCTACTGAAAAAGGGGCCATCTGATTTTCAGACTTGTTCTTGGGTCCTATAGAATTTCTTACAGTGGAATTTCTAAGCCTTTTTCATTATAGTATTGTTATAATACATTTCATTTATTTAATTTCATTATTATTGTTCCAATTCCACTAATCATGTATCAAATTTGATTGGTTTTCTTCTTCATGATTTGAACCCTACCCAATGGCTTGGGAATTGTAAAGGTAGCATCTAATTATGTATAAGATATGCAACTGTGCTGTTGTGTGGGGTTGGGCTGTTATAAGTTTAGGTCATCCAAAATGTAAGTCTTTGTAGTCTTGTGCTTAGTGCTCCAATAACAACTGGTACCATGGTTTAATTACTTTTTATTCACAATCTTTGGTATTTTGTAACCTTGTCCAATTCCTTGTCTTCATCATAACTATATTTAGTCATGATTTCAGTTTTGCTTTGATTTGGCACATATATTATCTATATAAAAAAGATGGGAGATTTTTTAAAACCTTCCTTTGAAAATTACTAATCATGTTTTGTCTTATTTAGCATCTTTTGTCCATGAAATAATCACCAGACCGAATAAGAGAAAATCTAGAACCCTCCTTTTTTATTTTGACTTCACCTAATTTATTAACATAAAGTATTAACTTAGTCCTTGTGCTTCCATTGTCTTTGTTTTGTTTATATAAGGATATTTTGACTAATACACATTTTTCATGATTCAACTTTGTGGAAATTGTCACATGCTTTATTGTAATCAATCTAAAAGATCCATTTTGGTGTAGTGGTTAAGCTGCTAGGGTAGATAGTGCAGGATGGTGAATTCTAATCACATCTTAGGCACAAAGCCAACTGGGGGGATCTAGAATCGGTTACTCTCTCTCAGCCCTAGGAATAAGGAGGCAATGGCAAACCACTTTCTAAAAGCCTGGGATACTCTATTAAGATAAACTTGACAATTATCACCCACTTAGAAGCTCAGGTATTTTATTGTTGTTGTTTTGTTCAATTGTGTCTTAATTCTTGGAGATTGCCTGGCCAAGTCCCTGCAGTTTTCTTGGCAAGGTTTTTCAGAAGTGGTTTGTCGTTGCTTCTTTCCCGGGACTGGGAGAAAATAACAGGCACAGGTTCCCACAGCTAGCTTTGTGCCCAGAGTGGTAGTATAAGTCATAGTTTCTAGTGCCAAACTGGCTCTCTCAAGTAATTAGAACAGTCTGTAAATATTGTATATACATTTTTAAATCATAGCTTTAAACCTTTAATCATTTTACCTTACTTTGGTGTAGAGGCAGAAAAAAATAATTCCATATCCATCTCTGGAATGTTATGCTTTATCAGTGCCATCTTGGTTAATGGCAAGAGATTGTGGGTTTACTGTACCTATATAGTTGAATGCTTGCAAATTGCAGAGATTTGTAGAATAGTGTGATCTTTAGTCAGGGATCTTTTGGCCTGGATTACATCTCCCATGTTGTCTGGAGTTGATGAAACTTAGAGTTTGTAACATTTGGATTTCCTATTTTTAGCCCTTTTCACAATGTGTCATAGTTCCATTAGCTTTAGTCTTACTCTTGAATGAAATAGAAAAATAGCTTTAAATGGAATTTGTTAATTCCTCTTTTATTGCTGGTTTGGTTTTATTGAATTTCATTGTCTAGTTTTTATGGCTTCCTGAACTATCTTTTTAAATTCTCCTTATTATCATGCAACTCCCTAACTGCAGTGATGTTGAAATAAATAAGAATACCTTCTGAAATTATTCCTGTTTATTTCTAAAATGTTTTATATGTTACAGTAGAAGACATGTCAAATAATGCATCATTAAAAAATTGCTTATATGTGGTAAAATTTATCTCTTTTTAAAGATTCTCACTTAATTTTTATATAAGAAAATGGCATGCTGTTTAAATCATCCAGTTAGAATTGTTTAAGCTAGTTTCTGTGCAGTTAAATGTGCTTTTTATATTCCTATTTCAAATGAAGGGATCCAACTTTAATTAATGAATGCACATAAAATAGTGCACATATGAAAAACAGTGCCGCTGTTAGCCTGAGTTGCATTGCTACGTTTATTTTAAATATTATTGAGATGTGTGATAGTTATATATGAAACCTTGATATTAGACCAATTTATAAGAAAGAAAATCTAGGGAATTGGAACTTCCACCCACACAGACACATATCATGAACACAAGACAGAATCAGTCATTAATCTGAGTAGTATTATATAAATAATATTTGTATAGTAGCAGAACTGCTAAGTGGTTAAGACACCTGTTTGGAAATGTGAATCATTTCTGCCTCAAACTCATTAGGTTGGGTTGGGGAGATGTAAACTTTTTGAGCTGATAGATAACTTTCTATTTTTGCTGTAGATGTTCTCATAAAAACATTTCCTATGAATGTGAGGGGTTGTCTATTGTCAAATGGCTTCATAGTGGTACTGGCCAATCTCAAAGTGTTCATTTGCCAGTAAGGTTGTTCCCCATCTTTTCCTCTAGATCATCACGAATAATTCCACTCACTTCTATTTTCTTTTGCCTTTTGTTTTCCTTTGTGTTGCAACTGAAGCACAGTGCTGTTTTCATTCACTTCTTGGAATGTCTAGATGTAGTTTTTATTTCCAAGCTTTTATTCTTTGGCATACCTATGCACGTGCACATACACAAAAATATGCAACCACACACTGCTATATGGGTGTTAAAAGAATGTATGCATTAAATCCAAATCACCTACACCTAAACCATTGCAGCAGCATCCTCATCACTTGGGTCAGAATCATTTGTGAATAATGTGGATAATGTGGATATGATATTTTCTGCTTTGGGATTTATTTTAATCAAAGTATAATGATAATGTTATTATAGTGTCATCCTGCTTCCCAATATATAACATATTAAACTAACATGCTTTCCAGAGTGTGGCCTATCATAGTTTTATCATTCTCAGTTAGGTCAACTTCCAGTTCCAAGTTGTTCATGATTGTCCAAAGCTCTGTAATAAGAACCAAGTTAAATTGCTATATGATGCCCTTAATATCTTTCTCTCATGCTTTGGGGTTAGCAGGTGTAATCATCATGTTTCCATGCACCAACAAGTATTTTCTCCATACTGCTTATTATCTAAATGTGTTGGCTTCTAGATGGATTGTTTTCAGTGAAAGGGATGCTCTTCAGTTAGCATTAATTGAAAGGGTACTGGTGCGTTATCAGATAAAGTACTGGTTGTATTATCCTTGACTCACTGAAGTAGACGGGTTGCTGCTATTAAAATTAAGTGTGTAAAAGAAAACAAAATCCATGAAAAATATCTCACTCAAAGAGCAATTGCATAGAGGCAATAATGATGAGTATCAATGCAGTTGCTCTGTTGCATTCAAAGCCTTGGCAGATTACTTCAGCCAGAGCTGTAAAATATTCTTCGTTTATACATCCTCTCCCATCAAACTGGCTACAGTACCTTCAGTAAGGTATATACCTCTTGATTCAACTGGGGGGAAATGTTGAACAATTGAGAATGTTAAAGCTCTTGCTGACTAGTGACAACTCTTAGCATTTCCTTGACTTAATATTAATATTAAGAATTAATATTACACTGAGATACATCCTCCAGTTGCCCTAAAGTTCCCACCACTGCCCCCAGGGGAAAGAAGCTTCTGGTTTCATTTTGAGGGAATTTCTGATTTTTGCTGTTTTTAGCTGATTTGATTTGCAAAGTGGGGGACTTGTTATTGTTTATATCACTCTCCATCCTGATGTGGAAAAGAATGGAGATATCTGTATATCTTCCTTTGGGACTGAATTGAAGTCTCGGAACCCAGGCAGGCTGCAGATTGCTGGTCAGAATGGTTGCCAAGACAAGATGCTCCCTCCTGTTGCCCAGTCACTGCATAACTAAAATAAATGTGAAAAATGTTTCACTGTACTTAAGTGAAAATGTCTTCTCTTGAAAAGAAACAAATCTGAAAGCTCTTCTTTATAACAATGATAAAATAATGATGAAGAATATTGCTTTCTATTGATCCCCTTAGGATCTTGCCAATCTTTTACATTTCTGGGCCAATAGCTTGTTATATGGCTGCAAATTCCCTCCTCTGATGAAATGTCATTCAACAATCCAACTCATTTCTATATTTCTGTAATATAAAAATTATGAATGGATATAGTGAACATTTCGGTAAAGCCTTGTTGTGGGAAAAATGCTCACTTAAATAAAAAAAAATCAAAGGATTTGGACATAGATGCAATGAAGCATGGTTATTGGTATCACTGAGCTACTTGCCAAAAAAACACAGAAGAATCCCAAAGACCTGCAAGATTACAGATTATATATCCCCTGAAATGATATGAGAGCTGTGGTGGCACAGTGGTTAGAATACAGTACTGCAAGCTAATTCTGCCAACTGCCAGGAGTTTGACTCTGACCAACTCAAGGTTGACCCAGCCTTCCGTCCTTCCAAGGTCAGTAAAATGAGGACCCAGATTGTTGGGAGCAATATGCTGTAAACAGCTGTAAACTGCTAAGAGAGGGCTGTAAAGCATTATAAAGTAGCATACAAGTCTAAATTCTATTGCTATATGTAAGGATTACATGGAAAAGCAAATAAAAACATGACCATTACAGTCAGAATGAAGCATCTGATAAGGTGACCTTACTAAGGGTTGACCCAATGCCTCTAAATTCTATTTTTCTAAGAAAATTCCAAGACTACCCTTCTCTCTTGATACCATCACCTTCTAACATAAGCTACATGTCAGAGTATATTCATGAACTGGAATAGAGCTTAATAATTAAGGCAGCCAATGAAAGGCATCACAACAGATCAGCCAATGGGACCTGAATGAAACTGAAACTGGAAGAAGTTTTGGGTGTGGCTCTCCAGTCTGCCCTGAACTCCGAAGCTGTAACAAGTCTGCTCTCTCCTTCTATTTGTGTTTTGCTTGTAACTACTCCACATTAGAAGAATCTACTATTGGTATTGTAAACTTTACTTCATGTGTTATTATGTATATAAAGAAGTTATTGAATCCTGCTAAATCAGTCATCTGTGTGTGCTCTCTGGAGCTGAATTTCTACTGCAAACTCTAACACAACATCCCTTATTGTATCCATATACTGGGTTCTTTTACTCCCAAGGAAAAGACAACAAGTTGGCTTTTGTTATCTGTATCTTCCCTTGCCAGGATCATTAGCTTGCTTGTTTATTTTGTTACACAATGAAAAATCCCTCGCAACAATCATGTTTGTAAGGACGGACTATAATTTGTTCCTCATAGATCCTCTTATGAGAACATGAAAATGGATGGTTCTAGGCCTTATTGCAGTGTTCTCCTGAAAGGTCTTACATGGAGAAAGAATATTTTCTCACGATGAATTTACAACAAAGAAACTGAGTTTCCGAACTCAGATAATGAGCTTCTGAGTCCTGGAATATTCACAAAATATTCTATATGGTAATGTTGCTCTGTAGTTTGTTTCTCCCTTTCCTTACTCAGAAATACCATTGCTATAAATTTCCCTCACTCATTTTTACAGATCTGGAAGAAAAGTTAATATTGTGTAAAATGTGTGCCTTTAGCAATAACTTGTTAAGAGCAACTGAATATTGGTTTATCATATATAATTATACTTGAAAATGAATTTACAGTGACACAGAAGGAAGGTAGTTAAACTAAACCAAAATACAATCTCTATCTGAATATCTTCAGGGAATTTTCTTCAGAATGATTGGAAGGGACAGCCTTTATGAAACTATAACCCAGAAATGGAATCACTGTATAATTCAAAGCATATATAGTGAGAATCTAAGAATTATTTATTTATTTTTGATTGGAAATTCTCAAGAAATGTCAGAATATGCATATTTGGAATATTGCTTATAAATTAATAATTTAATTGAGTATAAGTAAACAAAGAATAAAAGAGTGTATAAACCTGGTGTGAAATGTTCCTAGTCAGAATTCTGGCACGAATATTCCTTTCTTCCTTTTCTTTCAATACTTTTGCATAAGTGGATTAGAATCTCATGTCTTCTAATTATTAACTTATCGTAATGTGGTATCTATGTATCATACAAAGCCATCCTTTGTTGAACCATGGATTATTGAATAGTTTGTTGTAGTTACTTAACTTGTTAAACCACAAGTCATGTCTTAAAAATTGAACTGCAAGCTTTATATAGCTCAGCACAGCCTACACTGACTGATAATATCTCCTTAAGGTTTCAGACAAGAAATTTTCTCAGTTCTCTTTTAAGAAGCCAAAGATCTTTGTACCCCAAACAGTCTGTCTTCCAACCAGAGGTGGTATTCAGCAGGTTCTGACCAGTTCTGAGGAACCGGAAGCGGAAATTTTGAGTAGTTCGGAAAACCGGTGGTAATCTTCCCCCAGGAGTGGGGGGGAATGAAGATTTTACAGTATCCTTCCCCTGGAGTGGGGTGGGAATGGAAATTTTGCAGTATCCTTCCCCTGGAGTGGGGTGGGAATGGAGATTTTACAGTATTCTTTCCCTGGAGTGGGGTGGGAATGGAGATTTTACAGTATCCTTCCTCACACCCACCAAGCCACACCATGCCCACAGAACCAGTAGTAAATGTTTTTGAATCCTACCACTGCTTCCAATGATCTATGACCTGCAGTGAGCACACCCATTTCTCACTGCCCTTTCTAGGTTTTTTGCCCTTAAGATTCTTGATTTTCTTAAAAACGTTTAGTGTTTCGGTAAATCTTTTCAGTTCCCCTAAAATGCAGATCCAATTTCTTTATTGATGAAACCTGCAGTTCCATCTTCATAAGGATAAACATTCAGATGATGGGTTCAATATTCATTTATCTTTCCCCCAACATATTTTCAGTCTCTGTAACAGAGCAACATCCCTAACCAATAATATGATACCCTTTTTGGTAGTTTTCTGGTAAGACTGAGAATGTTACAATTAAAGACAAAAAAGTTGTTTGGGTATTTGACAGGTGGTCTGCAGGGGATCAGAAAAGATGAATCACCCTTGTCATACACCTGTGAATCTCAATGTTGCTGAAACAACATTATATTGTGTAAAGAGAACTTTGTTGCTTGCATAAACATAATGGAGAGGAAAAACCCAAGGTGACCACCATTGAGTCTCATGCTCAAAAGGAAGGGCACTCTCCTGCTGTGCCCTCATTCCAGTCATGTCTGAGATGAGCTTTTGATGAAGCTTTTACTTCATAGATGCTTTTTAAATGGTTCTAATCATTAGAGCACAGCAAGGCATCCCAACTTTTTTCTCAGCAGGTGTTGTCAATATATAGGTAGACTTTTTTATTATTAAAAAGGACTATTAATAAAGCAATGGAGGAAATGTGGAAGCAAATGAACTATTGAAAGACAAGAAAAGGGCAACTGAATTGAAAATAACTGAAGTAAGCAGACTTATGTCAACCTTATTCTACTTAGTTAAGATTGTCTTTTGCCTCAGTGTAATAGTCTCTTTAATGGATGTCTGGCCATACGTCCCAAGAAAGATTTTTAAAAATGAAGATGACAGTCCCAACCGTCCACAATGACACATTAAAAAAGACAGGGATTTGGTTGCATGGCTGTGGACCCCCTTGTGAGATTAATAATTCTTAATTCTAAATCTGAAAAGACACACTTTTCTTTATTTTCCTTGAAGAAAAGATAAGCATGTCTGCCCTGCAATCTGACACATAGATCAGGTTACCCAGAACAGGCAAAATGACAGTGGTGGGATTCAACAGGTTCGCACCTATTTGCGAGAACTGGTTGTTAACTTTCTAAGCAGTTTGGAGAACTGGTTGTTGGAAGAAATTTCCTTTTGTTTTTTTCTCACTTTACAGGGCTAATCCTGTAAGGAAGGCAGGAAGGAAACATTCTGGTGTTGTTTCTAGCCTAATCTTTATTGTCCTGTTTACAGAAACTGCCTCTTGGTTAACCCATATAACAACTAAAGGTTCTTGGCAGTACGCCCAGACTTATTGTCGCCTGAGCTCCACCTAGTCACATGATCACCCAGCCATGCCTACCCAGCTGGTCATCAGGGCAGAGAACTGGTTCTTAAATTATTTGAATCCCACCCCTGATAAGACTCTATTATGGGAAAACCAGTGGAGTGCAGTTGTTAAACCAACAACTAATTTAATCTTCATTGTGGACAATCAGTAGGTGACTCTAGTCCAGTTGCTGTCTCTCAACCCAATGTATCCATCTCACAGCTTTGTTGTTGCAGGGAAAATACTATCTAACCACTTAAAAGGAAAGATGGAATGTAACCAAAACAAATAAATAGATATAAACAATAGATAATTCTCAGCATCACGTGACATTGCACTTCAAAATATTATCTCTTGAAGTCCCATAACTAAACCTCTGTACTTAATTAAAAACACTTGGTAATATAACAATGTCCAATAATCAAAAAAGGAATAATTCAGATTAAGAGGGAAAAAACCCCCCACCATAATTCTCCACATCAAAGAATCTCTTAGAATCCAACCCTTTGTACTTTTGTTGAGAGATCCAAAACTTTGCTTTCAGAAATGGTCCCACTAGGATCAAACTTGGGTGTTCTTGTACAATCTCTGCTTTTTTGGGTTGAAAATGTCTCTGGCAAACATAACAGTTGGTTTCTTTAGGTTGTTTTTGTTGTGCTCACTGAGCCAGTGTGTGGGAGGGTGTAAGGGCGAATTTAAAGGGCCACCCCGGTGTTTTATGTTCCATCTGTTATTTTTTAACCCACTTGTCATGTTATTCTTTCTCTTGTTTGGGGGGGGGGGATGGCAGCTACAGCTCTGCCCTCCGGCTGCCTTTTGCTGCAGTGCTGGGAGTCGGGAAGGAGACCTAGAAGGGAATTGTTGGCTCTGTCTTGACTTCTGGGAGGATTAGCCACGGTGTGTGTGTGTGTGTGTGTGTGTGTGTGTGTGTGTGTAACTGCAGATTCCCCCAAAGAGAAGGGATGGGGTGGGCTATCCCAACAGAGGCCTCCAAGTATTCTGATGGCCTTGGATTAGCATTCAACCCAGAGAAGCCATCACCAGCCTGTGTCCGTCCGTCCGTCCGTCCGTCAGGGAGATTTCTTCAGCCATGGGGCTTCTCTGGAGAAGAGGGGTTTCCTCAGCTCCTTCACCCCTCGGCTGGGACCCTTCCTCTCTCCTAGGGGGAGCCCCACCAAAGACAGGAGGCTGCTGCTGCCGCCACCCGGGAGTTTCAAGGGGGTAGAGAGGAACTTTGGGTGTCGAAATTCATGCAAAGCGATGACAGGTCTGCAGCCCAGAGCCTTCCCACCCCGTAGCAGGCTGGGTGGGGGCCAGATTGTGAAAAATTAGCTATGCAGCGAAACGGGCCCAAACCTCCTCCTTTCCCCATTGGAGCCTCTCTTCCTCAGTTGGGGGGGGGCCTCGGGGGAATATATTCTGCGTGCAGAAAAGGGGAGCAGCGGCTCAACCCTCGTCCTGCTTTCCTTTCCTTTCCTTCCGCTCTGAGGAGGGGCAGAGCCGGAGGATTCCCCTTGGTTGGTTTGGCTCCGTCTGCACTGCCGCTTCACCCCACTTTCCAGCACTTTCTGCTTAGGGCATGAGCTACAGTTGCCTCTGCGATACGTAGTATAACCTTAGGCTTGGAAGAGACCTTGGAGGTCATCTAGTCCAACCCCGAGCCCAGTGCCCTCCTGGGCAAAAGGCTGCCAGTCTCTTCTTAAAAACCTCCAGGAATGGAGCCCGCACGGCTTCGGGAGGAAAGCTGATCCACTCCTCCT
>JAOYMU010000001.1:77411502-77424967 GCA_025802295.1 Psammodynastes pulverulentus | reverse complement strand
TTTTTTAGCGCGCGACGGGGGGAGCGCGGGGGAGCGTTCCGGCACCTTTTTGTGCCGAAGAAAAGCCCTGCATATAGTGTATATTTTCCTAACACCATAAAGAATTATATTGGGCTCTGAGTGTTTTGGGAGTAGCGTTATTGAATAAATACTTGTCAGGAGAAAAACATTTACAGAAATGATTTAGCAGAAGAAAACCAGTATTTCTTCAATGAAATATAAGCAAGAGAAGAGTTGGAGAGAAAATCAAACTCTGAAAATCGCTTTTAGACAAAATGGCCACCAAACAACTCTAATAAATAAATAAATAAAATGGACCACCTGTAAATTTTATTTATTTATTTGTTTGTTTATTATAATTTGTCAAACAGAAAAAAAACAGGAATAATATAAAAAACAATGACAGGGATGATAGGCATGTTTGTGCACTTATGCACACCCTCTTTATGGACCTCTTAGGTATGGAGTAAATTTGCAACTAAAACTCTGAAAATTTGTAACTGAGACAACTGAATCAGGTAAAGCATTCCAAACTGTGACAACTCTATTACAAAAATAATATTTTTTACAGTCAAGTTTAGAATGATTTACAGTGAATTTTAAATGATTGTTCGCGCGTGTCTTATTGCGATTAAAACAAAAAAAATTAGTTACAGATAAAACATTGCTATGTACAATTTGGTATGCAATACCTAAGTCTGACCACAATTGATGCAGTTCCAGGTTACCCAAACCAAAAATTCCAAGCCTAGTAGCTTAGGGAATTCTATTATATACAGAAGAGTGCAAAACTTTTCTTGTAAAGTACTTCTGAACCTGCTCAATTGTATTAATGTCAGATATATGGTAGGGATTCCAGGCAGTTGAACAGTACTCTAAGATTGGTCTAGTGTAAGTTTTATAAGTTCTAGTTAGCAATACAATGTTTCCAGAAAAGAAAATTTGTAGAGCTAAGTTTACAACTCTTAATGCTTTTTTAGCAATGCTGTTACAGTGAACTTTATGACAACAAATGATTGTGTCAATTTTCTACAAGATAATACCTTCCTGATTTTTAAGCCCTGAAGGCTTCTCAACCAATTACAACATTATCCTGTTGGAATTAAGTCTGGGTCTTTTCTATATTATCCAGACCCACACAGCTTTTGGACACTGAATCAAGACATTAGGGAGCACAGTGGAAAAAAAACCTGAACTAAAATTATATATAAAGAAGACCAAACTAACAACAGTAGGTAAAACCAACCAGAATTTACAATGAATATATTGAAGCATTTTTCTTTTAAATTAACCTTCAACAGTAAAGGATGAAACAATGAAAGAATATACCACAGATTAGCATGTGGTAGAGCAGCCATAAAGGCTTTGAAAAAGATATGCAGATGCTGTGGTGCCTCCACAAAGATGAGAATTGTGCAAGCCATGATATTCCTTGTGACACTCTGTGGCAATTAAAGTTCAACATTGAAGAAACAGGGTAGGGAAGCTATTGGTGATTGTGACCGTTGCTGTTGGGAAAGACTCCTGAAAACACCATGGACAGCCAAGAAAACAAATAAATGGATCATTGAACAAATTAATGCAGATTTCTACTTGAGGCACAAATGACCAGGCTCAAGTTATCCTTCTTCAGAACCATTAGGTGGGTCAGTTGTCAGCTGGTTCACATTCAAAGGAACAGAGCACAGGCAACAGATTCAGTAGGAATCTGATCAATTGTTTTCAATAAGGGAAACCGGACCAATAGTGGTTCTTAAATAGAGCCCATGTCAATGAATCCAGCTATTATTATAATTTATTAAATTTGTTTGTCGTCCATCTCACTGCAAGGTGACTTTGAGCAGCTTACAACATTGAAAACAATAAATAGTGCACAGGGAGGAGCGGGAGACCTTCTATTGGTCCATCAACTTCCTCCAGTGTGATACTGTGCCAACAGGCAGAGCTAGATCTTCAGGCTCTTGTGGAAGGTCAGGAGGGTGGGAACCAATCTCACCTCAGAGGGCCAGAGCCAAGGCAGAAAATGCTTTTCTCCTAGAATTCCCTGACTGACAGGATCCACACCAATGAAGGAGACATGCCAAATTTCATGACTCTGCTTTCCATGGCATGTACCAGGGTTGGGATGTCTTTCCTGCTCTGGTTCCTCATTTGTATAGAGAGGGCATAGTTGTTTACAGGTGGATTATCTTCAGATATTTGAATGCTTGTAGCTTTTTCAGGCTGAGGTCCAGCTCGTTCTCCCAGGTTCCCCATCATACTCTTTTAAGTCAAAGTTGACCAGGACAAAGAAATTCTTTTTTATATAATGCAGAATTAAGTTGTGATCATATCCATCTATTTAGATGGATTAAAAGGAGACAGCTACATTCATGGAGAACTAAGCTATAAATTGCTAGTAATCTGCTGCCTCCTGAATTACAGAGAACAGACTCCCACCTGCTAGGAATCATAAGAAGAAGTACGCCTTGCATCAAAGCTTCCTAGTGTGTCAGGTTCCTGATAAGGAATGTTATAGCTGGGCCACTGAACTGAATTCAGAAGGGATATTCTATGTTCTGTTCATTATGCTTTATAATCTTTCAGTTTTGTATAATCTTGAGCAACTTGTTTAAATTGTTTAAATAAATGAAATGCATTCAAACACTCTCTTTACTATATGTAAGTATTCTAAATTTTCAGTAAATATGCATTCCAAGTCTAAAACACACTCCATAGAAAAAAGAATCTTGATACAATCCTTTGGTGCAATTATATCACAATTTATGTTTTATGGGGTTATATCAATATGCACACATGAATTACAGAAAAACAAGCAGGGAAGCAGGACAAATAGGTAGCCTGAAGCAACTGAAAGCTGTGGTGGATTCAAAAATATAGATAATAAAATCTTTCTTAAAGTAAATGTAGGACTAAGCAAATATTTGAAATGATAATAGAAGAACCTGGATGAATTTGCTTAGCACCTCATGGATACACTATACCTTGAAATTGAAGGTACCATGAATTGGATACCTCAAATTTTCCAAACCCAACCTTAGCAGTGATCCTTATGCTTTATCCTACACTCAGTGTAGCTGTTGTCTGTCAAGGCAGTGGGATATAGAAACCAGAACAGCTTTAGTTTTTGTCCTATACCTTCCTTACCACCCCATGTACAGTATACTTAATAAGATTACTGCATATTATCCATACCTTGCTTTTCTGATCAGTAAGCACCTTTGCAGCACCTGAAAAAAACTATTATTTATACATAAAAGCAGAACTACAGGTGGAAGCATAGCATTGTGACAAGCATCACTTATGAAAAACAGCAACAAAGCTAAAGGTCTGTATGGAAACATTTTCCATTTCCATCAGAAGGCTAGCAAAGGGAATCTTTTGACTCTGAGAAAGATGTATAGTTGTCTGGGCAGTATCACCAAGAAAATAGACAATCAATCAGTGTCACTCTCTCTCCCCTACTCTTTCTCTCTCTCTCTTATTTGCACTTAATCATTCACATTCACTGGGGTTTTTGAGGAAAAATCTTAAGGCCCAACAAATTTAATATGAATCAGCTCAGGCAGAGAGGATCCTGGATTGTTAGAGCTTCAAAACATCTGCTACGCTTTCAAACCAAGGCAGACAGTGGTATAAAATGGAAGTTTATACATAATAAAATACATAAACATCCCCATTCCATTTAGTGGGAATAGATAAATATAGTGAGCCTTCAGCCGAAGTCAACTACTTTGTCAGCCTAAAGAAGAAAAGAAATAGTTCTTTGCAATTGGATGAGGCATCTTGTATGCGGTAAATATTCATCAGACTGGAGCAAAGGCATATCTTATGCAGCAAGACATGCTGCATGCAAGTCTTTTGCATTGTGCCTGCAAATATTGTCACTCTTTCTGGTTGCCACAGGCAAACACTCCATGCTAGATGACGTGCAAGAGGTCGGGAAGATAATGAGGGTCACCTTTACAAAGGACTGCAATTTTCTTCTTTCGGGGAAAAAAAGGGATTCATAAAGAGCTACTATGTCTTTGGAGACACAAGGAGGGCAAAATGAGATGAAATCTTTCAGTGAGAATGAACCCCAGAGCAATAAGAGACAGGCATTCTATCTATTTCATTGCAATCACAACATTTCGGTGATTACACGGAGAGAGTACAAGATGTGCAGAGGCAAAGAAGGGAGAAGCAGAAGCTTCATACAATGTCAGCACTTAATTTTGCCCCCTTCAGAATATAATTAGAAACCGCATTTCCCATATTCTGAATGAAAACTACACGGAAATGGTAAAGGGTCTGTTTCCCCTGCCCCTGCCAGGAGGCTACAAGGAAGAAGATTATTTCTGGTTCGTGGCAAGGAAAGTCTCTCTAGTTTATGGCTTTGTTTGCAGTACACAAATAAGTGCAATTACTCTGTTTGTATACTAATTATGTGCAAATGCCTGTTATTTATCTCCAGTAGGCTATCTACTTATTTTAACTAAGGCCTGGAAATGAATCTATTAACAAAACAATTTACTTCCTCTTTAAAATATTATTTAACTAAGTGATGTTTTCTTTGGTTTTCCAGTGAAGGTTTTTTTTTTTAAAAAGCACTGGTGATTAATAGTTTTGTACTCAGATTAGCCAGCTGAGAAAGCTAGAATCCAGGCAGGAGAGAGTTGAGGATTCTGAATAGTTGCCAAACAGGTGTTGTTTTGGGTAGGACAATGCTTTGGAATTAAGAGGATGCAAACAAAAAGAAGAATACCTGTGGGACCCACTATCGTTGTCCTGATCTTCTTGGAATTATTCTGGTTTCGGGAGTGTGAGGAGCAATTGTTATGTTTCTTAGCTTTTGTCTTGTGTGATTGCAGAGTCTGCTTCTGTTTGCACTGTGCTGGCTAGTTCTTACAGCAACTCTCTCTGTGCATGAGCTGATGAAGGATTTTGTTTTTCAGCCAGCTGCCTATAAAATCAGAAGTGGATTAGGCTGAGAGAGCGACTGGCCCAAGGTCTCCAAGTGGCTTCCAGGCTTAAGGGAGATTAGAATCTGGGTCTTCCTGCTTCTTGATCACTAGATGACATTGATTCTCAAAAATATGTTTGTGTGTGAGTGAGTGAGTGAGTGTGTGCACATATTTCAGTAGTAAATGTATTTCTCATTCATTGGCACAAACCTCGAATATGAAGTGCCCCACAAGTTGACTACACAATGTAGTTCTCTTTTCATTCATTTCTTCCTTCTCAATGATAGACAGGAGATCCAGATAACAAATTTTCTAGCACAGAAATACATTCAAAACACAGACTAGAAAGCACATTCTTAACAAATTATTTTGACTTCAAAATATTCATTGATATCAATGCATCTTTAAATTTCCAGTGGATTATAAAGATTTAGATTAGTACTCAAATTTAGCAATGTGTGTGTGTGTGTGTGTGTGTGTGTGTGTGTGTGTGTACAAACGCACATGCACATGTGCCTTTGAATCAGTATTGACTATTGGCAATTGCCTTGACATCTGTGGTTTTCTTGGTAAGATTTTAAAAGTGGATTATCACTGCTTTCTTCCTAGGGTTGACAAACAGTGATTGGTCCAGGATTACTCAGTTGGCTTCATGCCCAAAACAAGACTAGAACTTTGGTTTCTAGGATGTCTTTAACCTATGTACCAAACTGGCTCTCATTTAGCAATTAGCTCTGCCTTAATATGAAAACCCCCTTAAAGAAAAGCAAGATAAAAGGTTCCATATGAGCATTTTGGGCTGAAATGTTTGGATTCACAATCCACTAGTCTTTTGAGGTACTCAGGACAACAAGCACAACTATGAGTACTAACTTAATGTATGGTTACATTAATAGGATCTTGCTAAAAGTATTTCTTCCCTTCTTCCCTTTTATGCTCTAGAAAATAGGGAGGGTCCTTCCTGAAAGGCAGTGACCCTTCAATAGGGAGGTTCAACACTCTCTTGCCTCACTTGAAAACATCTGCTGTATAATTAACCAATGTTGCACCACAATGGCTGAATGAATTACTAGCAGGAAATCCCAGGTATTGTGGCCCAACATAGCTGGACAGCATTGATAAGGGAGCTCAAACCTGCTACTTCTGTCACCAAACAGATGGAAATAAAAAAGGAATGAGCTATTATTCTAGGCCTGTCATGTCCAACCCATGGCCTGCAAGCCACATGTGGACCTCGACAGCTAGTAATATGGTTCCACAAGATTGCAAATTTTTAAATTATTATGTGATTTTTATACATATAAATATATTTATATGTGATTAATACAGATAGATAGATAGATAGATAGATAGATAGATAGATAGATAGATAGATAGATAGATAGATAGATAGATAGCAGGGACAATGTGGCTCAGTATCTAAGATGCTGAGCTTGTCAATTGAAAGGTCGGCAGTTCAGCGGTTCGAATCCCTAGTGCCGCGTAATGGGGTGAGCTCCTCTTACTTGTCCCAGCTTCTGCCAACCTAGCAGTTCGAAAGCACGTAAAAAAATGCAAGAAGAAAAATAGGGACCACCTTTGGTGGGAAGGTAACAGTGTTCTGTGCACATTTGGTGTTTAGTCATATCTCTCTCTCTCTGTGTGTGTGTGTGTGTGTGTGTGTGTGTGTGTGTGTCCCAAGACAATTCCTCTTCATTTAGTGCAGCCCAGGCAAGACAAAAGGTTCGACACACATGTTCTAGGTTTATACATCATATCAGGCACCCCACCACCACCTTCAGGAAATGGATTCCTCCACCCCATCCCCCAAAGCTCAAAGTCTTTTAAACAAAAACTAATCAGGATCACGAACTCTAGTTTAAATGCAATAAAATCTGCTTCCGGCAAGTTTCCTCCTTTTCCCTGCCAGGAACAAAATGCCATTTACAGCAGATTATGTAACACACAAGATGTTCAAACATGTGTCTGCCAGAACATTCCTTTCTCCTCCCTTCCAGATTTATTTTCTCTCTTTTCCAGAAGAGAATATCTGTCAAAGTTATGGGACTTTTGTATTAAGCAAATGATTTTAAAAAAATGCTCAGATTTGCTCTGTCTGTACTTTTATATATACCGGTACATCACAGCCTCTCTCAGGACCTCAGCAAGAGAAATCTGGATTCAGTGATGTGAGGAAAGTTTAAATCCCTATGTATGTATGTATGTATGTATGTATGTATGTATGTATGTATGTATGTATTTACCCTAAACATAGTTTTTGAATAAAAAACTTAAAAGATGAGTTTCATCATCCTAACTATTGAGCCCTATAAGGCATTTGAATATGATCAGGTGCCCATTGATTTTTTTTCCTCCTAAATTATATTGTATTCCCCCATTGTATTCACATTATTCCTTTTCAAAAGCCGCATGAACTTTTTTTGTAGAAGATGACCCAGCTAAGTCTGAGGGAGGGGACAAATGTGTCATCAGTCTTGAGTCCTTTCACTCCCACAACAGATCTAAATCCAGTCTACCTTGAATTCTATTGAATTGCCAATTTGCTTTGACCTTTAGTTCAGTTTCTTGTAGAGAACAGTAGCATACAATAAAATTATATATTCATTTGAATTGCCTGGATTCCTTATTTCCTGTGCTGGACACTTTTAAAACCAAAATCTGATCTTGAAGTCTCACTTTCTCCATGCATCATGAATCAGTGTATCTATAGCTATGTACTTATTATTGATTGAAACATATTAACTTTGCTTCTTTTTAAAAAAGAAATCTGGAAGCAGTTCAGTAATCAGTGCCATCAACGCTTGTTTTCATTATTCTGAACATATCCTGTTAAAAGTACAGGAATTGATGTTATGTACTGAATACTAGTTGTTTTTTTCTTCTTTTAAAAAAACAGGCCTTAAATGTTTTAAACTGTAATCCATGCTCATTTTGAGGATAGAAAACTTAGATGATAGCTAGAATGATGTGATGTCATATTTTTATATTTAATTCCTTGTATTTATCTATCTATCTAGTAATGTTTGTGTTGTATGCTTCATTAGTATGCTAATCCTTGCAAAAGCATTCTGTCCCTGTAAAAAGTTACATAATATGTTTGCTTGTAAAAACAAAATCTCTTTAAACTGCACCTAACAGTGTACAAACGGGGTATTTTTCAAATCATTAAATCAAGTTTTTAAAAATTAGGAAATCTTTCCTTAAAGATGATGGCAAAAGCAATTATTTTGGCAGTAATATATCAGGTATCTGCAATACAGGTAATATAAATATATAATTTGTTTAAATTTTTGTTCTCTCATTGTTCTAGCATGCCTTCAAACTGATTTACATAAAAGGGAGGAGAAAGGACCAACAACTAGCAAGATTTTAAAAACAATCAAAATAGAATAAAGGGAGGGAAAAAAGGATTTCAGCCAGTTAGAAAATTTGCTGTATGGATCCCAAGTTTCAGAACTAAAAGACAGACAAACCAAGCTCAATTTTTACCTTCTGCACAGAAAACAATTGGCTTTTTATTTTCATTTATTTTTTATTTATTTTGTCAAGCATATATGAGAAAAACAAGTACAAGTATGAACGTAACATATAAACGAATAAAATGAAACATTAGGAAAGGAGCGGTAGGCACATTGGTGTGCTTATGCACACCTTTTACAGACGTCTGAGAAATTGGGTGAGGTCAACAGGAGATAATCTAAGGTTAAAAGTTTTGAGGGTTTGGCGAAGAGACCACAGAGTCAGGTAGTGTACGCACATCTTCAGCCTGCAGCAAACTTGTCTTGTTTCTGTGCATTGATATCTATGCTGCTAGTGAGTCTCTCAAGGAAGAATTAACCATATTTTCACAAATGTCTTTTAACAATTGCAGATCAAAAGGGATGTGCCCATGTGCCATCTAGTAGCCATGCTGAGTTCAGAGGACTGAGCTAATCAACATTAGAGGAAAGGGGCCTACCAATTTTTCCTTAATCAAAATGGTTTTATTGGTTGGGTTCACCTGACAAACTTCCTCCTGCTTAACAAAGTCACCATTTACTTACTTAACCCAACATTCTGGTACCTCCTGAGATGCTGAAGCATAAACTAATTACCTAAACCAGGGTTCATACAACATGCTAGGCAAAAAATGTAGTTGGCTCATTAATGGATCATGGTGTCATGTGAATGCAAGCACAATGTTATGTCTATAAGCAGCCTGCTTCTAATTGGGTGAACAAATGATAAGTGTAGTAGGATCTGCTCTGCTGAACAGAGATAATTGGATCATTGATATCAAGGAATGCTCTGTAAAATATGTGACTACCAGGCTTAAAGTTAACACTTTTTAATGGCTACTTTCAGTATAGATAACTGCTACCACTTCTAAAAGAACTGAGATTTTCAAAAGGCCACATGAAGCCTGTTAAAGCTTCAAACGTTTAATTGACTTTCTGGTCAATTGTTCTGCTAAGAGACACATCAGTCAGGTGTCAGCTTGTAAGATGACATCTTAAAAATATTGGCAATTTCCCAAAACAGGTTAAAATGTTGGTTGACTTTTAAAAAGCACATTGAAGCATGAAGCCAGAACAAAGCAGAACATGAGAGAAGATTCCTTAATTTAGCCTTGGGCTCTTTGATTATTTGCATTACTGAATTACATTATGAAAATCAGAACGATAAAGCATTTTTGTCTGATGAACACTGATTTTTATTTAGCTTTTTGGAGGTTTACTCCAATCTATGAACTTCTACAGACAAATCCTGACATAGTTTTTTTTTTATTTTTTTGCAATGTGCTCTAAACATCCTAAGTACAAGAAATACATAAAGTTGAGACACAAACCCCAAAAATGAGCTTCATAGTTTGGACCTTTATTCTGCATTTTCTTATATATTCCATGATTTTCAATGTAGGATATATAAAAAAAAATCTCTCTTCTTGTAAGTCCTACTGAATGCAATCAAATCTACCACCTTAATTTTAAAATCTGCTAGCTAGAAAGGGTAAAGACCAGGCAAAGCTATTATTTCATAACCAGAGCAGGTTAGCACAGACATGGTGTATCTTGCCTAGTTACATACAGAGAAAAAAAGCATAAAATATATTTCCAGTTGATGTAAGCCTACCTGACATCTTATGAGGAAAGCTTCTTTGTTCCACCAAGAAATTCCAGGATCAGCTGTTTTAACCACATCAACATGCAACTGATTTAACTAATTCTTGATCTGATTTTAAAGGAAAGAAATTTCAAATCATAAACACCAGGTGGGCTTAAAACCTAGCAAAGGTGCTTTTTCCATCTCTGATTAAAGCCAGCATGATGTAAGATTAAGCAGCAGGTTATCTGCTGCTTCATTTCCCTTGGGCATATTTAGGGTTATTTGTACAACACACTTAGGCATGATTATCTTAACCATGTTTCATGGAATTAACCATTTTTATAAGTTCATGCAACACATTAATCTCACAAGTTTGCTCAAGATACTGCTCTAAAATGTGGCTGGCTGGTTTATGATACATATGAGCACTTCATATGATGTTACCTGGTTGGGTAATGAAATGTCTACAAGCAAACAACCAAGCTCAGGGAGCACCAAGGATTCCACAATTCATACGTTGTATGAATTTATTTATTTATTAAATTTATATGCCACGCATCTCACTGAGCAGCAGCTTAAAATAAAACAAAAACAACAGTATGTTTTGTATTGTTAAAAACATTATAATAAATGTTAACATTGAAAATTTAAAAGGTAGCTAAGGAAGGGAATAAGATACAAACGGGGTGGAGATAGAAACTTCTCTCAGTCCATTAACCACATCCAGTATGATGTGCCCCCATCAGGGCTCCAGGCCAATTGGCAGAGCCTTAAGTAGGTCCAGAAGGAGGGGTGCAGATCTCAACTTGAGGGGGACAATGTTTCAGAGGGCAGGACCCACGGCAGAAAAGATTCTTTTCCTAAACTGTGCAAGTAAGAATTCCTTGACCAATGGGATCTGTAGCATGCCCCCCTCTGCCAGCAAGAATGGGGTGGGCCAACCCCATTAGGGTGAGGCAGTTCCTCAAGTAACCTGGACTCATGCCATAAAGTGCTTTAAAGATAATTACCAACACTTTGAATTGGACTTGGAAGCAAACTGGCCACCAATGTGGCTCGCACAACAGTGGTGTCACAGGGGCCATCCTAGGGGACCAAGAACTATCTGAATCCAGCCTTCATGAGTTGATTGCTAAAAAGTGAATATGTATATGACTGAGCTGTTTGTGTGAAAGAGAAAATATAAATGACAAACAACATTATTTATCATGTCCTTGGAATCTATTTTGGTAACTGAGACTGAACCCAAGCTCAAAAGTTATCTGTTTGCAATTTAGATCTGTTTGAGCTATTCATTACAACCGGAGAAGATTAATTTTCTGAGATAATTGTAGACAACCTGTCAATTGTTTCTGCATCAATGGGTTAGCATTCAATTTAAAAGGGAAACATCAATCAGACTGGGAATATCATAGATAACTCATGACATCAGCTCAGCTCAATTGTCTTTTAGTCTCTAAACTACACAGGAACAGTTCTTAAGGTCTTCCACAATGGGCATATATACCATGGAACAGTAGAATGGCTCAATAGCTAGACAGAAAAAATATCTACTCTTTATAACCAGGGAGATTTAGCAGTAACCTCCTTAATATAGGTATAGGGAAAATTCAGGATAAATAGAAGAGGACAGTCAATCTTAGATATTAGTACTTTTTAGAATTTTCTTATAGATCTCCAAAAGAACATGTGCACAAAAATCTTATTCTAATAGAACAAATACCCCAAAGCATTAAAAATACCCAAGAAGTATGTTTCACTCAAATTTGACCTACCTGGAGGTCAAATCTGTTAGTAGCCTCCTTTTCCACGAGATTAGGAGGCTCAACAATAATTGTTACTCTGTGATGGCAGCAATGTTCTACTATGCCCTGTCCAGGCAGTGTAATTGGCTTTTGCCTTTTAAGTTAATCTTCAGAAAAATCAATAAAATCAAATTAATTTAAAAGGGGCTTTGCTTTATAGATGTCACCATCTATTTTTATTGCTTCTTGGTTAGTTGTGTTATAATTTTAGCTGTGCTTTAATTTGTGCGGGGAACTGCTTTTTGCTTATTGCCAAATAAATAAGAGATACATTCATTTTTCAATTAATGGTAATAACATTGTGGTTTGTAAGATTTAAGATGTGTTGTTATTGATTAATCCATTTTAATGGGAGCTGGTCAGCCACAGCCTGAAGGTGGATTTTCTCACACTCTGTTTCATCCTGTGAAATTTCAGCAGCAATCCCAGAGCCTCTTGTAACCTCCGATGCAAAAAGGTAAGAAATATTTGATCCTATGAAGCCTCTATTCACTTAATATTTTCTGAAATATTAAGGCTATCAACAGTTTTGACTTTTCATTTGTATTATTTTACCATTTCAGGGGTATTTTTATTCTTTCTTATTTTAGTTTATTTTTCAATTTGGTGTTCAGTAATATCAAACATGGGGCAACATGGTGGCTCATTGGTTAAGTTGCTGAGCTTGTTTTTTTTATTTTTACTACTAAACATGGACCAATTTATTTCATATCTTTATTTTTCATGGTATCATTTTTAAAAAGAAGATACTATAACATATTTCATAATTCTTTATTTCACAGTTCTTCCATTATGGTGGAAAAACATCTTAATTTCCTTCCTATTTTTTCCCTGAGCCTTCATATTTCTAGATGTCAAGGAATAGCATTTATGGTGCTCCTTGAGCTTGATTGTTTTCTTGCAGATGTTTCATTGCCCAAACTAAGTAACTTCATCAGTGCACTGAAATAAAAAGCAACCAAGCTCAGAGAGCCTCAAGGACCCTTCACTTTAACCCTGAGCTACAAATATTCTCCTTTCTTTTTTAAAAATTATTTTATTATGTTTTTTCAACGTTTACCATTCTCCTTTACTTCAGAACAGAACTGTAGTAGTGTTTACATTGATTGGTTTTCCATTGTTACTCAATATAATACATAATACATTCTTCAAATAATACAGATAATACAAATGCAATACTCAGATAGTTACATTCTTACACATATAGATCTCATTTAATTACCTATCTTTAACATTCATACTTCTATATATTTCTAAATATTTTATTTCTAACATTTTTGTTTCTATTAAAAATATTCTCCTTTCTAAATAGCTTTTACACAACTTTGTAAACTTGGTCTAAATTTCAATTTCTTCAGAATGGAATGTAACTGAGGTTACACCTGAACATATTTTCATTTAGAGTTTGTAAATACAATTACATCTTCTTTCTACTGAGGAGCAGCAAAATGAGGATGACCATCCATCAATTTTAGAATGGTATGATGGTGGATGAAAGGAGAGAATGCATATCCTATTGAAGTTCCTGTCAATGCCCATTTCTTAAGTTTTATTTCTTAAGTGTTTTGTATTTTTATTGTATTTATTGTATGTTTATTTCTTTCCTTTGATTGTTAACCGCCCCGAGTC
>JAOYMU010000001.1:77295080-77306325 GCA_025802295.1 Psammodynastes pulverulentus | reverse complement strand
TTCTATTCTATTCTATTCTATTCTATTCTATTCTATTCAGGACATATATGTCAGTCACCAGGATGGATTAATAGGACATTTACTAACAAAAGAGCCAGATGCATGACTAAGTATCATGGAGTCATAATTTAATATGCAAGTTAGTAAATACTGTAACTCCAGGTCTATGTGATGATTCACAACCTTAATAATAGCAGAATTGCTATCTGAATGGAACTCTTTACAACTTACTTCTGAAATGCCGCAGGGTTTTAAAAGAACCAGATGTTCCCCCCTACTGTGATCTGAGGTATTTTTTTCCCACTTACCAATGTCTAATTTCTATTTGCTATCATTAACATTTCATCTGTGGGAATTATATTTCCTCTGCCTTTTACCTGAAATTATCCAAATCATTATCTTCTCGAAATCCATGATTGACAGCACTTGTAGATAGCTTAACAGATCTGAAACAGTCTCTCAATGGTGGAGCTGCTTTTTTGCTGTTTTTACTTCATGTTTTATGTTCTTGTGGGATAACCTGACCACTTGAAGCAAATGGTGAATGTACATATATATATACACATGTATATTCTAAGTTGCATTGTTTAAAAAAACATCTAAGTGGGGGAACTTAAAAGCAGCCAGTTTTTGTATGCAGTTGAGAGAATGTTGGAAAGAATTCTCAACTTTGAGATAGTCTCCTGTGCTTCAGTTTTTACAGGTTGTATCTGCCCATAGCTAATTGTAGATTTTTTTTAATTACCCAGAGATTTAGATAAAAACCTTACATTTTAAAGAGCCAGTGTACTATAGTATAATGATTAGGGTTTAAAATTAAGATTAGACAGGTTCTTGGTGATTGCTTGGACAACTCCCTGAAATTTTCTTGGCATTTCTTTCAAAAATGGTTTACCCTTACCTCTTTCCTAGGACTGAGAGAAAGTGACTGACCCAAGGTCATCCAGCTGGCTTTGGCCTAAGTTGGGACTAGAACTCACAGTCTCCCAGTTTTTAGCCTGATGCCTCAACCGTTACATCCAACTGGCTCTTTCAGTGGAATGACACAGATGCCCTGAAAATCCACTTTTGTTGCTAGAGTGAGGGTCTTAAAGTATACACACACATCTGAATACTTCGTGCCTTCTCAGATGTGTATAAAATGGGCAGGATTTATCAGGGTTGAGCAGCTCACTTAGGGAGCAGAGTATGGGCTGCTTCTTCCAGGGAGACAAGCATTTTTTAATCTGATGCTGTTTCCCATCTTGCTGCTTTTCCTCATAATCTGTTTCCATGTGCTTTCAATTCATCCATGGAAGTTCCTTCAATAACACCTTTCTCTCAATATAGCTTCTCTATTGGAGAGACATGATACCTCTAGTCTCTCCTTCTTTCTCTGAGAGAGCTATATAGGAAAAGAAAGTGCTTGAGAATTTTGCCAGGGAAGCCATGGGACCAAATATCTGGGAAGGTTTACACTTGGCTTATATTCTGTAGCAAAACCAAAACAGTACTGCTACCATAAACATGTGTATATACATTACTTCCAACTTGTTTCAAATTAGTCCTTTATGAAAGGAGATTCTGAAATGTGAGGCCCACACTTGCCGTATTTTAGAATCTTCTCAATAAAGGAACAATTGTTTGTTTATTTGATTGATTATGTGTCATCAAGTAGCTGTTAGACTCCTAGCAACCAGATAGATTTTTCTCCATGATAGTTTGAAAATTATAAAATATATAAATCCATGCAGCAGCTCTGTATGTCTGTTTGTTACAGTCTGCCTGATCTCTTGTTGTTTTTTAATTTAAACTGAGCAACTCTAGATTTAAAGGAAAAAGCTATGCAGTCCTTCTTTTGCATCTGTCACGACCTATGGAACTTTTGAAAGCCTGTTGTAATGCTAATAGATTCAGAGGAAAAGATATGCGAGATATTTTTTTAATACGTTCTCTTTAAATGCGTTCTCTTTAGTGGAGTGTTTCCAGAGCCAGCGCTTTAGGAGATCTGTAAGATGAAGTGGAGAATTCCACTCTCAGGGACTGCTCACAGTGAGCCTTTAATTTATGGTTAAGTAATGTCAGGAACATATTATCATAAGGGTTACTTAGTTTGGTTAAGGCTTGAAGAAAAAATATGAGCAAAGGTTTGTGGAAAAGATTTAACAATTTGAGGCAAAATTATTCCATAAAATTCTCTCTCCCTGTTCCCACACCATCACCACATTATTTCCTGAATGCGAAGCCTTAGCTTATGACTTTGGACCTTCCTTCTATTGACCACGATTGCCTTCTTTCTGAATAGGATTTTACTGCTAAATTCTAATTTTCTTTGTCCTAATCCCCCCTCCCAAAGAAACCCATACCCTAGAATACTTTTAAATGTCCGGGCCTGGTTTCAAACACACCAAACTTCATTTCTAGTTTGATTGCAAAAGTGTCTTATTTTTTAAAAAGACGAATCAAGTAATTTAAATGTAATTCCCTCCTCTCTAGTAATTCAGGTTTTAAAATGGGCCATACTGTGATTTTTAACAAGCTTGCTTCTATAATTGCTGTTTTGGGGAGGGGTTAAGGTGTTTGGCAACACAGCTCTCAAATAAATGAGCTAAAGAGTGAACTTTATAACACAATTTGTTTTGTGTAGCTATTCAGCTGTGATCTATTATATAGGTAGCCCATGGTGAACAGACAAAAAAGCAACATTTTCTTAATGAAGACCAATTCGAATTTCTTTAAATTAAAACAAAACAATATTTTTGATGGGAAAGTCCTCTGTTCAATGAAACAAATAATGTTCAAACATGTCAATCATCTGATAAATTTAAGAGCTTTCCTTTAGATACTTCAAGTAACATGAGAGTGGATCTATCTTGATAAGACCAGTCTCCCCATCAACCCTCGGTACCCCAAATTTGTAGCCAGGGGAACTATTGCATGGATGAGATTGAGATTTATACATTTGGATTGTAAAAATCCAGATGTCCATTAGATGGCAGTAAAGGAAGTAGTTGGTTTTATCATTATTGATGTATTGTAATGGTCTGTCTCTATGACAATGTCCTTGAGAAACTGGAGGAGCAGCTGGAGCAGCCATCTAGGCAAGAGGCAGATAAGAGGCAGCTTAGCCTGCAGAAGCAATGCAACATAGCAAACATGATTAGTTTTTGGATTGTAAAGGGGAAGGAAGGTGGGGAAGAGATGGACTTTCAAACTTGCAAGAATCTGTTACTATAAACCTGCAACACAGCCAGTGTTATGATTGGTGCTCCTGGTTAAGACTATTTGAATGTTAGACAGCCAATTTGAAAGTTTTCAGCCCAGCTCTTATAGCCCTAATGTAGACTTTCTGCATGATTTAACACCATGCACCATAAGCATTTTGTTTAATTTTTAAACTTGAGGAACTTTTAGGTTTGGAATTAAGATTTTATTTAAGATTTATTTTTAACAGTAGCTTTGTTTTGGGGTTTTTTGTTGTTGTTGAAAGAATGTGAGGTGATTATTTTTATGGCAGATGGCAGAATCTTGTGCAATCTTGGCTGATCTCAAAAAAAATGTGCAAGCATAACATAGCTATAGGAAACTGTGAAGTTGAAATCTTAAGGGTTGAAAGAGATCTTGATAATCATTTAGTCTAACTCCCAGTACCCAGTGCAGGAATCCTCATAGTATCCCAGACAGATAGTAGTCCATTTTTTTCTTGAAAACTTCCAGTGATGAAGCACCCATGAGTTCAAGAAGCAGATTGTTCCATTGCTTCATAGATCTTGCATTACAAAATTCCTCTTTATTTCAAGTTTGGATCTCTTTATGTGTTAGGCTTGGTTTGGTCTTACCCTCGGGTCTTATGGAAGCCAAATCCATGCTTTTTGCTCTGTGATATCCCTTCATGTATTTATGTTTTATAACCTGTAAGTCGCCTAGAGTTACCTTGTAGGGAAGATGGGTGGCATAAAAATTTAATAAACAAAGAATGAATAAATCTATCGAAAGACTCAGTCACTAGTAGACAAGCTCAATTCAGGTATTTATGGTATGAATTACTGACTATACTAAGCTACACGGATGTCATGAGTATTCATGCTTTTATCACATTGAATACCAATGCAGCTTGCTTAGAATAAAACATGTTGTGGTATCCATAGGAACAGAAGGGAAGTACATGGTGAAATGAAAGGAATATAGAAGTATGCCAATTAATCAAATGTTGGTTGTTCGGCATTGGTGCTTAGAGAATATTATGCTGCGTGATGCAATTTAGGAAGGTTTTGTGATATTTAAGAGGCAGTGTGGTGTCAAACTAAGCCAGTGCAACTAAGCCAAAGCTTTTCAATGCACATGTACAGTAGTAACTACCAGGACCGCTCCCTTTTCAAGGATAGGACTGCTGTACTGAAATCTATAGTATTTAAGGTGTATGAATTAGCTTCTCATAAGCAGCCTCTGGTTCCAGGTAGTTCCCTTTTCAGGGATGGGAATGCCATAGTGTATCCACATTATCTCCAGCATATTGCTTTGTTTTTTCAATTTACTTTCATACATTGCAAGCCTTTACTGCCTTTCTTATCAAGAAGTCCAGTTCTTGTTTGAGTGCCAACATGGCCAGGAGAAGTGGTAAATTCAATAATTTCATGGAACATCATTACCTTGCTATGTTATCTGCACCCATGTTGGTGCTTAGATAATATGGGATTAAACCGGAAGCCAACAGAGAGCAGCAGGTCAACCTTCTCTTCCCTTCTTTCAATTGTCAGTGGCCAGTGATGCTTCCTCTGTCTCATCAATTGATTGCTTTGCTTTTGTTACTCTCTTATTCAGGGGAAGTTTCACCGTTTTGCTTTGTATCTAGAGCCTAAATAGAGTTAGAAGGATAGACAATTCAGCCAGGGCAATACCCAGTTTCACTGTTTTTACTGCCTCATTACATTAATCAAGCTAGCACATTCTTTTTTCATGATCAGCAGGACAGGGTCACCTGGATCCTGAGTCATAAATATATGTATGTAATATCTCTGGATGCACATTATCATTCTTAACTGGAACTCTTCATTAAATATCATGAAATCATAAAAAGAATCCTGCTGGATCAGACCAAAGATCTATCTCATCCAGCCTTCTGTTCCTACAACCAGTCAGAATATTATAGGAAACAGTAATCTGTACATTTGTTCTCTAATTCCTTATTTGCAAACATAATTTGTGAGAGATCTCTTGATACATTTTTTTTTAAAGCTTACTATAGTCTGGTTGCATATGTTAAATTTATGAATAGACTTATGTAGACTTTTAGATTCTTCAGCGGTACAATGCGAGTCGGTTCAGCCTTAGGGTTATGACTCCAGAATAGCAGAGGTGCAAGGGATCTTGCAGGTCTTCTAGTCCAACCCCCTGCTCAAGCAGGAGACCCTATATCATTCCAGACAAATGGAGATCCAATCTCTTCTTAAAAATCTCCAGTGATGGAGCACCCACAGCTCATGAAGGCAAGGCATTCCACTGATTAGTTGTTCTAATGATCAAGATATTTCTGCATATTTCTAGGTTGGATGTCTCCTTGATTAGTTTCCATTTGTTGCTTCTAGTTCTACCTTCAGGTTCTCAATATTTTTATTCATAACAAAAGACTTTGCAGGTACAGAATGCCCAAATCACTTAATATGGTTTTAATACAACTATAGATATTATAATTTTAAGTTTCCAGTCCTCCAAATTCTTGTATTCTTTATAGAATACTTATTGGGTTTGTTTTGATATTAACTTGTCAGCTGATGCTGATAAAAGCAGTGATGCTGATGTCTTATAAGATTCTATCAGTAGATAAATAAAAAAAATGCAATTCAAGGTCAACAATTTTCCAATGGTGGCTTTAGGCATGGAGTAATTGTTTCTGTTTTTGAAAACAATCAATACAAGTTAAATCGATCTGCTTTCACCTATGGGTGGAGATTTTATAAATTCAGTCTTTGATGGCAAAAGTAAATGCTACAAGGGTTATTCATTCATTACTACTTTGACATCAAAGTTTTTATTGCCAAGCAAGATTTTATAGCCTAATTCTTAATAGAGAGAGGGAGGAATGAAAGATTAGCTATGGAAAAATTGCAGAAAACTTTTTTTTAATCTTATTGGAATCAAATCATTAATCCACCCAGTTCAGAATTACAGTAGTTAACACCAGTTTTCTCCACTCTGGGGTTCATCAAGTCATGTAGACTTAACCTCCCCTGAATAATTTTATTGAGCATAATTATATGCTGGGAGGCCTTAGCCACAAATTCAGAGGTGCCAAGATTATAGAAAGCTGGCTTGTGCTTTCTGCCAGTTGTTCTTTAGTGATTCTTACAAGTTTTTCTAAGTCCAATCAGGAAACATTTGGAATGGAGCTTGTTACTTGCTGCATGCAAAGTGTGTGCTTGCATCAGGCGCAAGAAATCAACTTGTTCAAATGAGTGCAAGTTTATTTCATGTGATCTGAACTACAAATGGTCAAGGCAAATTGGCAGTAGATAAGAGTCAATAGAATTCAAGGAGGGCTGGATTTGTGGGCACAAAGGGATTCCAAACTGATAACATGCTTGATCCCTTCCTCGGGTTCAGCTTGGTCATCTCCTACAGCTTTACATCAAGGCATGGGTCCTTCTAATTATGTGTTAAATTTCTATGGGGAATGGCTGGCTGAGGAATTCTGAGATTTTAAGTCAACACATCTTAGAGTTGTCAAGTTGAGAAACACCAGAAATAGATGGTTTGGATATTTCTGTATCCTGAGCAATAAAATATGAAAGTAGAAATTCTATTACAAGTCATGGCTCAAAGCCTTTTGAGAACTTACTTAAAGCTATATTCATATTTATCATCCCCTCTCTTTTTAATGTAGGCATTCATTTGCTCCTTACTCTTACTTTTATGCAATGAGCAATGTAAATAGATGTTATAAGAAGCATATATCATAATTATTAATGCTAGAGAATGGATTTATAACATTATTATTCTGCTGGCTGACATGAAAGGTTATTTTAAACTTCAAAGAAGCTGGGGTTTCCAAGCAGGTTGTCTTTCATCTGGTAACTTATGGTGCTTTAAGTGTATTATTTTAGTGGGAATGATAACTGATTAAAGATCTTTTCCTTGATTAATCAGTGAGTAAGCTTAAGAATAATCCCTTAAAGTGTTGCTCAATTTTGTTCTCAAACTGAACATGCTGCTAATTGAAGGTAAATTCTGCTGAACAAAATGGAGTTCCCAAGCTTAAAAATATTGATAGGATTATATTACATGGTAATTTTTTTTTGATTTACAAAACAAAGGATTGCCTTGTAAATTTCTTGGCTTTTGGATGGTGCTCCGATCTTGTTTTCCTGAACCACTGAAGAGAAAAGTGCACTGATTGCAAGTGGGAGATTAGATTTCAAAGCAGAAGAGTAGCTAAAGCGGATCAATCTTGGAAGTAGTTATATCCTGCTCACCGAGGGATAGATGGCCCATAGGCAAAAATATGTGCGTATGAGTCTATGAAGAACCATTTTGGTGTAGTAGTTAAGGCATGGGCCTTAGGCACAAAACCAGCTGGGCTAGTCACTTTGTCTCAGCTAAATGTTTGTGGTGTCATTGTTGTCTCAAAGGTGACCCTGGGGGCACAGATAAACCTCCAAATGGCTTCAACAGCTCTCAGAAAGAGTGCTAACAACCAGATGATTGCAAAGAAATATAATCCCTATCCGGCCATCTCCCCATGATCAGAATGGATGATGCTTTTTGGATGAGAAGTGAAAGGTTTTCTTCTTCCTCCTCAAGAAAAAAAACCCATCCATTTGCCTTTTGAAAAAAAAAACACTTTTGAGGTTTCTTTCAGCTAAGAAGAAGGTAGTGTCAAACAACTTCTGAAAAAACCTTCCCAAGGAAACCGTAGGGACTTGTCCATGCAATTACCAAGAGTAAAAACTGAGGAGAGGAGAGGGGAGGGGATTCTTCATTGGCCAAGTGTGATTGGACTTACAAGGAATTTATCTCCAATGCATAAGCTCTCAGTGTGTATATGAGCAACAAGTGATAAATCATGATCACAATCATAATTATGATTATGATCACATATGATTATAATCATAATTATGATCATGATCATAATTTATCAAAGTAGAGTGATTGAATTTTGGAGGTCCTCTTTTTTTATCCATAGTACGTACCAACCAGAGATGGTACTCAGCAGGTTCTGACCAGTTCTGGAGAACCGGTAGCGGAAATTTTCAGTAATTCGGAGAACTGGTAGTAACCTTCCCCCTGGAGTGTGGTGGGAATGGAGATTTTGCAGTATCCTTCCCCTGCCACACCTGTCATGCCCACCAAGCCACACTCACAGAACCGGTAGTAAAAAAAATAATAATCCCACCACTGGTACCAACAGGTTGTTTAGTATGCTGTAAATCAGTTAGATCAGAAAATGAACAGACACATAACAGACAGTTGTTTTCCCCCATTCATACAAGAATGAAAGACTAGCTGCTTGATGCTCAGTTTTGCTAGGCAGATAGTCATTAAGTGCTGTGAGAATTGTGCTCGGAATGAAAAAGTTCCTAGATCTGAAGAGAACAGCAGCTTTCATTCAATGGAGAGCAGCATGCCAATATCTTGTGGCCATCAGCTCACCTAGTCTTCCTTGAATTTGGAGCCCTGTTCAGCATCATCATCTTGCTTTGGATTTTTCAATAGCAGTAAATAAACAAACAAAGCCTGTAAATCTCAGTAAAATCAATGCCCCCCCCCCATTAAGCAGTATAACACTGCAGTCTTTGGGATGCCCTGTGTGTCGGCCTCAAAGAGACCACCCAGAGATCTTTCAGCTAAAATGTGAACAGAAGTGTACAGTGCACAAGTACACACTGTTGTGCCTGGACGATTAGACAGAATCAGATAAAGCTGATAAAAGAAAAAGAAGACAAACTAGGAAAGGCGCCCATGGTGCAAGCAGGAATTAACGTCAGTGCTTCTTTTTAGGTGTCTGCAGGGGTTCAATTCACTCCAGCTCAAGCCTTTCATGGCTGCTCAAGAGATATTGATTATATACAAATCTGGGCATAGAGCAGAACAAATGATTTGCTATACTAAGAAATTAATTGAACAAGTCACTTTAGATTATAGGATTAAGCTCTCAGCAGTAGTCAAATATTCCAACACTCGTACCATCTAACTGCAATTTAATAGTGGCTGTTGTCTCATCCACTGCATATTTTGACACTCTTAATCCAACTATTGTTTTTATGGTAACTTGGTGTCAGGGCTAAATTCCAGAGCCAAGACTGTTCTACAAGGACGCTGCAAAGAAAGTCAGAGAATTTTGTTTTGTAATAACAAACAAACAAAATTAAAAAAAGCCATGTACTTTTTTCTGCAGTAAACAAAGGCAATTTCATTTCATATGTTGCTAGATTGGGATTTGAAAAATTCAGGAAATCTTATCAAATACCAAGATCTCTGGAGAATAGATTAAAGTAATGCATTTAATTCAATAGGTATTTGTGCTAATGGAAAATCCACTGATTTCAATAGTCCTGCTCTAAGTATGACTAAGTTTGGATCCATTATAAAAAGTGATACCAAAAATAACAAAATTATCATGGATTGGAAATGTAAGTAAAAGCTAAAGATTTGGGGAGCTTTTTAGTTAAAATAATGTTTCAGCACTGTTGACACTGTAGTTCAGAATTTTTGAGAATTAGAAAGAATCCTTTAGTTGTAAATATTTTTTCCAACTTTTTCATAATATATTCAGTGGATTGGAAAATTCATTTCATATAGTCTGCAAATTAGCATCAGGTATGCTCTGGAATAAGATTTGTCAATTTTAACTAATATTAGGAATTCAAGGAGCAGAGAATGTCCAAAGTCATAACTGATTTAAGTCTCTGCAGTAGTTACTATTGAATAAAATTATTTTAGATGGCACCATTTTCATATATTCTTTTTTTTTTGTTCTTGATAAATTCAGGATTCCACCCCCAACCCCACACACATACATGTTCTGTGCTATTCCATTAAGATATGCTAAGTCCACACTCAAATATCAGTTGGCAAAATATCTTCACCAAATCTTACAATTATGCAAAACGTTTAATTAGATATATTGCTTTAATACCTTATTGTTTCCCCCCTCCACAATAATGAATTGTTGTATGAACCTATTTCTTTTCTTTCTTTTTTTTTACTTTAAAAGCTGGTCAAAGACCATAATAAAGGGATTTGATTTGATTTGATTCCAATTATAAAATATAGGAGAAAATATAATTTCCCAAATACAACTGGTTACAACCATTTGTTCAGCAACTGTTCAAAGTTACAGGGATATCCTTACCCAAAACCTTTCATGACCCAACTTCCATCGAGCGGGTGGGGTACTCGCTCTTCCAAGCTGCAGAAGGTGAGAAACTGCGAGGCACCGGCAGTGCGGGAAGCAGCAGCTAAAGAGAAAGCGAGGCAAAGATGGCGAGAGCGAGGAGATTTTCAAAGAGAATCCAGCAGCCGCCGCCGAGCCGGCCGGCCACACCCTGTGGAGCTCCTCGCCCTCCGTGCATCAACTTTCCCGGCGCTTCTGCACGCCCTGCGCTGGCCCCGAAGACCAGCCTCTCTCGGGCTCGGCCGGCCACGGAAGAGCCACCTACGCCCGCCTCCCTGCTGCAGACGCTGCCCAGAAGGAACTTGGGGGTCCCTACCGGAGCAGCCCCTGGCCCCATCACCCCTGGACCAGCAGCAGTGCTACCGCTACCTCCTCTTCCAAAGGGCCAGGTGAGATGCTAGTGCTGGACTGGCCCGGTGTGGCGGGGATGCCTCTGCCGCCTCAGCTGTGGGTTATTGTGTACTCCTGGCATAGTTTGGCCTGGTTGGCCTTTGCCTCCACCACCTCGCCGCCGCCACCCCCCTACCCAGTTTGGGGCGGCTGGGTCCTGTAGAAGGTCGCCAGCAGCAGCTAGAACGAGTTGAAGCCTTCCCTGGACTTGGAGCCCGGGCTGGTTGAGAAGAGCCCCCCAAGGCCCTCCTCAGGCAGTGAGGAAGAGGAGGAGGCCTGGATGGTGCCCCATAGAGGGAAGAAGAAGAGGGACTAATATTTTAATATTTTAATTTGTTATCGTGCCCCTCGATGACGGATTATTATCAGGAGAGGAGGCACAAGGCAAGGAGGGTTTTTAGTTTTGTTTTAGCTTAAGTTTTTAGCGTTTGTAATTTTTAAGTTTTTTAGTTTATGTAATTTAATTTTAACTAATGAATTTTTAAA
>JAOYMU010000001.1:77279240-77294980 GCA_025802295.1 Psammodynastes pulverulentus | reverse complement strand
CCCAGCCAGGTCTCGGTGATACCTGCCAGGTCTGCACCCTCCTCCTGAATCAGATCTAAAATCAGGGGAGCCTTGTTTACCACAGATCTGGAATTGCATAGCATCAGTCGGGTACCCAGGGCCTGAGACTCTGCACAACCAGGTCTACAAGAAGGGTCTGTAGGGCTGGAGCATGCCACCGCTTGAAGACAGCGGGGGTGTGATCCCCTCACTCGATATGGCCCTCTACCCCCGCCTTATCTGCCCCTCCCACTAATGATGTTAATACAGTTTCCCTCTGGAACATGTACCTCCTCCGCCCCCCCATACTACGTGCTCTTCCAGCACCCACCGGCCTGGGAACCCTCCCTCCCCCATAATACCCTCCCTTGTTCCCGCTTCTCTATCCTGTTAAAAAATTTCCTTAAAAATTTCCCTAAGGCATGATTTTTAAAATTCATTAAAATTAAAAATTATTACAAGAGCTTAAAACTTAAAACTAAAAAACCCCTCCCTGCCTCGTGCCTCCTTTCCTGATAATGATCCGTCATTAAGGGGCACGATAGCATATTAAAATAAGTCCTTAAAATATATATATAAAAATGTATATAAAGGTTATTATTTCTAGCTTATCAGGGCCTCGTATCCGTTTCTTCACCCCCATAATGTCACAGCTGGGTGGGAGGTTCGGATGTCACCCTTCCCTCCCCCTGAAACGAGCGACTAAAATAGCCTAACATTCATAAACCTGGTTAATTTAGGGTTGACTCAGCTATAAATGACTCAAATTAGGAGTAAGGCGCTAGACCAACAATTAGCAACCAATGTTGGCACCTCACAAGATGACAGGTTTCGAGAGATAGAAAATCGACTTCATGAAGCGGGGGACCTTCTCAAAAGTTGGAAGGGTCCCGGTTAAGCCGGTAGAATCCGTCTCAGTGTCTTACGCCACCCCGGTGGGGTCCCAGCAATACCATTTCCCACAGTCCAGGCGGCGTAGTTACCTATCTGCTCTTCCCAACTTGTATTCCATCTCTGGCAAACATCCTTCACATCCTTCCCAACTCATGCAGTAACACCTCTTGCATACTCCCACATTTCTAAACACACCCCTCACTTCCTCCACCACTTGGCAGCAGCTGGTGAATAAATTGGTACCTTTACTGAGGTCTTTTTTTAAAAAAAAGCTGGTCTGTTGTGCAGGACATTTGCAGCCCATGGGCCACACATCGGGTAGGCCTAATTTAGATGCAGAATCATACTGCTCATATACAGGCATCACCTTCAGTTTATCCTGATAATCACGGGGACTGGTTCATCTTTGGAAATTACTGACTGCATTTTGGAACTTGTGTGTAGGAAACACTAGTAAAGGGTTAGGTTTTAGGTGGATTCTTTGTGGCTTTCTCCCTAGCCAAGCCTTTTCAAAAACTGTCTTCCGACTTCCAATTGTAATTGTTTGGCGTAGGCTTAGAATGGGCTGAAATCTGATAATCAACATGATATGGCTAAATAAGACCCTATATTGCAAGTGAAAGCATTCTGATTATGCACAAAAGCATGAGAAAATAAAATTGTCCTGCAATGTCCTGCAATGTCCAGCAGGATGTTGGATGTTGACATGAATTGCCAGTTGAATCTTATCACAGTATTGCTAAAAAGAACATTGTTTTCCATTATATTTGAACTGACGTCACTAGCATTATTTTTATCTTCTGCCTGTTCATAATTTTAGTAAAAGTTAGGAGCTGTATTTTTTAAATGGCATACTTCAGAAAAAAATGCTACATTATCAGTATCTGGGGAGACAAGGGGACAAATGACATGTATATCATGACATCAGCCTGCACATAATGCAATTTTATGTATAAGTGTCGGATGTCATGGTATAAGTACATAAGCAGCATTTTCATCATAACATGTGCATCTGCATCATCATCATCATGGCCATGGGTGGTACAATGGTTAAAATGCAGTACTGCAGGCTTCTTCTGCTGACTGCCGGCTGCATAGCAGTTTGATCCTGACCGGTGCAAGGTTAACTAAGCCTTCCATCCTTCCAAGGTCAGTAAAAAGAGAACCCAGATTGTTGGGGGCAATATGCTGACAATGTAAACCGCTTAGAGAGGGTTGCAAAACACTGTGAAGCAGTATTTTTGTCTAACTGCTATTGCTATTGTGACATTGCTATGACTTGTTAAGAGATTCTGAGTGCCAAGCTGAACCATGAGCAAACCCTTCCCTTTAAAACTAACCCTTTTAAAATTCTGAAATCCAACTGTTAACATTCTTCTTAAAAATGTATGCAGTATTAAACAGCATTATCTTGACTTTTGAGATACATTAGACTAAGTTGCAAAAGTTTATAAAATCCTTATACCCTCATAATGGAAGCATTTTTAAAGCTGTTAAGAAATGCAAGTGAAGACAAGTTCCATTATAATGGGTTGCTGAAAGTCACAGAAACTAACAGATGAACTAGTGTTGACAATTCACTCAAAATACAAATTTTGATATACTTGTGATTTAAAAAGAGAAGCCATTATTCTCTCAGAGTAGATGTTACTGATCAACAAAAATGGCAGATGCCCAAACAACCTGGCCAATTTGTTACTAAATATCTACTTAATTATGTAATAACTATGGCATGGAATATATTTCTGCAATACTGTACAGTATAAAATGCCCTAATTTGCCATTTTTCTATGTAAAAAGTTTGATAAACAAATAAGCACTCAGATGTCGTCATCCTGATTGTAACTGTGATTAAGATTAGGAAATGTCCAAAGAATAATGGTTCCAGATTCATTTATGCAAATTTCCATGAATTCAATTCACAATGGGGGAAAATTATAAGCTATCTTTAAAGCCAAAGCAAATTGTAGTTTAAATTTCAGTATAGAAAGTTTATGGAATAAAGGATTGAATCAGTAGAGTTCTAATAAAATGCAAGCTAGTTCTTTAATCGGGTAAGAAGTAAACCTTGGACACATCAATTTGCATCAAACTTAATGTAATTATAGTGAAAATGCATACTTTGTATAACCTGTTGCTGAGAAAATGTTTCTACAACTTCAAAATTTTAAAGGATATTTCTAGCTGTTCAGAACTGCTGAATATCCCTGTAATTCCAGATAAAGTGTGAGTGCAATGAAAGCAATCCATAACATATTTTATAAACATTTTATTGGTTTAATAGTGTACACAGTACTTACAATTGTATCTATTAAAGACAAAATACACTTCAAAATGCAGAATAAAAAATTATAAACTTTTGAACTATATACAAACTTTGCATTACAATTTCACAAATATCAATGTCCCAGCTCCATTCACAACCAAAAAGAAAAGAAAAAAAAAATTTTTTACATGCAAAATTTTGGAAAAAGCATCACTTGAGGGTTACCTATTTCCTTCCTAAGTATCAAGCCACTTTATATAGGCTCGATATTCCAGTGCTTTCTAAATCAAAATAATTCACACATTCCTTAAACCAACTACATCTTTATCCTTAAGTCTACTTCCAATTAAGCATTTCATGCAGTCTCTTTTCACTTCTAATTAAGAGTTTGCATTTGATATTACTTCTACTTTTAATTTTTGCTTGAGAACAAAACATTTTGCATCATCTTGTAGTTTGAGATTCCCAAGATTAAAAAATTGTTTGAAATAAATTTGTCTTACACACATGAAATCTAAGCCATTGGAATAATAGGTAATTTACACCATTACAGAAAAAAAACTAACTATAGAAATGTTCTAAAGACTAAAAATTAAATAGGTTTCTGCTTCATCTACATACAGGTATCACAAAGACCAATTTTGTTTCTATTAAAAATAGAAACATTTACATTTTTAATAAATGTAAAGGTTGCAATGGCTAGATAGTTTTAAGTTGCAAATGTATTATGTTTTAAATATACATAAGAATTAGGAGAATCTTGATCCTCTTAATACAGCTGAAAAGAGGAATTTATGGGAAGAAAAATCCCTAATCCAAACAATACAATACAATCTTCCCCTCACTCAGCATTATTTCAAAATGCATCAGTACTTTTAATATTTACAGCAACCTCCCAAATCTGATGTTCTAGATATTTTGGGATCAATCCCAAGAATTCCAGAAAACATAGCTTTTGGGAATTGTAGGAGCGATGAACCTAATACATCTGGAAGATACAAGATGTAGGAAGGGCAATATACAGCAATAGTAGAAAAGAAAATCCATTCCCCACCCACAAAGCATTCATTGTTCCTTCACAAATACCATCACTTAAATACCAATCAGATTTTTGTTATTTAAAACAGTGAAGAGAAATGCTACCTGCTGAAGCAGCCAGCTGAAAAACAAGACAATAATCAAATACCTAGTATACTGAAAAACTGAAGAAACACTGAAGGAAGCACATTTATAAGCTATACAAGCTATAATGCAGACTTAAACAGATGAAACAAGAGCTTTGCTGCCAAGAGCTTAAGTTAGAGCACTGAACTGCATGAGACCAGCAACCGCTTGAAATTCGGTCCACACCCAACTTCAAGTTGAAATTTGTTCAAACTAGTTCTAAAGGTTTACCAGCCTGTTAAATATTAGTTGTTTGATTTTTTTTCATAACAATAATTTGCATTTACACTCTCTTTTCATTCCTTTTGAACTCTTCTGTTTCAAGTAAAAAAGGAATTTTGTGAAGGCAGACTTCTCCAACAAAATTTAAGTGAGGACCAATGTCTACTTTTTCCAGGAAGGAACCACTTCTTCCAAAATCACAAGGTCCCCTTTAAAAATGTATTGGTCAATTACCAGGCCACTTTTTGTATGCAGCATGCGTGTCAAACCCACAGCTGTTTTTCGTAACAGACCAATTTCAGTATTCCTCCATTCTCAGATTTGCTGAGCAACTGAAGGGCTGAACAGAAGCCTATGAACCTACAAAAGCAGACCTCTTGGCATTTACCAGAATAAGTAATGGAAGATATACAAATGAAACAAAGTGGTATGTGCCATTATGAATCTCAGATCTGATGTCAAAATCTGAACGATCAAGTGAGATTGCAAAAAACAATCATGGTTTTGCAGTTTTGTGTAAGAATAAAACATAAAGCTGTTACAGACAGGACAGGACTAAGGGAAAGAAAAAAGCTATTCACAAGAGGAAATAATAGATTTTGAATTGTTAAGATTTACAAAGTGCATTATATGTAAAATTTGAAAGAAGAGTTTATATTTTCATATCCAAAGCAGTCTAAACTTTGACAGGATATACAGAGTTTTCATTTTGTTAGATGTATGATACGGTCCTTACATACTGTCTGATGTTCACAGTTCAGTACTGCATCTTATCCTTTGATCACAGAAAGTCAATGGGTCCAGGCAAAGAACTAGTTTGCATAACTGGAGACATTCACAACCTGCACGACCAGTTTCTAGGGGAGCAAGTTAATGAACTTGAACTGTCAAAAGCACAATTCAGCTACAAAACACTTTACTAGCCATAAAATCAGATACCCTCCCCCAATGGCCATTCCCTGAGATGAGATTAATTTTGTCCCAGATAGATATATGATGGACAGTATTTCAAGGACAACTTTCAGCATCTTGTCAAGATTTTATGAGAGATTATGCTTCAACAATAGAAAATTATGCTGCTAGACAGTAATAACAATCCTAATAAAAAGCGGTGTCTGAGATAGACCAAAAAAAAAAAAAAAAAAAAAAATCACACCGAGAAAACAAAACGTATCAGCTCTGGCTGTTTCAAACATTAGTATTTCTGTGTGGTTCAAACCCCATAGTTTCCAAACAGTATAGCTGTCCTATAGTAAGTCAGTTATTGCTATTGCTATCAAGCTGGGCCATTGTCCTGCCAAGAATGTTAAAGGCCTCTTGAGCCAGACTTTCAATCCCCGGTCTGAGAAGGGTGAATGGACATTCCATTAGTACCTCAGTTGATTGAATCCACTGCATTTAAAAGCTAAAACAAATGACTCACTGAGAGTGTATTATATGTTCTGATAAAGAACAAGATTGTAGCAAATTTTCCCATTCAGAAGTTGATTTGATAGAAAGGAGAGGGAACAATTGCAGAGACACAAGATGTTTGTCCAGATGTTTTGTTATTTAGTTGGTTGTTAGGATACTCTAATCATCTGTGTCATAGCTTCTTCGTTTGCCTGGCCAGAATCCTGTATATATATATAAAAAAAGATTTTGTAACCTCTATTATCTGTTTCATAGTATCTAAACACAATTACATGTTATTTAAAGTCAGACATTATGTTGCTATAGTACAAATCAGGACCCACAGAAACTTGCTTCAAGGAGACTTATCTGGAGAAGGATTTATTATACAGTTTCTATTTGGAATGTGGTTCTCATACTAATACAGCTAGATCTTAGCTTACTATATAGATAATATATATTTCAACATCTAGCAAGGTAGGATACAGTATTGTATGTTTAAGGGATGGCCAATTGGCAGAATGTAAGCAGCATCTGTCTCCAACTCCCCAGGATAGATTGTGCTCCCCTTAGATTTTTTTCCGCTTAGGGTACTATGATGTTTATATAAACAATATTATACACAGAGGTGACACCATACTGCAATACATTTGTTTACCCAGCTGCAATGTCTGCAGCCTTGTCATTCTACTTAAGTATTGTAGAAGGGCAGGCTTGTACTTTAGATTCCTGAACACAAAGCAGCATCCTTCAGTGGACAATTCTAATCTGCTTCTGAATTATGAAATATGGAAAAAAGGCAATATCAGTGTTTTGCAGAAAACTTGCTAAGAAGCTATGGTATCAGACTGAAGAATGGCTTATTATGAGGATACATGTTTAAAGGGTAAGGGTTTTATTTCTCAAAAAAGAAGGTACTACTTGTTATTCTGAAAACATAATGAAAACAGCTTTTCAAACAAAATAGGAAATGCAATATTTAATTTGCTTCAATATGAAATCCAAAGTAACTAGAGCTGAATCTTCTGTCCCTAAAATCTCTGAGTATGAGAGTACCATAATTTTTCTAGATCATAAGATATAGTTTGAACAGTTATTTTAGAGAGTGATTGCTGACATCTTCTGACACTCTACTTAATACAATTAAACCCAATGAGCAGGGGGCAAAATGTCCTGTGGATGGAACAGTCACTTTCCCATTTACCACTCTTGAGGTTGAGGGCTAAGGAGAGGAATTGAAGGCCCTGAAAAGATTAATGGGAGGACAAGCTGGCATGTAAGCCATATAAAGGAGAAAGAGGGACAGGGGTGAGATGCACTGCCCAACTCATCTTAATAAGATCTCCCTAGATTTGTTATGGGATTGCCCAGACTGCAAACTACCAAAAATTATTCAGCCAAACTCCTGAACCATAAAGTATTGGCTTCAGATGTGGAAAAACCCCACCTATTTGTTTACGCCTGTCCTTATGTTTTAAGATCATCCAACCCCTCAGAGTTCAGAAACAAATAGTATTTATGATTCCTATTGTAAATTTTAAAATATGTAAATAAAAGTAAACAAATAAGCAGAATTACACTGTGAATAACAGAAGTTTTAAGCTGTTCTATAAAGCAAAGCAAAGCAGATCATCCCCACAAGTAGTATTTGTCAAAAACAGTTGCTAAATAAATACCAGTGGTACTGTTTTTGAAACTGCCTATACTATAATGTACTAACAATATAAACCTTATTTTTATTTAACAATTTAAACATATATAAGAAAATTAAAGTGTGCCTCCCACACGCTCACCTGGAGACAACTGTTTTCTGAGGTGTATTACTTAAGTGTTCCATAGGTTTTTTTTAAACAACTGAGCTAGATGAAAATGTCAAAGTGAACTAAGTTTTCACGCTTTATAAAGTGAGAAAAAAGTAACAAGAATTCAGAATTTATTTCTGGTCAATGCTAAAGTATTAAATTGGAAACACCCACCCATGAAGATCAACTTTACCTGCATATGGGGGCTATCTTTTTCTTTTGGAGAAAAGAAGCGTCCCCCTTCTCCTCGTTTCCTTGCCATCGCATGCCGATGTCGGGATTCATGAAGATATTTCTGTATATACAATTACAAAATTGTAGAGATGAAAGCACATCTTATGTAATGCTAGAACACATATCCATCCATCCATCCAGCCATCCATTTTCATTAAGTAAAGACCAAGAACAGAAAAGGCTGAAATAATGCTAAGGCTAAAAAGAAAGGGGAAAATCCTCAGTATCACCTAGTCTGAAAGAAGTAATTTTCCCCAAATCTAGTGTTGAAGGCTCACAGACCTACAAAACATGAATTGCAATTAACTTATTCCAGTAATTTTAACTAGCATTTTTTACAACTAGGCTGGATTGATGCCAAGAGGTAAAAACAAAAGCCGATTTGGTCTTTGCATATACTGTCCACCATTGCCTTTTTGGTAAGGGAAACATCAGATGCTTCATAAAGGGAAACACTATGTTTAGGGATTAAATGTAGAAACATCAAAATAGTCAACATTCATATTTTTTGATCAAACAACTGAATTCTATGTGCCGTTTGGTGAACCCAAGGAATAGGGCCTTCTCCGTGGGGGCGCCAACCCTCTGGAACAAACTACCTCAAACGCTGCGGGTGCTCCCTGACCTGAGATCATTTTGCAGGGAGCTAAAGACCTGGCTCTTCCGGCAGGCCGGCCTGGGGTGACCAGGAGATTTTAGCTGGGGTTTTAAATATGGATTTAGAGTAGAATTTTAGTTGAATTAGTATTTAATTGCAATTGTTATGTTGTTTTACTTTTTACCCTGCTGTGAACACCCCGAGTCTCCGGAGATGGGGCGGTATATAAGCTTGAGTATAAATAAACAAATAAAATAAACTGTACTTGTCCCCAAAGTTACAGCCATTGCCTACAATTATATGATCAAAATTTGGGAGCCTGACAACCTGCTGGCACTTATGACTGCATGGGTGCTTCAACCCCCCCCATCTCCCCAATCTCTGCCATTTTGGCCCCCCACCCTATGCTTCTCTGCCCCTAGGCTGACCTTCACCATCTGGGGAAGGCTGAGGAGGCTGCAGCTTTGTACTGCACTGAGGCACAGTGTGACAAACAGCTGCAGAGTCACATGGTTCTGGGGCTGCTTGCCCTTCCACAAGGCATAGTGCAAGGCAACCAATAGGACACAGATGAAAATAGGCAGTAGAGAGGAGTTGAAGGGGAAAACGTTTGTAGCCTTGGAAGAACCGATGTTCATGACTGGGAAGGACCAAGCCAGAAATGGTTTGGATTGGGAGGGAGTAATAGGAGGGGGTAATGACCAGTTGAATTTGGTTAATGAGAGCAGTGAGGATTGCCAGAATTGAATAACAGAATAGAATAATAGAATAACAGAGTTGGAAGGGACCTTGGAGATCTTCTAGTCCAACCCTCTGCTCAAGCAGAAACCTCTATACCATTTTTTAAAAACCCAGTTGTCTATTCTTAAAAACCTCCAGTGTTGGAGGATCCACTACTTCTGGAGACAAATTGTTCCCCTGATTAGTTGTTCTAACTGTCAGGAAATTTCGCTTTGATTATTTTCCATCCATTGCTTCTTGTTCTGCCTTCAGATTGCTTTCTCACGTGATATTGCATTTTACCACCTCATTGCTTAGTGATGGAAATTCCAGTACAAATCCATTGTTACTCAAGGATTATATGTATGTTGGTGTGTGCATATTCTTCCCTTTTAAAATATGATATATAGTCATCTCTAGCTCTTTCATGGTATATAAAAAAACTTAGAAATAATGCTTGCACTTTTCTTTATTTAAATGTGGAATGTGTTATTTTAATACTCTTTTGAAGAAGTCTTATCCATTGCACAAGTAGTGCAGAGAATAAAAAGAACAAAATTGTAGAAACTATCTAGTGCCTGAGCTTGCTTATTTCTTTAGCCTTCCTCAGCTGTGTTTTGCAGGTGTTCTATGTCAAAGTCAAGCCATGGATCAAATGCAAAGGCTGAAATTGTTTTATGCCTGATATGTGTAAATACAGAATATTTTTTTATTGGAAAAACAGATTAGAAATGCTGTCATTTAATAAATTCAGAGTGATGCCAAAGTTCTGCTAAATAATGCAAAACACACCGAGGACTGCTATTTATCTCCATATCATTTTCTTAATGAAATGGTAAGGATTAAAATACTGCTTTGTCTTTAGTATTTTGTTTAATGTAACAAAAGCTTTAAAAACTACTTTTTCAGTATTTTCTTCCGTTCACACAATTTGCTCTGTTACCTAGAAAGAATTACAAAATTCCCATTTTGAAGGTAGAGAATATACATACTAAGAGCTGAGGCAAACAGCAGGGACAAGATAATTTTTTTTTTAGATTTTATTGACAATCTGGAAGCATGGGAAAATCACTAAATTCACTTACACGTTTTTAAAAATTTACAAATGCAAAATTGCTTGATTTTCAAGCAAACACATCTTTAAGATTAAGCTTTTGTGCTAGAAGCGGGCAAGATGATCCCAGCTGTATGAGGATCAGCTAAAACATGTCTTGTTTTCCAGGTCTTTTATAATTATTTAATAATACCAGCAAAGTTTGGGAATGGCCATTAAAATGGTAAGGCAAAATGGAACACTTGAAACAGAGAGTCTAAATTCCTATTTGGTTTGACATGGTTTGAGGTAATAATCAATATGCAGGAAAGAACCCCTGGGAGGTGCTAATATTGAATTGTCAGTTCAATAATTAATCACTCTAAAAAAAGCAAGCATTATTTTAGGATCAGTTGATTGTTTGATCAATTACATGCCATTAAGTTGTTGTTGACTCCTAACAATTATATAGACAGATATTTTTTTCTGTTAAGATTTGTCCCTAATCTGGTCTTTCAGGTCTTTCAATAGTGCATTTCCAGCATTAGTGCCTTCTCCAGAGAGCAGAGTCTTCACATAAAGTATCTAAGTAGGATAGCTTGAGTCTGGTCATTTGTGCCTTAAGTGAGAACTCTGGGTTAATTTATTTGATGATCCATTGCCTTGTTTTCTTAGCTATCTATGGCATTCCCAGGTGTCTTCAACAGTAAATTTCAAAAGTACCAATATCTTCCTATCTCATAATGTGGTGCCCTTGCATTTGGAATATCATATGTAGTTCTGTTTATCATGTCTCAAAAGAAAAAAAAAAGATCTCTGACTGGAGAAAGCACCAAAAAAGAAAAGCATAATAGCTATTATGTGATAAAAGATTACACACTGGTCCCCCCCCCCATTTAGTTTATGAAGAAAGGGTGTGGGGTATGGTAGAGGTGCACCAAATTATATACAAAATAGGAAAAGATATATTTTTCTCCTTTGCTAATAGTTCTAAAACTAAGGGGTGGTTCAGTGAAATGAACAGATTTGCTTAAAGGATGTTACTTAAATTATGGGTTTAACAGCAGCAATAAATAGTAGTGGTGACCCACGTGAGTATGGTATGGAGTCATTAGTGCAGAAGAAGACCACTAGTGGCTGCTAATCCTGAACTTATTTTTATTTCATTTAGTATTCAAGGTAATATGCCTTTAAGATTGAATGGGAAGGTGTTGTTCCATCTCTGTCCTATGGCTGAAGATTTTCCATTGATATCCATTTAGCCGGACTGAAACTGAATACAAACTGACTATAATCAGGCTGTGGTCTTGATAATATTTTCTAAAGACATGGCTTTTATAGCTTAACATATTTCTGGCTCAGTTCATCACTACCTACAGTTTTATCCTTGCTGTCTTTTCTCTTTTTCCCTTTTATTGCTTTTATTATAATTCCTTTATTTTCATTATTGTGAGCAACTCACAGTCATTGGGAATTGGGGACATGTCCGTAAATACTAATACTAATATTTATTTATTTATTTATTAGTTTAATTTCTATACCACCCCTCTCCGTAGACTCGGGGCGGTTTACAACACCTAAAAACATAAAAAACTCATACACAAAATTCTAAAACCTTATACTTTGCATTGTATTTCCATTCTGGCTTGGTGAATTGAAAATCTACATTTTTCTTACTTAACTCAGAAGATGTAGCTGATAGTTATGATGACCTGACACCAAGTTTGATTTTTTTTTTAAAGTCATAGTTTTCATACAACTCAGGGCATGAAGTGTTTGTGACATAAGTGTCTGTGATCATAGTTATAAGTGTCATTCCTTATTCTGGAATTTGCTTCTCCCAGTGCTTCATCTCTCTTTTTGCTACCAAAATTATCAGCTGCTTTACTACTCCTTACCCTTCCATTTCTCAAGGGGCACTCGTGGATGGCATGGAACCCATATGTGCAGTCATTCCAAGTCAGAACATGACTTGATGGTCTACATCACATTAAAATTCATACAGCTCCCCCCCCCCCAAAAAAAAAGAAATCCAAGGGGTTGGATTAGTTTTGCTTAAGGACTGAACTAAGAATGCTGGCTCTAGGATAGTTAGGTAATTCAGCACCTCTTTGCCTAAATAGATCTTATCTTCCACAATATGTCACTTCAGTTCTCAGGTGATTTATAAAGCCAGCCAAGTACTATGTTACTTCAGGAATGAATATCAATCATGTATATTTAAAGCAATAGCACTCATTCTGATTTATTTCATCACAACCACATAACTGGGCAGATTCTGCCTCTGTTTCTGGACATGTTACTGTTTGCTCTTTGCTTTGACGCAGTAGCTTATTAAAACTTACAACTTCTTAACAGAAATTTTTAATTGTGACATTTGCTAGAAAGGGGTCTCCACTAATTCTGTTCCTCCTCCTGATTTAAATGGAGGGCTTATTCTGAACAAATGCATTTGCATGATAAAATGCAACTGGGATTACAGAAATGAATTTAGAGTGAATCAAAATAAGAAACTTTTAGAATAAATGCATTGCAGATCCCTTTAAAATGTGGCACTAACATAGCATCATGAAAATTCATTAGTTCTGGGCACAGGAGTCTAGGAAGGCAAGGAAGACAAATGACATCATGGGTATTATGATAGCATTGTGCAAATTGTATGCATTATAAAATATGTATTAGTTATGGCTTAATATATCCAATGTAACTAGCAGGAATTACATAATATGCATGAGGCATGTGACATAATTATAGGTGATCGATGGCTGTCATTCTGAGATCAGCAATATTTTATATGCATAACCTTAATTTGGTTGAGAGGTAGTCCTTGACTTACAACCCCAACTGAGATCAGAAGTTTGGTTGCTAAGTGATGTGGTAATTAAGCAAATGATCATGTAACTAGACCTGATATTATGACCACTTTTACCACAGTTGTTAATGAATCATGTGGTTGTTTAAGAAGAGATTGGACAGCCATTTGTCTGAAAAGGCATAGGGTCTCCTATGTGAGCGGGGGGTTGGACTAGAAGACCTGCAAGATCCCTCTGTTATTCTGAATCACATGGTCATTAAGTGAATCCAGTTTCCCCAATTGACTGCTTGTTGGAAGCATTTCATTAGTCCCTCATACTCTAGTCACCTTCTAGTGCAACTACTGCAACATGCTTTACATAGGGCTACTCTTGAGGATCACCCACTAGTTACACTTGGTCCAGAATGCAGAAATATGGGTAGTTATGACCCAAGAGTGTGACACTGTTATTTCATGGGCTGCATTAGCTTTCTATTGGCAAATTGTACCAGTACAAATCAAAGTGCTGGTTATCACATCCATTGTAAAGCACTAAATGGCACAACGGTGGGTTGTTTGTGGGACTGTTTCTTCCAATGGTGTCTGCCCATCTCACACTGTCCAATAGCAGACATGTCTATTCCATGGTGGTTCCTTCCTTCTAGAATGACCACTTGCCATTCCCAAGATACCACTGGCCTTTACCCTCCCTGTCTTCAGAAAGGGAGTAAAAAAATGGCTGTTTTTGAGTGTTTATGCTGAGAGATTTGGAATCCCTATCTGGAAGGGGTTAGGTTGCGTACAAATGTGGTACCCAGTAGCCTGTTGATGGCTGATTGGATTTTGTTTGAAATTATTTGTTTTATTTTGTACTTATTGCACTCTGTCCAGAATTGCAATATTTCATCAGGTAGACATATACATAAAACGGATGAATATGGATATGTGGGGCTAGAAATCTAGCAAGCAAAAAAAGTGTAATTATGACTGCAGAAATGAAATAGATAAATTTCAGTTCACCAGGAGGACAGAGCACAACATGTGTAGGCGGAAAGATATCCAGGTACAGCTGGGAAGGCACTTGTTAAAGCCAGCAAATTGTTTCCACACTAAGAGAAGGGTTGACATGTACCAAGTTAATTCAGAGAGGATCAGAGAAGAAAGATGCCAGCTTTTACGCCAGCTTTTTTTGCTTCTGAATACTTTGCCACTGACATATCTAGGACAAATGCAACACAGCCTTCTTTGTATGTATGTATGTGTGTATATATATATCTGCTCGAGGGTGGTAGCCCAGAAAACATATTTCTTCAACTTCATCTCAGCATACACAGGAGATATACTGCCTATAAAACCTGATGCTGATTAAGACTGCCAAGAGTGGAAGATAGTGATATAAAAGAAATCTGACATGGTTCCTTACAGAGGATGCTTTGCAGACAAAAGAACAGTAGCAAAGTACATTTTTCTGACCCAACCAGTGAGAGATTCAAGAAGCTGAAACTGTTTTTCATACCATACGTCTTAATTAAATACAGTGCACAACCTTCTATGCCCCATTTGAATAAGCAACTGGTTCAATTGTTTTGACATTGTTTGTTGTTGCCATTGTTCTTATTGGCAGGAGAAAATACATTCTCCCTACCCTAAATGACCCAAACAAATGATCTTGGGTAAATAAGAAACCATTCATTCATTCATTCATTCATTCATTCATTCATTCATTCATTCATTCATTCATTCATTCATTCTTCAATCTTACAGCCACCTATCTTAGCCTGGAGACTGTGGGTAGTTTAACATTCAAAAATGATTAAAACAGTTAAAACAATTTAAAACAATAACTACGTCCAAAGAAATTTAGCAAAAATCTGATAAACCCCAATATAACACTTTGATTCTAAAAGCAGATGCAACCCAATTTACTATTTGTCAATGTGAGAGAAGAAAAGACGTGAACTGGAAACACGCGTTGCATAATATGCAGAATGGAATAATCAACCAAAAACCACGGTTAGTTTAATTTTACTTTACTGTGTATTTTTCCTGTCCTTCAGGTGCTAAAAGCTTCAGGGCAGCTCACTATAAAACTGATTAAAATAGGAAAAAAAACAATCAAAATTAATTAAACTTGAGGAGGAAAATGGTGATTAAAAAAATTCTATCAGCATACTTAACAATTAAATTCAGAGCACACTTGAAGAGGCCAAAAATCGTTGGCAAACCCAAACAACATGGAGACTGCAGCTGTGATGTGGTGAGAGTATCCCATTAGTGTGGCAACTAAGAACGTTTTAAACCCCAGATTATACAAATTTAAAACACTTAGTAACATTAATAATAAAATAGGTACTATTTCTCTTATGACCCAAATCTAAGAACTACTCCGGAAAAGCTGTGTTTTGTATATATCACAAGTAGCAGATGTTAGAAAAATATAAACCAAGAATAATTCCCAAGGGAAGGTATTCAATAGCCTGGGAGTCACTCATCCCTTGCCTTCAGGTGAGAAAGAGTGACTAAGACAACAAGGTGTTCTTCAAAAGGGCCTAACTTGCAGATCTTATGGCCACACTTCTTAGACCAGAGGTCCCCAAACTTGGCAACTTTAAGACTTGTGG
>JAOYMU010000001.1:77231996-77244288 GCA_025802295.1 Psammodynastes pulverulentus | reverse complement strand
CAAAAACCCAAATGACCTCTAGATAGAAGCAGAAGCATGTAGAAAACTCTCTCTTATCATCTCGGGTTCGAGATAGCTTAATAATCTTATTTTTAATTATATCTGGAGCCACAGTTTCATTGTTCTACATGCTATGTAACTAAATGTTAGGATTTCTCATTTTTATCTTGCAAAGTGATGCCTCTGTGGATCTTCTAAGCTCACTTTTCTGTTCTTGGGCCATTACACCCAAGATTGCACTTATTATACCAGGGGTGTCAAACTCAAAGCCCGGGGGCTGGATCCAGTCCATGGGGTACTTAGATCTGGCCTGCAGGGCCACCCTGGAAACAAGGACCAGCCCGTGGTGTTTCTGCCAGTGAAAACAGGCTCCCAAGCTCCATTTTCGGTTGCCACAGCCTCCTGCAACCCTCTGCCAGTGAAAACGGAGTGTCAGCATTCAAGCATATGGCCCTCCTGAGCTCTATTTTCAATGGCAGAGGGTTGCAGGAGGATGTGGCAACCAAAAACAAAGCTCGGGAGCTTGTTTTCACTGGCAGCACTCGGGCTACCAAAGGTCCCACAATAGGAGTGATGTCGAGCTGGCCACACCCATCCTGGCCATGCCCAACCCAGCCCCCCCAAGGTCAAACACAACCCTGATGTGGCCCTCAATGAAATTGAGTTTGACACCTCTGTATTACACCCATTACACAGCACAAATCCACCCTTGTTGTATGCCCTAAACATTTATACTTTTCCCTTTAGTTGTACTGTTATGATCGTTCTTGCTGTTATTTGTAATTGTAAATTTGAAGATTTGAGATACTGAAAAAAGCAGGAGAGAGGCAAATGGAAGCACACAAAAAATGAAAAAGAAGGCACAATAACAATGACAGTTTCTACACTATCATATGAAGTGTTTTTCACAGCCACACATTTGAGATTTATAGCAAGATGTCAGTTATCTCATGGCCTATAAAATTCAAAAGTGCAGCAAAATGATAAAGGGGAAACAAGGAAGTTCATTTTTTCTTTGAAATTGCTGGTTTCCAAATAAATGGAATTTAATCATTTATATATTTTTTTATAATGATATAAGTGGCATTTTTTTTACTTGAGGCACAGAACAGCCCCTGAGAGCCTCTTTTTTTGTCAAGGTTGAAATTAGAACAAAACAAAGAAAACTTTTCCAAAGAAGTGAATTACAGTTGTGTACATACATCCCCATGATACCTACTGACACCCACAGATAAAAATGGCCATTTATCATGACAGCTTCAAAAGAAATATTAGTATTTAATATTTAAATATCATTTAAAGGAAACTCTATTTGATTTGCTTTGGGAGTATATTTTTTAAAGAAAAAATTGCTTATTGTATTTTTGGTGGACTGCTAGATCAAAATATGGAACTTTGGAATTTCCAATACAGAAGGAAGTGCATTGATGTCCATAAAATCTCTAAAAATCAAAGACCAAGAAGAAGAGGCTTTCAGAAATCCGGTTTTGTGCTTAACTTTATCTGTTCCATTTTTTTGTGGCTGTACAACACTTTGTAAACTTTACAAAAGAGTGTCTGATATTTCAAAAATACTGGATGCATAATCTCAAAGCTATCTGGGCTTTACAAATAAGCAGCCTCTGAGAATGAAAACAACCACTTTTGTGAGCAGAAGTCTATTCAAATGGTCTTTTTCTTCTCACTGAGGGTCTCCTTAATTCCCAACAGCCTTCTGTGAAGGGTCCTTCAATCCTTTTTGGAGCTGGAAGAATTCCATCACAGCTATGCTTAAGGAAGTCATTCTTTAAGCAGACAGAAATGCTCTTGAATCTATAATACTTCTCTAGTTCTTTCATGACTGTGCTGGTAAGATGGGGATCTTAAATCCTACTAAAAAGTATCATACTTGAAACTGTAGACATTCTATGGCTTAAATAAAAGATGTCATTGCTCTTAGAATGATGGCAGACTTTAGCAGAGACGGGTGCAAATTGTTATCAGAATGAAAATAAGCACATGCATAAATATAGAAAGACAGTTGAGTAGCTTTAATAAGACCCCCTGAGTATTCATGGTAGAGAAGAGATTTAATGTAAGGGCTTCCTGCTCTATAACTATGTCTTATATAAATTTTATTCACATGATAACAATTCATATTATTCACAAAATTCACATGTAGAATTTTGATTATGTATTACTCAGGTATTCAAATTTTTATATTTCCCCTTTATCATTGGATTTAGAGTGAAACATGTCCAATAAAGTTTAAAATCCTCCAAGGAGGATTTGGAATACACCTTTACAGAGTTAGTAACATTTATTCATGAGAAACGAGCAGAAAATGACATTTGAGTTGAAACTATAATCCCCTTTCCTTCCTATATAACGGACTGGGAATTACTGTGGTCTAATTATTTGCTTATCTCACTGGTGACTTATTATAATATTGTTTGATATTTCTCTTTCTTACAAATGAGATGGAGGATGCTAAATAAGACCAGACATTATGTTCCTTAAGAAATATCTGGAGTGTTATATCAACAAAAAGGAGAAAGGAAGGCGAACATTGGTTTCATGAATCCATAGACCATAGAGTTTTCAATCATCCATGTACAATTTGATTTACTGAAAGTGAGAAAGGAGTGGGATAGGAATAGGTTTTTTTAAACTTATTTCGATTCTTATCTCCAAATAGACTTACTTAGGTTTAAACTATTGATATAATATAATGAAAATAATGTTACTTCTTGCACTAAGTTTATTTTTAATATCTTAATTATTGAATCTTTTTTATAAATGCTATATTTTTCTCTTTCCAAACAGAGCAAGTATTGTACAAAAGCGAATTATTTATTTTCAAGATGAAGGATCTCTCACCAAGAGATTGTGTGAGCCAGGTACTGTGAACAATACTCCTTTTCTGTTTCCATTCTTCTCGCTCTGATGAACGTGATTTGCCCACAACATTTCTCTCTTCTAACTGGGAGCACATGCCAGCTGAATTTAAATAGTTTTCAGTCATATTTATTTCAGTGCAAAAAATCTGTCAGATTTGATATGTTTTGACAAATTTCTACTACTTCTTAAATTAACTGCATCCTTAAAATTACCTTTTGAACTTGTTTATTTGTAAAAGTTGTGTTACATTCATTTATGTTACAAATGAATTTTCTTTCAGAATTTATAGTGGTCTTGACTTGGACTTCATCTATGTTTAAATTTGTAAGCAAGTAAATTTAGATGTTTTTCATAATATTCATAATATTCTTTCCTAAATTCATTCTGAAATTTCCCCAGACTGTAACTCGTGCTCTATGCTCTATGGGAAGTCCGACCAGGATCGTAGTCTTGGAAAAGTCTATGTATCAACAGAAATAATTGTATGTGATGTAGAATGTAGCAACAGAAACACCCAAGCCCAAATACATGGGTACTAAAATTTGTTTACTGATTGAATAGAAATATAGCAAAGAATAATGTATGTTTAGGCCTGCTGAAACAAAGTTGCATTGTTGCAAACAAAACTGATGTTCTGACTTTTTTCACATGCTACTGATGTTTTGACTTTTTTCACATCCTACAGAAGAGCATGTGTAGAACTGCTAATTTGGGAAAGGGATTAAATTCTCAAATTATAGTAACAAAGGTTATGCAGACATTCCCTCCTCAAGTAAATCAAATGTGTGTGGTAACACACACACACACACACACACACACACACACACACACACACAGAGTCAATAAACAAACTGGTCTTAAAGGACAGAGGGAAGATCCATTACCGAGGCAATGATCAGGTAAATGAAACTTGAACCCAGGGCCAAAAAAAGTTTGCAAAAATGTCTCAGACACACACACACACACAGACAGACAGACATACATACATACATACACACACACACATAAGACAGAGAGAGAGAGAGAGAGAAAGAGAGAGAGAGACCCCTAATAGTCATTAAACTAAAAAGTGGGGAGGAAAGGAAACACAATCAGTATTTGCAAATTTCTGTTACTAGAGCTGTTCCAATGAAAGTACTATAGTTTAGTCTACCTTACACCTCAGACTTTAAACAATAAAAACTGCATTCTTAGAAGAAGCTACTCCTGCCAGAGTAATGAGCCTATTCAGAGAAGCAAGTGGCATATAGGAAGTTATATCTACTCATCTTCCTTTCATCTCTCAGGTGCAGAAATACTGCAAAGTAGCTTTTCTGGCAATTGCCACCATAATGATGTGCAAGTTGCTTCATGCAGCCTCATCATGCCACTTTCATACAGCTAACCTAAAATATTTTGTCAGAAGAGATCTAATTTTTTTCCCCGTTTTCATTAACAGAAGCAAACTGGACAGAAGCAAACTTTACAACAGTACTGATCATATAGTATCTCCCACATTTTCATTGGCCCGAACAATTTACTCAGAAGGATTGTAAAATACTCTGTGTTCTGCAGATCTTTAATTTCTTTTGAGATTACATTCAAAATGCATACTTTTTATGCTGAAGCCTTCCAGAGAATGCTTTCTGGATCTTCTTGCATAAGACTAGTGATTTCTTTATACAGTACTGCAGAGGAAATTACCACTGCAATTCATTTTATTTGTGGCTGTTTATTTTTTCCATAATAGTCATTTTTAAAGGGATACCAAGGCAGATGGCCTTTGTCTTTTCCTCTTTGACCCAAGAATCCTGGATTAGCATAATTTGGCCTTGACTTTTATACTCTTCCTGAAAATACCCTGAAGTATGTGCTCTCTAAGATGCTTAACTGAATTTAATAGAACATGACATATCTGACACTCGCCAGGCTATCTCACTTGCTGAGTCTATTTAGTAATGCAGATTGCTTTCATTTTGAAACAGCTCTTTATGTCATAAAGGGTGGATGTGCTCAGGGAAGTCAGTGGAGCAAGTTACATAAATGAAATGGAGATGTCTGTTTTGTGGTCTTGAATGCAGAAAAGTTAGAGGAAGCATTAAAAGCCAAAACAATTTGTCAAGAATCTGAACTGCATCCCATTTGTTTCTAAAAGAAGGAAAACATTCTGCCTCTCAACCTGTTTTGAAACTCTCTTTTTTTTAATGGCATGTTTTTATTTGTATTTCAAAGTATTGGTGTATGTACAAAACATTTGCTTATGTTACATGTCGCCATGTTCTATCTGTAATATCACTACCATAGACTCTGCTGTGGCAGTGAGCAGAATTTTCATAAAATGACAGTTGGACATGATATTGCCTTCCTCTGGGGCTTCTATTTCTATATGAAGAATTATTGTTTAGAAGTATACCTACGAAAATGTATCTGTACTATCAAAACATAAACACCAATGGGAGAAGAGATTTGAGACACATCCCCCCCCCCGAATTGTGTCTTTCAATGTTCTCTAATATTTTAAGGTGGAACCATCCGAATGTGGGAGATAAAACAAGGAGGATTGATATTAGAGATAATTCTACAATATAATACTTTTCTTGTCAATATTTCCCCCCTGTACATGCAGTATATATGGTATTTTATGGAACTATGTTTCAGGCCTTTTCACACGTAGGTAGGGTCATTTCAAAAAGGGGAGAGGGAATCAGAAGGTCGAGAGAGAAGCAACAAATGAAGAATGCAAATAAACTTTGAAAAATGGCAGGTAACCTCTGTCGCTTCTGACTCCCATTAGGCAGAATTTCAGCTGAACTGAAGTCGTTTATAAATAAAAGGCCATCTCTAGGTCCAACTTAGTTCACAATCACAAATGTACCCTGGCGCTCAAGGTTACATGTGCAGTCAGCTGAAATTTACAAATATCTAGAGTTGTATTTTTACACAGAAAGAGAGGAATATATTGGCTCTCAAAAATGTATTTGCCAAGTCTAGAATTTCAACATTTTGCAGACCACCAAAGTTTGGTGACTTCATAAAGCTGAATTAGAATAAGTAACACTTCTTTTTCCTAGGTGATTATGAAAGATTTGTGTTACTAGTTTTTTTTAGCAAAATTGAAATTTTAGAATTAAACTATGTGAGGAAAATGTATCATATAAATAAATATGTAGCCTTGCTCTTGGCAATAAAATACACTTTCTTAAAAAACATACTTTTATTTCAATATTGAACCTATCCTGCTTAGCTACTGCTGAACATTGTAATGAAATGTGAAATTATCTCCTAGGGAGGTTCATTCAAAAAAAGAACCAAATGATCATTCATATTTCCTATAATGGGTTATTGGACTGGTCCTGAATGTGGTAGCATCAGTAGGCATGGACGCACTTTGGTATGTCTATGTATTATCACTTGTTTGTGATACTTCTTGAAAGAATGGAGTATAGAGTTATGTGCTACAGAAATATCCTTGCCACATTTTGTGTTGACAAGATGAAGTAAATAACAGGTGTAAGTAAGCAATAGAACATAGTGTCAAGCTTCAAATGGAGTTTTTGCTGTTGCAACCATTATTGCTTCTCAGCTTGCCAACAAACCATGGGGGAGGGACGGGGGAGATAGAACTAAATTCCAGACATCAAGATGCCAGCCATGGGAACCAAGGATGTTTTGGCAGGTATTTACCAGAGGCCCCCCAAAATTTCTCACAAACAATATCAGAAGTCTTCATTGGACAATGTGACCTGGTCTAATAGGGGGAGGGAAGACCTTATGGGTTTGTGCAGGAAATAGTTAGATCTGGTTTTGCCCTCCTCTTTGCCAATATGATGTACTCAATAAAATTTTGCATTAAGAGATTGGATCCTCTCAGCTGTGCTTGCTTTAATTGGGTCGACAGTCAGAACATTGACACACAGACATAGAAATTATTCTAGTATACAAGTTCTAGGTACACGTGCAAAGAAGAAACATATGAAATATCTGGATCCTGGGAAGTTGCTGTACACATGCCTATTCCAGGGTCTATCTACTATCATACTTGGGGATTTCTGACAGGCAGAAGGGACTTAAGGCAATCTTTGCACTAAATTTGATGCTAATTCTGTTTCATTTAATGGAATCCCTTCACAGATGTGCTTGTTGTCTTTGAATTGGAACAAAATCTGTTGCATAATGTCTTGTTCGGGGACACAACACAACCCTTTTACAGTTACATATTACACAAAATAATGTTTTATATTATTATTTCTTATTAGATTCCGCCATGGACGGTGTGACAGATAAGCCAATCATAGACTGCTGCGCCTGTGGAACTGCTAAATATAGACTTACCTTTTATGGAAACTGGTCAGAGAAATCACATCCAAAAGATTATCCACGTGAGTATTCTGTTCTTTTTTTCATGCTTTAGATGACCCTGCATGGTCTTTCAAAGGAAAGACCATTAGTTATTTTGTATTCATATTTTACACATTTTTCACAGAAAAACAGCCAAGCTTTCATATCCAAATGCAAAATGTATGGATCATGAGGTTTCAACTGACTTCTATTGCTACCCTACAGGGAAAATGCTCAGATAAAACACCATTTCAAAGCATTGAACATGTGGGATTACAGCTCTAATTGGATGCTTATTTAGCAACATGGCAACCTGTTGCATTCATGCTCTAGGCTATTATTTTCAGCGCTGATCAGTATTTTATATATACATTTAATTTAATATAATCCTGATACTTAATAAGAAAAAAAAGTCAAGCCATTATTTGATTGCAGCTCCCCGTATTAGAAATCCTAGGGTTTTACCTTTTTCCCCCCAGTTCTGTTATTGGACTTTACTTTTAGATCTTTAAATAATACCTTCATATCAGTGATAATGAAACCAATCAAGTGACCTGAAATTTTGAGTCACTTTCAGTTTTTCTTTAATAAAGATTATACAATGGACAACATGTTATTAAAGGCTTTGTGAGTGTTTTATTCTTTAATATTGCTTTGTTCCCATGCAACAAGCTAAAGTTCATGCAGCCAGAATTTTGTCTATATATCAAATGTTATTGATATCAGCTTCATAGATTTTTATCTCAACTTTATTAAGTTGAATGCTGCCTGATTCAGACATAGAGCTAGGTGTGTCAATAAAGGAGTCTATATTGACACATTAAAATTTGTGCTTTGAATTTGTGAAGTTGAAACCATAGACCAAATGCAAATATTAACTTTTCCTACAGCTACATATGGAGATTCTCAGTCATCCAGGTTATGGTTGTCCCAAAGGTGCTTTTTTTAGGAGGCAACTGGACTTCCTTGTTTTTTTCTTTGAAGACAGGTTTTCCTACTGCTATGATTCAATAGTGCAGGGGTCCCCAACCCCTGGGGTGCGACCCACTACCGGGCCTTGAGCCTTTCAAAACTAGGCTGAGGAAATGGCAGGGAGGCGAGCACCTGCATCTTCCTTTGTGTGAACAGCTGGTGAGTGCATTCCATTGGTGAACGCGGCAGGCACGTGCAAATGGAGCTGCACCTGGACCTGCTTGTCTGTTGTATGTGGGGAACCACTCCCTCTCTCCACCACCCGCCAGACCACAAAGCTGAAAAGGTTGGGGAACTCTGCTATAGTGATTGTTGATGTGAGAAATATTTGACATGCTTCTATTGGTAGACTAAAAATAAAGCTCTTTTGTTATTTGTAAACATTTTTCTGAATAATATGGGTTCCAAGTTCTGTTTGTTACTTCTTCAGCTAATTAATTGTTACAAATAGTCTTTTTAGCTTAAATGAGATTAAGTCTCGTCTTACCTTCTGGTGAGATGGGCAGCAAATAAATTTAGTAAATAAAAAAAGTCTCCTTTTCAGTTATTATTTCAACCTGTCCATGGGACTGTCACTAGGAGAATGTATTAAAGTATATATTAAATACTATAAAATGACTTATACATCTACTATTTGTTTCCTAATATGACCCAGAAATGTTTGCAGCTCATGTGCAGTGTGCATGGAAAAGTGGTTTGTTGGCCAGCCAAAATCAAAACAAATGGTCATGGAGAAGAGAAGATCTCAGGCATACTTATTGTGGAGCATGCAGAGTACAGAAATGTTTTCATTCAATAGCTAGGGCTAATATTACACAGTTAAAAGAATGGTGAATTTAAATCCAAGATGCACTAATTGAGAATTCCTGCACTAGAGTAGTATTTTTATAGCCCATGTTATCTCAGGGGATATTGTCTTTTTAAATCTTACCCAGTTAGGTTGACCCAGATTCTAACAGCCTTGGATCCTAGACAAGTGGTTTATTTAGATCTTCCTGTGAGGGTTGGGGAGATGTTTTATTTTGTAAAAACAAATATATAAAAGTGTTATGTGAATGCTTTTTATATTTTATTCTATTACTTTACTGTATACTATCGCTATTCAATTGCTGACAATATTTGTACTACTATGTTATCTCTGTTATACAATACCCTCTTCAATTTTAATTTTTCCCATCTCAAAGGCTTTAGAAAATTCTGTGATGCAGAGTTCTACTCTGGAACAGCTTTCCTCTAGACACTTGTATTTTGATCTACTATATATATTGTTTAAGTACTATAGCAAAATTTGGTGTAGTGGTTAAGGCATCAGTCTAGAAACTGGGAGACTATGAATTTAGTCCTGCCTTAGGCACAAAGTCAGTTGAGTGACTATGGGCCAATCATTTTCTGTCATCCCTGGAAAGAAGGCAATGTCAATCCAATACCAGGAAAATGGCAGGGATTAATTCAGACAATTGCCAGGACTCAAAAATCTGTCTCCAAGCACAAAACAAAACAAACTACAGCAAAAGTCCTGGTAATTCTTTAAAGACCCAGTCCAAGTTCCACCCAAGAATTTTTTTTTACCTGATTCTGTCCTCACTCATCATTCCAAATTCTTAAAGAAACGATCACTTTTAAATCATCTTTCTCTTTTTCGAACAAGAAACATGTTTTTAACACATGTCCACAAGAAAGCACTTGACTGTAGAAATCATCCATTTACTTCAATAATAATCTTTTATGAACAGATCTTTTAAAGCCAACGACTTGTTTGACCAATATATATTATTGCTCTTAACAATATGCTACATATTCATGACTGTGCTACTGAGACAAACTCTTTGATTGTGCTGTAAATTATATCATTTGCAACTACCTTCATTTTTTTTCCTAAACAAAACTCTATTATCATCATTAACAACAAAAGAATGTGGAATAACTTGTGTTTTGCTATTGTTGCTTCATTATTCCAGCAGTTACCATTGTGCATTCTCATTTTGTCATTGGCATTCAATTATAGTAACAGTTTTGCCCTTCAGTTATAATACATTTTCTTGTTACCTGCTATTTCTTTGTTCATTTGAATGTGAGGTGCAACATTGCTAGCCATAGTCATTGCTAATTATATGCAGTCTAATAAAACTTCACTTTTGAAAAACAGTTCCGCAGGAAAGCGCTACTGTTCCAAAATTACTGATTTCTTACAGAATTAAATCTAATGGAGTTAATGTTGAGGATATAAATCAAAACATTGCCCTGAAATTTTTATTCCCTATTTTTACTAACATAGGAAAAATTTGGTATTGATATGAAGAGTGCCTTTCTTCTTAATTTTTTTGCCATAATATTAGTACTATTTCATGCAAATAATTGTGTTTAAAATTTGTAAAATTAATATATAATATACAAAATAAATTAATACAATATTAAAAATTAAAATGCCATTATTTCTCAATAAAACAATAAATCTATTTTCAAAATCTAAAATTTGGAACAATCAGTTCAGCTAGACAATAAGGTAATATAAGGTAATATGGGTAATAGGTAATATAAGAATCTTAAATCTTAATTATACACCTACATGCATATGGACATTATTTTAAAATGTTCAATTTCCATTAGCTTCCATGAACTAACAAAGTATAAGGACATCACTGATGTCCTTAACTCATCAGACCAAAAAAATAGTTCTTCCATTAAAGCAAGGCCTAAAGCTGTTTTAGCTCCTTTATAAATTGCATTAATTTAGACTTTAATTGAAGGGTCAAAGGCAGTTGACTTCACAAAACAAGAACCAGAGACATAAACACCCAAAGACAAAATGTTATTCTAGTAAATGGAACAAACTAGATCAGGTTACTTGCCGAAGCATATAATGAGAATGAAGGATAATGAGGATAATGAAGAATACAGCATCTATAGGGGGAGCTTGGAAAATGATAATGTGACTAGATTGGAAGTCTGTAGAGAAGTATTGCCAAAACAGAAATTTGATAGAAGGAGGAAACATCACAAAGTGTCCTAACAGACATCTTTTGGATTGAGTAAAGGCAGAAAGTAGTGTATAACTGACAAACTGCTACCTTAGTCCAGAAATTAAAATAATCAGCTTTCTAGTCTCAAGGCTACAGGATGATCAGGAAAACAATAACAGTAGCAGGAGCAACATGTCTTACCCATATTTAAGATGTGCAATGACATCCAAGCCAAAACACATGCAAGGCAATCTAACAAAATGTGTTATACTGCTATTTATAATGACTGGTGGTTAAAAAAAATCAGTTGATGGATTGAGATTGGATTACATGCATCATCTAAAAGAGAAATGGAGGCCTCTACCTGTGTGGAATTTATATAAATGTAATACTGTATAATGTAATATGGTGAGCTCCCATTACTTGTCCTAGCTTCTGCCAAATTAGCAGTTTGAAAGCACATAAAAAATGCAAGTAGAAAAATAGGGTCCACCTTTGGTGGGAAGGTAACTGCGTTCCGTGTGCCTTCAGCATTTAGTCATACCAGCCACATGACCACGGAGACATCTTCGGAGAGTGCTGGCTCTTCAGCTTTGAAACAGAGATGAGCACTGCCCCTTAGAGTCGGGAACAACTAGCACATATGTGCGAGGGGAACCTTTACCTTTTAATACTGAATCTGACAATGTGAAATTAAGGATCCAAAAAAATATATACTGGTGATATAGTAAACAGTAAAGAAATATAAGAAACCATAATAATAACAGAACAGAAGAAGAAACCATTCTAATCAAGTGAAAACATACAACCAAGAATAACACTAGTTACTTAGTTTAGGTAATGAGATGTCTGCAAGAAAGCAACCAAGGTCAGAGAGCATCAAGGACCCCTGATTTCATTCCTGAGCTACAAATATTCTCTTTTATTGTTTAGATTGTTTAATATACAACTGTTCTGGCTGGTTAAAGTTAGTTTTATTTTATTTATTTATTTATTTATTTATTTATTTATTTATTTATTTATTTATTTATTTATTTATTTGTTTGTTTATTATTTAGACTTCTATACCGCCCCAGCTCCGCAGATTCGGGGCGGTTCACAACAAGATAAAAAGCAAAATGACTAAACAAATACAATTAAAATACAATACAACTTAAAATCTA
>JAOYMU010000001.1:77196605-77210271 GCA_025802295.1 Psammodynastes pulverulentus | reverse complement strand
ACATGACTGCCAAGCCACGCCCACCCAGTCATGTGGCTGCCAAGCCACACCCACCAAATAAGCCACGCCCACAGAACCGGCAGTAACAAATTTTGAATTCCACCACTGGTGATGTCCCTGCTTTTTAGTATGCTGCCTAGATTTGCCTTAGCTTTTCTCTCTAGGAGTAAGTATCTTTTAATTTCTTGTCTGCAGTCCCCATCTGTGGTGATCTTGGAGCCCAGGAAAATAAAATCTGTCACTACCTCAATTTCTTCCCCATCTATTTGCCAGAAATTGAGGGGACCGGATGACATGATCTTAGTTTTCTTAATGTTCAGTTTTCTTAACATTGAGCAGAGGATTATATAAGCCATTTGAGTTATTCTTATGGAACCTGATGCCTGCTAGTGAATCAGATTCTCTAATAGGTTTGTGAAGAGATGTAAAAATCCTTTAATGCTATTTTTTTAAAAGGTTAGGTACTTGTGACAAGGTAATTACTGTAGAGTATAACAAAGTAACAACAGTTTCACATATCAGTACTCATTAAAAAGCACCAATGATTTTGTGTTTTGTCATACATAAAGCATCTTTCACAGAAGAAAACAGTATGTCATGTAAAAGACTCTAATGATAACCTTCTCTCTGATGAAAAATATTTCTGTATGCAGGAAATAATTTTTATATAAAGGTCAAACATTTGATGCATCACACAGAGTCTGAACTAATACAGTCACATTTTGCACAGGATGTAAATTGAAATGAAGAATGAATTCTATTCATTTCAGGCAACTGGTGCATAGCGAGTTAACATAATTTTTATAGAAGTTGCCAAAAATATTAATGTTGGGCTAAATGAGTTAAATATTAAAGCTCCATTTAAAAAAAAAAGAAGTGGTGGTGAATTATGTTAATTAGATGTCAGCTTTTCTTGAAAAGGCTGACATGGGTTTGAAAAAGATTGTAATGCTTGAAAGAACCAAGAAGACAAAACATTTGAAATTCTGAACCCATAAAAGTTTCACATTCACATTATGAGTTAAATTACATGAATGAAAAGCTTAATGCCTCAAGCAGAATATAAGACCTCTTTCCATAAAACTAATTGAAAAACAGAGACAGTACCCTAGAGATGAGCAGGTAGACAAAAAGTAAGAACCATGCACTGTACTCAGGGGATGTTGTGAAACAGAATTGCCTGAAAGATATAACTTCAATCATCCATTCTTTTAAAAGCAATCAGGTGGAGATGAAAAACATATATGAATGGAGAATGAGTCCAAGTTGGATGAACAATGATGACATGAGTGACCAATGATGACATGAGTGACTATCAGAAGTGTAAGGTTAAAACTGAATTCATCATATTATTTTGTATCTATTTATTTTATTATTTATTTAAAACATTTATATAGTTGCCCATCTTTCAACCAACTCTGGGAAGCTCGCAATCAAAAATACCCCTCCCCCCAAAAAACCTACCACCAAATCACTTAAACCTACAAAATACAATGAATTAAAACATTTAAAAAATCAATAAAAACCTGGTGCCAGTCAGTTCTAATGTGTATCCAATATATGATATAAAAAGAGAAATTAAATTGAACTATTAAGCTAGAGTAAAAAAAATAATTCTTGAAATGTCTCTTAATTAGAAATGAACACAAAATAAAAGGATACAAGATTACCAGAAGTATATATTTCTTTTTAAGCCATCAACCATGTTTAGACAACATCTTCAAATTCCAAACTTTACAGAGTTTGCTTCGTGAAACCTTGATACACATTTTTAACATTATTTGGGCAGAGGTTTCATTATTGTTTCAATTCATTTTTAATTTAATTGTCTGAGAGCGGTTTTCTAGTTTTTAAGGGCAAAGTCTGCAGTGTGACATTGATGGAGCCCAATCACTTCATTTGCAAAACAGTTTTTACACTTGTTGAATGAAGATAATTTCTGAAAAACTGATGCCCTTGCAGGTTTTTTTTAAAAAAGGGAAGGAAACGATGCTCTGACACTGAAATATAAGGCACAAATGTATTGAGAAGTTATTTGGCTGAAGGATTAAAACAGATATAAGAATGAATAGAGGATATTGTAATATAAATGGATGAAGCATTTTCATTAACTTCTGAATATAATCTCATTGGATTCCTTTTGAAAGACATTAAAGGCACTTTTATCTGTAGGCTATCCTGTTCACACCTGGCTGGTCCTATTCCAGAAACTCTAGTTTCTGTTTCTCACACAATTAAAGTTGCAAATCACAAGTTGCTTAATGTTTTCACTGTAAATCTTTGGAATGAAGTAGTAACTGGATTGTGCAAACATGTTTTTTTACAGTAGAGTTTGCAATATCAAAGTTCCAGGCCACAGCAGCTCAGGCAATATGGCAGGTTCAAAAATAATGATATGGTTTGTATAGGGCACAGTGTAGTGAGCTTTTGCTGTTGTTATTTTTTTCCATGAGGATAATGCACATCTGGCACTTTAAGAATGTTTTTTTTTTTTGAAACCCAAACCAAGAATGGGGACTAAAAAACTTCCTCGCTCTGGATATGAAACAGGCTCTCTTCCTCTTCCCCAGAGAATATATTCAGGCTCTAAGTTCCAAAAATTAGAGTTAACAACTGGAGCTGAAACTGTGGTGCTGTGGGAGCAGTAAAATGGAAGCAAGAAGTAATTTGCAGAATGTTTTCTTTTGTTTTAAGTAATGCAGTCTTCACTGCTCTGCTAGTCAGAAGGTTGTGTGAATTGAACCAAGAACTCTTCTATACTTAGAAGAATTTTGACTTTTGGCTTTTTGCATGCTTCTATGCTTGACTGTAGCTGTATATTTTGTCTCATGGGATATTGGGATATTTTCATCAGGGTGTATGTACTTTTAATATTATATTGCCACTTTCTGTCTATGAAACCAGTCAATTGCTGAGTGGCAGTAGAAGATGGAGGGAGGCAGAGACATAGAGACAAGAGTCAGAAAGAGATTACAAACATACAAATCCTTATGTTATTTTTTCCCCCAGACTTATACATCTGCTTTCTATGGAATGTAAGGATCTGAATGTAGATTCACAATCTTTTTGTCTAGATTTCTATTTCAGTGTAGTGAAATAATAATATTTAGTGGTAAATTACTGTTTTAGGTCAAAAAGGCTTTTGAAAACTGAAGCAAACTTTGAAAAATAAATACTACCTCCCTCCCCCCCCAATAGCTCTTGATTGGACCAGGTCAGCCAACAAGTCATCAAATTCCAAAGTGCAGTGTGCTTTCTGTCACATAACTCCTGGCTTCTTCCACCACTTCTCTAATTCACTTCTGCTAACTCTCCAATTTGTTTTTATTCCTAGTGGCTGCCAAGCTTGCATAACCAGCCTGTTTCTTTGTGCTGCTCAGTCCTCTTGGGTTGCTTCCCTCCCCTAGAAAAACAGAACTCCCTAAGCAAAGCTAGTATGCAGGCACTCCTGGATTTACAGTGGTAATTGAGTCCATAATTACAGTTGTAATTTTTGTGGTCCTACATCGAGTGACCAGATTTAAAGTTACCACTGTTTTTTTACAGTAATCATTAAGCAAACACCAAGGTCCTTAAGGGAATCAATTTTCCCCAATGGGTATTTTTTGATGGAAGCCAGAAGTAAATGCTGAAATTATTTTTTTACAAATCGCAGTCATGTGATTGTGGGATGCTGCAAACAGCTATAAAGCTGAGCCAGTTGCCAAACATTCAAAATGCGATCACGTGACTACGAGGGTGCATGCAGCCATCCTAACTCCAAAAATGCATTGTACGTAGCTCTGGGGAAGCTGTTGTGACTTCAAGGGGTTGTTAATCAACAAGTTGCATGTTGAGGACTATATGTGTATGATTCCCTCTGCCTTCAATCACATTATTGTCCCAGCAGTCCTGAGACAGTTATCAGATATTCAATAGTGTTTTTTTAACCGTGCAAATCATGCCTTGCTTTGAGAAAACAGATAAATCAGAAATCAGAAGCAGAGAAATAATGTTCTTCCCCACAATTAGTGTAATGCTACATTTCAGGATCAGACCATTTTGGATGCTTATGATTGATGAAATGCAGTAAGAAATGACAGGAATTTTCCTTCACTGAGCCTCTTTTGAGCAACTTTATCCAATTGTTTGTAGCTCAATGCAGAAAGTATTTGTACGACAACCACACTTCGTTAATTGCAATTATTATTAGAGCTGAACCCAGTTACCTGCCCAAATAGTTTTCCAGTGAGTTTAGGAAGACAGGGAAAAATAAAAAATGAGAATAGTGAGGCATAATATTTGAATTCAAAATTTTAATCGCTTAATCTTGTTGTCTATTAGAGGCATCCTCCTCCCCCCCCCCCCCACATCTCCATCCCAAAGGAAAGTTGCCCTGGAGTGCACTAGGAGAACTATAAAACAAAGCAAAAACTTAATAGAAGTTTTTAAAAGAAATACAATGCAATAACATGCAGCACACCTAGATTTAATCACATAAACCTCTCTACCAGATATTTCTTTAGGGAGAGGGAGCTGGGGAGATTAAAAAATTTAAGGAGGTGGGACTGTCTGAGCTCCATTTGGGTTTATTTTGACATTTCACACATATATAAAGGTTAAGGGTTTTAATTGCACTTTGAATTAATCTTTCCTGCCTTGATCTTGCCACTGCCCCCCCCAACCACAATAAAAACATTCAAAGCAACTTTTCTGCCTCCTGAACAGATTCTTTTCGTATGATGAAAGTTTTTCCAAGAAGTACTATTTAAAAGTGGGTTGAATGGCGAGGTAGAACTGTAGTTGCTTTCTAATCTCAAGAATACAGGCCTGCGGTCTGAATAACGTCTCTACCTGTGTCTGTTGAACAATATTATGCAAATTACAAATAGTCTAATCTTGGAGTAATGTGCCAATCAGGATTTATCTCTGTGCCAGATTTCTCATCTCTCTGAACATTGCAGTAATTTTATTGGTCTATTGTCAGAAGTCTAAACATATCAATATTTGTATGTTTGAAAGAAAAATAATAATTTAAATACAAAAGTACAAAATTTATACTCATTAAATTAAATGTTTAAATTAGCATTCTTTGGGGATTTTTTTTCCATTCAAACTGAAGATTGCTGGAGAAACAAAATGGAACACAATTATGGAGAAAAGCATGTCAAATTGGAATGCCTTTGAAATAAAAAGATTAGCTCATTCATGTATATTGAATACATGATCACTTAACATTTAAAAAAACAACAGAAACTTGGGTGGAGGTTTATAAACACTTTGATACTCTTCTAAATGGAAAGTTTGGGGCAAAAATGGAATTTCACAAAAAGTCATTGTAGCATTAATTAATCTATTGTTAAAAGAGATCATTTGGGATTTCCTGAAAATTCTTCCATTTGTATGTCAGGAAATCAAGAACAACCCCATCATGTTTATTTGAACAAATTGCTCAGTGCTGAGTAGAAAATATTAATTTGCACAAATATTTCAGGGAGAAAGAGAATTAATTTTAAAATCTTGTCAAAAGAGATAAAGGACAATATACCAAAAATGTACATTTTTAAACAAAGTATCCAGGTATTCCAACAGGTTTTATAGCTAAGTACATGTTTTTATTGGCAATCCAGTTCCAAGTTGCTAAAGTAGCCAAGTTTTAGATAAGCAGACATTATACTGGCTGAGTCTGTGTTAAATTCAAGCACTCCAAATAAAGGAGAGGATTTTGAGGAGAAAATGCTCCCATTGACAGCAACTGCTTGAAATCATTTGGGATTATATTCTACTTTGTGGCAACATTGCAACCATCTCCATAATAGTCCTTCAGATGCCTCAATTTATGAAAATAAAACAAAATACTTGCCTCAGGTCTTTTTCCTGCCAAGGAAGTTAAGAAGTGGTTAAGAACATGCCAGCAAAAGTAAGAAAAAAAAACATTTTGCTCTAGCAAACTTAGAGGCACTTTTTTTCTTGCTTTCTCCATCTATCCAACATCATTATCTTTGCGGTATGTGGTGTATCATGATTATCATTTCCACAATCATAATACCCGCCACTGTCTAGAGTTCAGATTTTTCATAGCTCTCTTAGATAAATGTGGTATGACTAAGGTTAAGTCAACCCACCCATGATGTGAAAACGCAAGCCAGGAGTTAATTCCTGTAGGATTACCTTTTCTAGTTTCCAACAAAGCTGGAGAAAGCCCTCAGAAAGATAGACATTGTCTCCTAAGAATTATGTCACCATAAGAGATCATATTAAGCTACTGTTTTGCCAACAGTATCTTGTTTGTGTTCAGGTTCAGTTCAAAACAGGGGCTTTGGTCTCTAATGCCCTGAATAAGGGATGCTTACTTGGGAATAATCTGCTTAGGGTCAAAGGTCTTTTTGGTGGGGAGAAAGGTAAGCAAAGGGCCTATAGAATGCTTTTTGACAAAGGCTCACATGAGACTTTGCTGCTACTTTTAATCATGTGGATTGTTTTAGTACTGCTTTGGCCTGTTGTATTTTCATGTTTTGTTTTGTTTTAATGTGTGCATTTAACAGTTTTAATATAAAGGTGAGCTGCCATGCCGTCTGCTGAAGAAAAAGGTATAAATAACAGTGAAAAATATAATTGGTATTCTGTAAACACAATGCATTTAGACTGTCTGTGGCTGAACTTTCCATCCCTAGGTTACTGGCAGTGTTTAGAATTTATTAAGGAAGTGTAATTATTGTGTGTCTGTCGTGGTGAAGAAAGAGAGAAAAGGAGAGAGAGAGAGGAAGGAAAGAAGGGGAAAGGATTTGCTTTAGATTCCTGAATGATGGAAACATATAGTAAAAGAAAAGTGTTAAATGAATGAATGAATGAATGAATGAATGAATGAATGAATGAATGAATGTTTCTTACATCAAGGCTCAACTCTTGTTTTAGGCATGAAATTAGACCTACCATGGTTAGAAAGCTCAGTTGTAAATAACCTGGGACACATTTCACTAGCCCATGTAGCATGCTGACAGGTAAATTTTTATTATGCCTACATTACCTTGTTCTGGGAGCTGAAAAGGGCTGAACAGAAAACATACATTATGATACAAAAGCTTTCAGATTTTTTTAAAGCCACTATACTTGTTCACAATTTTCTTTTCTTCTGCTTTAGTGGTTTGCAATATACTGTATATCAATCCTATATTCTGGAGGGAACACATGGGGGGGGGGAGGGATAAATAAAGCCTTCAGTAGCAGCTCCATGTTTCAAACAATCTGTAATATAAATGAATGAAAAGTGCCCCAATATACCTTAGATATGCTTATTGTCTTCTCTTTTGAGTTTCAATGGATCTTTTTCATAGGAAAAAAGAAGAGGAAAGGGGAAAGAACTAACACTATATTAATTTAATGGACATGTTTTTTCAGATTTTGGGTGTTCCAAATTGAATGATATCAGGTTTCTAGTTGTAATGGTATTGTAGATTTTTCAGAGAAAATGTCTCTCCATCATTCTTTGTTCCTAGACAAAATATGGGTTTTTGGTGGGATACACTCAGCATTTCTATCACTTCTATAAACATTATCTCCATGTGTACCATGAATTGGGGTATCAGCCTGCTGGATCATTGGCTTATACCACGGCTGTCAAACTCCCGGCCAGCAGGATGCATCACATGCTGGCCACGTCCACGCCCAGTTTAGCGAAGGCAGGAAAAGTCCAGATATGTCACATGATGCCACCATGACAGCATGAGTTTGACACCCCTGGCCTATACCATAACAAACACTTTGAGGTGCAGTGAAAAAAATTTCTTGATCTTTGTCATTGGAGTCAACCTATTATGTGGTTTTATTGCTTTTGTACTCTGCTCCTATGGTACAAACATTCTTTTATGAGAGGAATTTAAAAACCATATTGATTTAACATCAGTTCACTTCTAGAGAGAAATTAGAGACAAGAACAATCAGTGAGTCAATTTTAACATCACACAATAACTTGTTCTTGCTTGTTAATTAGATGCTGATTCTTTTCATGGCTGGATGTTGCATACCTAAGATAGGTTTCTCTCATTTCACCTACCACTTGTTGCTTATTTTTTTCTGATACCTTGATATTTTGAAATAATTACTTTTTGACATAAAAATAAGTTTAGTCAAGCTCTATTTTGAGCATTTCTTCTTGAAGCAATTTTTATGAATCCATGTGTCTGTGCGTATTCATATCTTCTTGTGCCATTCGATTCTGTAAATGATTTGTTTTTTCCTACTATTGTTTTCATTTTTTAAAAAAATCCGAATACCAGCTAGCTATATATACAATAGAAAAGTAAAATTGCTGCTAGCAGGATATTTGCTGATTATCTAGCTGCCTCTTGCATGAAGCATAAATGGTTTATTCATGATAATATAAAGATCTTACATGAAACTTTTCCTTAGAAACAGTGAAATTGGGTGAATAATCATCAACAATATATCATTAGCATCTTTTAGTCTAAAAACTTTAACCTAGACAATTATGTTGCACTGTACATCAAAGTCATATTAATATACCATGTTGGCTAGCTTGGTCTTCAGCTTGTGCCAGTCACAATGAAATACTTTTACAGTTGTAGCTAGTGTTAATACTGTAATACAGATGCTTTGGATCAGAATTTAGATGCTAGTTAAGGCTGTATATGACAAAAGTAATGCAACAGAAATAAATACAATGGGAAAGCATTAAACCTTCAAATAAAAGAAGCAAACAAACAGAACATGCTGATCTTAGTTTTACAGGTACTCATCTAGCTCATCTACTCATCTAGCAATTTTAAACCACAACTATGCTTTTGATCTTACTTGAGCTTTCCTTTGCTTTATAGACCTGCGAAAGTGGTAAATGCAAGGTTGGTCATAAAGTTTATGATCACTGGTCATAAAGTTTATGATCACTGTGAATGGTCGCTGTCCAAGGTAGTCAGTGTACAAGGACTACCTATAAGCTGATAGACATAACAATGGTAATGCAAAATGTGAAACTCAAATTTAATGCAGGGGATTCTGTCAATGCAATGGAGAGAGGTCATTCCCACTCCTCTTGCACCATCCTGAGTACTCAAAGGATCTCTTTCAGAAAATTGGGTTGCTGTTTTTTTAATGTGGCAGGGATGTGAGAATTGCAGAAAAAGGAGAAAATGGCAAGTGCTTTTTCTCCCATAAACCTTTGCTTCCACAACATCAAATTCCATCTATTGGATCCATGTGAAATGAACATATGCATGGAGAACATTCCATAGAATCCCATTTTTGTGGATTTTAGAATAATACACAGTTTGAGTCAATACCAGGGAAGGACTGCAACAATGTTGCTGCAGTAGCATCCCCAGCAGGAAAAAATCAGGAAGAAATGTGTGTCATAAGTTCACATGTACTATCTTGGAGCAACTTTATCCCACTGTATTGTCTTGTCTACACTAACATTTCCTATACATCAATTTTTCCTGAGATTTTGTGGATCAACTCTTGTCTTACTACCTGTCAACACACACCATGTACACAGGGAGGCATATACAGACCACAGACACACACTGACAGTCATTAAATCCAATACCCTGCTTAGGGAAGGACTCCAAATTGGCTCCCTGGTCTCCATATGAGCCCATCCAAATAGGGAGCCATTTATTTCTTTGAGGAACTGATTCCACTACAGGAATGCTGTTGCTTCTTTGGAACTTGTGGTGCGGTGGCCTAGAGGTAGAGTCTCGTCTCACAATCAGGAGGCTGTGAGTTCCATCCTAGGTGGAGGCTAATATTTGGAATAGACTCTGCTGCTCGAGTAGGGGATTGGAATAGATGGCCTCCAAGGTCCCTTCCAACTCTGTTATTCTATGTTGTTAACTTCCCCCCACCTCTCCCAATATTGAATCAGGCTCTGTTTATGTAACTTAAATCCATTATTCAGTGTCTTGCACTCTGGAATTAGAAAGAGAGAACAGGTTTTGGCCTATCTATCTGACACCTTTCAGGAATTTGAAGAGTTTATATTCCCATCCTCTCATCTGCCTGAAAGCCAAACAAAGCCAATTCCTTCAATCTCTCTTTAGAGGATTTAGGTTCTTGTCTTATAATAATTTTTATTGTTCTGCTCTGAACCTGTTCCAGTTTTTATGAATCTTTCTGAAAATGTAATGCCCAGAACTGAACTTTGACCTAAGCGGAATAGAGCAGAATAATTACATCCTGTGATGTGTAAATTTTACTTCTTTTGATGCCACCTAAAAATTGACTTGCCTTCTTAGCAACCACATCATATTGTTGCCTCACATTCAGTTTCCAATTGGCTCTGTTCTAAGATCTCTTTCAGGGGTAGATGCCATTTAAGATTCCAAACTGAGTGGGCTGGGCAAAGATGCTGGAGCACGGAGAGGGTCCAGACATAAAGATGTCAAGTGATGGGTGGAAGGAACTTTTGCAGAGTAAATGTTGTCAACCCTCCCAGCTAAACCAAACAAATAAAACAACTAGATGAGCTAGTTTTGCTTCATTTTAGGCTACACTAAAAGAATCTTGCAAGTCTGAAAGTATAAACTTCCGGCTGCCACTTTTAACCATCTAATCAGTTAGAATCAATACTTCTCTTTCTCTTTCTCTCTCTCTCTCTCTCTCTCTCACTCTCTCTCTCTCTCTCTGTGTGTGTGTGTGTGTGTGTGTGTGTGTGTGTGTCTGTGTGTCTGTCTCTCTCTCTCTTTCTCTCTCTGTCTCTCTGTGTCTGTCTGTCTGTCTCTCTCTCTCTTTCTGTGTCTCTCTCTGTCTCTGTCTCTCTCTGTCTGTCTCTGTCTCTGTGTGTGTGTGTCTGTCTGTCTGTCTGTCTGTCTCTCTCTCTCTCTCTCTCTGTGTCTGTCTGTCTGTCTCTCTCTTTCTGTGTCTCTCTCTGTCTCTGTCTCTCTCTGTCTCTCTGTCTCTGTCTCTCTCTGTCTCTCTGTCTCTCTGTCTCTCTGTCTCTCTGTCTCTCTCTCTCTCTCTCTCTCTCTCTCTCTCTCACTCACTCATTCACTCCTGGATTTCAGGTCCTGCACTAACCATGACACCAAAGTTGTGAAGAAGATAATGGTGCATACACTCCCAAGGAGAGAAGAGGGCATCTCTCAATCCAACCATGTTAAGATCTGCCCTATCTCCAGACTTTCTGTTTTAAGATAATTGAAAAGGTTGTGGGCAACCATATCACCTTGGTTCTTCCAGTTAGGGTTCAGACCAGTCATGGGACAGGAAAAAAAACATTGCTTTACTAGTAAATATCTTCTGTCATGATCTTAATAGGGGAACAAGCCCCTCACATCTAGTCAGTTTTTTGGCAGAATTCAGTACCATCTAACATCTTTTGGATTGCCTGCAAGGAAGCCAAAGTTACCTTGTTTTCAGGGGTGGGATCTTACTGGTGCAGCTACCGGTTCAGGATCATGCACGCGCACTGGAAAAATGCACATGCACCACTTCCCAGCCCCCAGCTGGGGCTTGCAGCAACTATCAGCTTGAGCTGTTAAAACCCAGTAAGAATCAGGGTGAATGGGAGGGCCCAACATAGATTTTTTGCTTCCTGTTCCTCTCCGCAGAATGGAAGCTTCAGGTAGATACCAGTTTGCCCGATCCGGGCAGACCCAGGAAGATCCCACCCCTGCTTGTTCTCCTTAAATGCTTATAGACCAGATATAAAATTAACATTCTTAGCATTGTTTTCTTTCCTATTCTTATTTCAAAGAAATGGGAGGATTTTTTAATGGCTACAAAAAGAACAAATAATCAGCTTTTCTCACTGCTGCCAGACTGGTGCAAACCAAAATGGAATAAGAATGTAAATTGCCTCTCTGTTGTCTTTTACGATCACATTGGTTTTCCCAATGCTAACTACATTCAGAAGATTGTGGGAAAAATAAAATTAGAGCTGTCCAGCTACAGAGAGGCTGGTCTTCGTTTGCCATGAATTATTTCAACTCCCAATGTCATCTTTTATATCTCTCCCTGAAAAAAAAAAAAAGCCAGCAATAGTATCATGACTGGAAAATGTCTACATGCAATTCTTTTGAAAACAATAATTTTCAGTCTTGACGCTATTGCAATTAGGTATGAAAAGTATCTGAAAGAAATTGGTATCTATTATGTTGCATAGCTGTGCATCAGGTTTAAATGCTTCCCTTTGAAAAGTTAATGAAGTGATTGCTATATTACTTTGTAGATGGAGTGAGAAAATGCATAATGAAGAGCCTCTAAATATGATGACCTTTTTCAAAAAGGAAATGAATCTCTTTTAAACTTTCCCTTTGGCTATCAGGTGCCTATTGAACTTGTTGTATAGAGTAGATTGCTGGTATTTTTAAATACTTTTCTTGCTTTCAGTAAATCATGTAGCCCCATTTCTCCACAGCATTTTTGTGAAATACTTTCAGCTTTTATCCATTAAGATTAAACAGAATGTAATTATATTCCTTTAAAAACCATTTCTCAACTCACTGCAAAAATGTGTAGCTATTATCTGTCAAGTATACAAATCAACTTTGCCTTTAGGTAAGAATTGAGTGGCCTTTTAAATCTAATGTAGAAGCAGTGCAACATGCAAAACAGAGTATATCTTCTCTTTATATTAGAAAATTATATGTAGACTCTAACTGATCGTGCTTTTAGCAAAATAATATTTATTCCTTATTTGCAAAGTTAATTTTTAGAATTATATTTATAATAAATCCTGTAATAACAGTTCTGTAGGTAGATTATATAGGCTAAAACAGTATGTGATAAAACTAATAAACAGCAGTTGCTGTTGGAACAGCATCGTATTTGTATAAATAGTAATAGCAGCTAGATATTGTCTGGAACAAATAGTTTACCTCATCCTGAAACTATATTGGTGTAGGGGCCAAGTAGGCTTCCTTAAAGTGGGAATTTCATAATATTACCATTGTTGCAGAGCCTTCCGTCTTGAAACTACCTGTCTAGAGTCAGATAAGGATAAAGAACCTGAGAGGGTTTTGAGCACAAAAGAAATTCAGCAAGATATCCTTATCCATAATTATGATTGTAACCAACCTTACCCCCATTTTGAGGTAGCATGGATCAATTATGCATACTCTCACAATTATAAACTCATTTCCATTAGAACTGTGCCCCCAAGGAAGTTTTTATAAAACCCTGTGGATGGTATTTTGATATAAACAAGAAATATGATATATAGCATGGTCACCTATGTAAATCTTTTTAAGTTGAATAAGAGTCAAAGGAGAGACTATTGCAAGAGAAATATTCACCAAGGCACTAATGTTTATCCCTGTGTGTCATGTCAAACAGAAATTGGATACATGATAAGTAAACAGAAAATAATGTGTGTTCCATCACATTGTAGCTTTATGCATGTGGAAGAGCTGGAATATGTTCCTCTCTTCCATTTATTAGTGTTGTATGAAACACCGTAGCATTTACCAGAAATGTCTATTCACCATGTCTACCGTTAACCATATTTCCCAAATAGAAGCTCTTGGTTTGGAAAGATGGAAGACTAATTCAACATGAGGCTAACATAAACTTGCCATTCATACTTGATAGTGCAGTAATTGTTTACACATACCCAATTCTGTGTGCCGTAAAGAGAATAGGTGTCCTACTAGTATCTAGGCCAGTGATGGCGAACCTATGGCACGCGTGCCACAGGTGGCACGCAGAGCCATTTCTGCTGGCACGCGAGCGG
>JAOYMU010000001.1:77170456-77181489 GCA_025802295.1 Psammodynastes pulverulentus | reverse complement strand
GGAAGCTGCAATTGATACAAAGGCAGTGAAAACAAGGGCACAAGCCAGGAAAATAACACAACTGGACATTTTCTCAGACTTTTGCATCTAAGTTTACACAAGCTATTGTTGCTAACTTTGGCTATTTTAAAAGCATTAAAAACAGCTTTCAAAATTGGTGATAAAACTAACACTAAAATGGATGCTACTTACTGAATGTATGATTAGTGATGGGTGAATTATTCTCAACTCAATTAAGAACTGGTTTGGCATATATGAGCTTCCAGAAATAATTATTAGAAAAAAGCTTATCTATTTTGAAAGAGTTGCACTTATGCAAAAGCTGTCACAATTCTTTTGTCCTCCATAATTTTCATGAACATCTGAAATGTACTGTAGTTGCCCCCTTCTCAAAACAAAAATGTAGACAATATGAGAGTAGTTTAAATGTTGATGGAAAGGAGTATCAATCATATAAAAGTTTTTGCAAGAACGATTTTCTTTTTCCCAAAGAGAAAAGATTATCATCAGACAAATGTATTCTTTCCAATAGTCAAAAAAACAAGATCTAGCATTGGAATAGGTCCTTCATCAAAGTATGAGGATCATAATAAACCTATTTGATAAGAGACTTACAGAAGAACTAATGCTAAATAATTTTTTTTTATTCCCCATTGCAACACTATGAATTTTGTTTCTAGTACATATTTTTCTCAAAGACTTTATCCTGCAGTGAATTGAACTGGAGGATTGGGGGAAAAAAGAGGGTGGGTATGCAGTCGGCAGATTTCTTTTCTTTTATATAGTGCTTTTGAACATATATCTTCAGATATTCTAATAACTGAAATACTCCAGACTTTAAAGGCCCTACTTTGTTGAAAATGCAACCTTGACTAAAAAGAGATCAAACACTGAAAAATGATAGCAACTTCAGCCTCAGACAAAAGTTTGGATTAAAGTATACTATTACGAAATTCCATATGACACATTGAAAGAATTAGTATTTCCAATAACAGCATCCAAAATACTGTTAGAGAAAAGCAACCTAAGTAGATAAACCACAAAGGTCTATCTGAACTCTTCATACTAGAACAGGCATGTCAAACTCAATTTCATTGAGGGCCACATCAGAGTTGTGTTTGACCTTGGAAGGATCAGGGTGGGTATGGTCAGGGTAGACATGGCCAGCTCTCCATCACTTGTGTTGGGGACGTCTGTGGTGGCCCAAGTGCTCTGCCAGTGAAAACGGGCTCCTGAGCTCAGTTTTCAGCTGCAACAGCTTCCTGCAACCCTCTGCCAGCGAAAATAGAGCTCAGGGGGCTGCCCACAGCCCTCCTGAGCTCTGTTTTTGCTGGCAGAGGCACCGTGAACTGGCCCTTCACTGTTTCCAGGTCAGCCCTAGAGACCAGATCTAAGCACCCTATGAGCCAGATGTGGCCTGCAGGCCTTGAGTTTGACACCCCTGCACTAGAAGAACCACCATTTTGTTTGAAGAGAGTTTCATAACTATCAGACCATGTTAGCAGGGGTCACTCTCTTATGCTCACCAATCTAATTCATCCTACCAGTAGCAATGTAAGTAGAGGCTTTAAGGATGGACTTAAGATATTTAAATCCATCTTATTTATAATATGTCACTGTTTATATGATGTATTGGAAGAGGAAACAGCTGCTGTTCAACCTGTATTTTCTCCCTCTTTCTTGCTGTGCACATACTTCATAAATCTTGTACAATTTCATGTGAAAATATAAAATGTATTTTAAATTGAATTGTATGGTTCTGTAGTTTTGTGGATATTGCAGCTTGTTTTACTCTTTGTAGCACCATAGACGGATCAATATTTTCCCTCATTCTCTCTTTCTTAATCTGTCACAAGTGTATCCTGTCTTGGTCATTCTCCCACTCGTGTTCTCCATTTCTAAAAAGAAAATATCAAATGGAGTAAATGGTGATGTTTTATTTGCTGCATTCCCTCACATTGGTCTCAATATCAAAGGCTAACTGTCAAAATCATAATAGCCACCAGCAGCAATCACGTTTTATCTCTTTTAGCCCAGATGGTCACCATAAGTTTGCTTAATTACTGAAATTTCTCAGCCATCTATTCTCAGCTGCAAACTCCCTGTCACCACCCACAACTTAAAACAGCCCTCCATTTTTTTTTAACGACTCAAATAAAGATCAGCTTAAATAATTTTGTTGACATTTCTTGCAGCTGTTTTTTTTATTCACTTATGCCATTATCTTGTTAGATTTTATATGTCATAATTCAGAGCCAACAGAACACTGCCAAAATCTTTATCAATCATCTGTCTCCATTTCTGTTCAGTCCCAATGTAATTGCTTGCTCTCTCTATTTCCTTTTTTCCCCCGACAGCATGTAGCCAAGGAAAAACATATTTACAAAATGTTTAATTATTATTGGAATATTTTTGTTTTTGCTTGTTCCCGTGCTGTGCCTGTCCCAGTGTTTATCTCAAAGCAGCTGATATTACAGAAAACATTTGTGTGTTGGAACTAAAGCTTGGGCTCATGCCATAAGCCATGTAGAGGAAATGTAGCATCCCACTTTATATCACATCCATTCATTTTGAATTACGTAGAGTTAATGGTTCAGTATCAAACTTACAAGAGGGAAAGAGCCATATCTGTAATACAAATGTGTGTTTAAGTAGGAGTCACCTCTACTATGTCCATTCAGGCTTATTCTTATCTAACAATCATTGGATTGTAATCTTTTCCTGATCCATTTGTTAGCACTGTATTCTGTTCAACCGCATTATAAATCAATCCTTAACCATCCTTATGCTACATAAGGCTTCTTAGAGATGCTTAGGTTACCCTTTAATTGATCTTCCATTGCAGGACTGATTTAAGAGAATGTAGCTATAAATAGAGAGAGTGACAAGTACATACAGGTTATGGGTGAATGGAAGCAAGTGGAAATTGAGGGCGTGGAAGCAAAGAGCTTTACCCACAAACTATCTCTACTCCTTAACAACTGATAGATTGGGCTGGTTGGGTCATTCTCTTAAACAAGTTTTTCCTGTGTGGCGTGCTCTATATGGTACTATTCTATCCTTGGATTATCTGTCAATGCAAAAAGTTATTTATACCATATCTTCCTTTTCCTTTATCATACCTTGCAAAACTCTCGAGTAACCTGTTGGGGCCTCTTGTTTCTAAACCTTTCTTGTAACAAAAATAAATAAAAGCTGTGTTTTTAGTAGGACCCTTGTTTTTCAATGGCTTCTCAATTGCCTAATGTCAATACTTCTTGACAGTTTTCCAGGAATGATGTAGAAGAAGTGCATTAGGCTATGGTGGCAAAATGGAACTTGGTAGCACCTTTTCTCTGACTAATAAATTTTATTAAGAGGGTTACATTTTTATGAGTTGCAGCTGACTACATCAGTTGTGTGTGTTGTAGATAGATTAACATAGATTTGAACTGAGATGAGGCAGTGAGGGGGAAGGAGAGGCAGAAAGGTTGGTTATGCAGATGAAGGTTACATGAAAGAGTAATTATAAGTACCTTATAAATTAACAATTGTAATTGATTAAAAACACAGTTTTCTTCTTGATTACTGTGATGTGAGCTCTGCAGCTTCTGTTTCAGCTCCTGTGGTTGTTTCTATGCAACCAGTATGATTGTCCAGCACGGGCTGAAGGTTTTTAATAATGTGTTTGAGTAGTTTGAGCGGTGAGCTGTAGGTGACAATCATCAGCATTTTGTTGTCTGTTTTTAAAATAGGTCCTCCCTGGGATTGATCCTGTTCTATTGATTTGTCTATTGATCTTCTAGGGTGGGTAGTCCAATCTCCTACATGCTTAGTTTAATTCTATCAGTTGAGCATCTCTGACAAGTGGCTATATACAGTAGTCTTAATAGTGTGGTCTGAGTATAAAGTGCTGTACATAGAAAGCTATAATTTACACAGTTTGGCTAAGTTTGATCATTATTAATTACATTTTTATTTTTGTGCATTGCTAACATTTCACTTACTAGGTAGACTACTATGAGTGTAATAAGTAATAGGATCTTGTAGAATTTATTCATGAGAATTCCTTTCCCTTTCCTCACTCCAGTAATTCCATCACTTTTGTGTTTTCAATCTATTCATAATAGATAGAATCTGTGAATTGGATCATGAGAGATAAGGCAGAATTGTTGATAGTGTGTGATATATGGGAAAAATATACTTTCTAAAAATCAGTAAACTTTTTAAAATAGATGCTGCAGCAGTTATGCACATTATGTGTAGGTTCAAGAGACCACTTTACTATCCCATCTGTTTTTAAAAGTCTTAAATGTCTTATGTAGAAATGCAGTACATCACATTAAAGTGAAGAATAACTACTGAAATCTTTTATGTATCTATCTGTTTTCTAGTATTGCCTAATCACATTCACTGTTTATCTGTTTTGTTGTATTTGTCATTACTTTATCCAAAAATGTTTTTGCATAATTCATGGAATTGAAAAAAGAAAAGTATGCAGTTGAAGAGTTACAATTTTGGAGAATTGTGAAGTCTAAAAAGGTTCAAATGATGGGGAGATTTAATAATATAAGCTACAGAAAATAGGAAAAACAAATTTGCATTGATTAGCAGGTAATTTTACCTGGTTTAAGTATTAAGTATTTACTAGCTTTAAATACTAAACATATTTTGGGGATATGACCAAAGGTGTTGACTGAAGTGGATTTATCAGTACTGGCATCATTAGATTTATATATACATATTTGATGGTTGCACTCCTATGTAACAACTCCTATCTAAGTCAGTTGCATATAACTTTTGTAAATCAGGTAAATATCCTAAAGTAAATCTTTGAATCTGTAAAACAATGAAAATTTTGCTTTTTGGCTGCTTTAACAGAAGTAATCTAAGCTAAAAACATGTTTCTACAAAAATATTGTAGAGGTATTTTTTTCAATTTTTCTGCATTTGTTTTCATAACATAACATCTTCAGTATTGATGGTCTTCATCTATCCTAATTCTGTGTTTTAAGGCTGATTATTACAAGTACAATAAAATACAGCATTATTATAATTATTATAGCTGCATGTCCACAAGCAACAAACATTGAGCCCAGGTAGGTGGTATCACTCAGTGAGTTTTGGCTGACCTCAGAAAATCTAAGCAAGGTAGGGTTTGGACAGAAGAATGCCAGAAATCCCAAGAGAATGGCATCAGTGTACTCATTTGCTCACCAGATAAGCTCAAATTGAGAAGTTTTTAACCCTTAACCCTTTGGTACATTCATTTTATAGAATTTCTGTCACAAATTTTACCACATGCTACTGTATATTATACCATTTTTTTATTTTATTTTTTATATATAGCTCTGCTGTGGAATATATATTTCACCATTTTATATTGTAAAAGCTTACCTTAATGGATCTCCCTTAGCAGATCTCTAATTCCACAAACAACTCTTTTGTCCAGGCATTCTACGGAAATAGTGGGCAAATCTGTGGCACCTGAAGAAATCCAGATGAGACAATTCAGTTTACATTAATTTTGATCTTCGTTTGACAGTGTTCATAGACCAGGGATCTATGTGCAATGTATAATGATGACATTATGCAAATACCAATTATGTAATTTGAGTACCACTGTGCAAATGATATATATTGACAGAAATTATTACTTTCCTATCTAATGGACAGTTGAGAATAAGGGATGTCCCTACCACTAGACTTTTAAAGCAAGCTTGTTTTTCTCTGTTCATATAGTTCATATAGTAACAATAATCATGGCTTTAGACTGCAGCTTGATAACTTCTTTTGTAAAAGCTTATTCTTCGAATAAAGTCATATGGTCCCCTCCAGTATGACTGATATAAGAAAACACATACTGTATGGCATTTGCAAGAATTTGTGCAGATCTTTCTTTCTCTCTTCCCTCCCTCCCTCTCTCTCATAATTTAAGTAGCATAAAATGTTAGTTTACCTTTAGATGGAGCCCAGTTTGAGAATCAGTTGATCAAGAATTCAAAATGTCATTGAGTGATTGTCTATGATTGCTTTGGAAGAAACAGCAGATTGTAGTCTGAATGTGTGTTCTTGCAAAGTTTGGGTAACAGATTCTTTATTTCAGCTGTGTCATCTCCTTGAATAACTTCATTTCAGTCCATTGTGTTCTTATAACCTTCAGTTCTTTTTCTTGTGCTGTGGCTTACATGAAGCAGCTCTTAATGTTGATATAAAGGTGCATGGTAGCCCTGTGAGGATTTGGTTTGAAACCACATCATTATGTTCCAACTCTTTATTATCTATCATACAGTTGCCATTCTGCATCAAGGGGCAATATTTTGGGGGTGATTTATGATTTATTACATAAATATTTATATCTCAAGATCATCACACACATAGGACCTTTCTCAAAGGAGTCTACTCCTTTTAGGATAGAAACCTTTACCATCAGATATATGGCAACTATGGGAATGCTAGTGACTTGCAATCATTTCTACAGAGAATTAAAACTGTATTGTATTACCAATGCAGGACTGTGACAAACAAAGAAATAGAGATAAATGGGATAAAACACTAATGAAAATGCTTGTTTTTCCTTTAAAAATTACAAGAATTATTCCACCCTGATTAGTGACTTGATACTTATTGACAATCAAAGGGCATTCATTTAGCAAGCATGATACAGATGGGTTCTAGAAAAGAGAAGACATATGAAATGACCAGTATGAAGTACATAACAATGGGAAGTTTGGAAGATAAAAACCTTTTTAACTAAAGCTATTTGTCCAAGTGGCTTGAAAGGTCTACTATAATAAACAGTTGGAATGGGAAAATCTGTAACCAAAGTTATAAGTGTCAGAAGTGAGACAAAATTCCATTATAATTAAAATAGAAACAAAAAGCAATAAAATGAAAGACAAATAAAACATTAATGAAAGAGAAATGAAACCACTGAGGCATTATAAAGTGGAAAATGTGATGAGCTATCACACACAACCTTCATTTTCAAGGTCACATATAACCATGGGCTATTTTTTGGAAAACTGTTGTGGGTCTAAATAAGAATTGATTTCAACCTTTTAAACACAAAACTAAAGAAAAGTGCTATTTTACCAAATATACTGTATATTAGCAATGAAACACTCTCTTTTATCAGTGAAGTATTATTGAAACTCCAAAGTAAGAAATTAAAGCATAAGAAAGACAGTTTGGATATGCCATATGATTTTGAGCATCCCACACTGCCAATTCATTTCCTATAATTTGTTGCACAAAATATCTCCAAATTAGTTTATTAAAGCATGGTTATAAATAGGTGATACAATTCAAAGCTGGGAAAAGGTAAGAGAACATGTTGTAAAGAGCAAGTAGAAATTAATTCTAGCCATTTCAGAATATCAATAAAAATACTAATTGACAGCGAGTACTGTTCAATGTAAAATTCACACACATAAAGGTGTGAATTTTCGCAGTTTAATGGAAAACATATTTGCTATAGATGAAAAGGAAATCAAAGACCATAGGCATCTTTTCTTAATACTAAAATGATGACTCACAAATTGTTAACGGCACAGCACAAGCTCCATTCTTTTGTGTATGTTTTGCGACAACACATGAAACACATATATCCCATATGAGTTTACATCTTGTCCTCCTCCTACCATTCCACAGATGCCTTTGTAAAGTAAGTAATGACAACTCAGACTTCTGTCCTGAATAACTAACCTGAGGTAGAGGTCTGGATGTGTACTTGCATTGCTTGCTGCCTTGCAATGAAGCCTTAATAGAAGAAGTAATAAATTTTTCATTTTTGTCAGCTGTTCCCCCTGTCTTTTCTTTCCTTAAGCCAGTTTTGAACATTCAGTGGACTTTTTAAATTTCAAAACCCAAACTTTATTGTATGTTGACTATCAAATTTAGATAATCAGTAGGTATCCTAGGCAGTTTCTCCATTTTACTCTGTGCTTGGAAAAAAGTGTAAGCAACAGCATGATTAGTCATAAAGGGGAACCTGGTTGTCATGAGATGTTGTTTATCAGATAGACCCTTGTCCATGAGATGACTTGTTTAACCCTCTCCTCTTGCACCAATGTATTGATCTTGCTGATAGACGGATGAGAATAGGCCAGTGAAAGAAAATTGCCCCAAATTATTGTTGTTTTAAAAGTCTTCTGTCCAAGTACTTGAAATTAACCTGGGATTTTCCAATCCACTCATGGGAATATTTGTTGAAGTCTGAATTATTTTTGATCCAGAATGAATTCTCACACCCCAGATTTTCAGGATGATAGCAGACTGCAGTTTGGAGGTGAGGAGTGAAAATCCGCATGGGAGCTAAATATCTTCTGCTTTTTCAGGAGGATATTTGGATCCAACCAAACATATTTATGATTTTTAAATGTTTCATTTATAGTGGTAAATGACCCAACCTGTTATTGTCATATTATATTAAGCTGATGTGATCTTAGAACATAAATGAAATTGCTATATAAAATTCAATTATGTATATCCCTAGCCATGACGTGCCCTACCTTTGATATCATTGCTAAGCGGTATGCAAGGAATCAATGCAAGTTTATTGAATGTGATGTGTGGGGAATGTAAGCATTGATTTTTCCCCCTATACTATAAACAAACTTGTATTGATTAAGTTTTGTACATGTAAAATAGACCTTGCCTTTACCTAAACTGAATTTTCCATTGGAAAGTGTTTGGAAAGGTTCTTGTCATTGTGTATAAAGTAGATGCTGTGTTATATTAATTCTAGCAACATAAAATTAATATATTTAGGCCTGCAGCTGAAATTACTAAGGAGCTAATTTTATTTATTTCCATATTCAATTGAATAGCTGTATACATAATGAAGAATATAACAAAAAAACAATAATAGCCGTTAGATATATGGAAAAAAATAGCAAGAATATGCACAAGGGAATCTAATATTATGGCCTACTTTACTTTTTGGGGATCATTAAAGTTTGCAAAGCAAAACAAAAATCATCCACTCTCATTATATTAGTAACAATTTTTTCATCTGTATAATGATGTGAAGTCATAGATTCACCCAAATGAGGTAAAAGTCATTTGTTTCTTGGAGTCAAAGGAATAGAATGTATTCTAATACAATGAATTACTCTCACTTTCTTTTTCAACATTTAATATCTATTAACTATTAAAAATAATGTTTGAATTGAGAGAGTTTTACAGGGATGCCAGGCTAGATTTACTCTTCCATAACTCAAGACATTATTCAAAGTGACATAAAAGGCATTCTATGATTTTGCCTTCTCTACATCACACCTCCAAAAACAAAGCAGATTGAAAGATTATTTTGAACAGAAGGAAATGGATGAATCAATGCCCACTAAAGTCTGTTTTTCCTTACAAAGAAACCAAAATTCCAGGATGAAGACTCATAAAATTGTAGCCAGTTGTATCCATCTGTCAATGAAATAGTTATTATGTGCAAGGGAAATATCTCTTTCCTTGCAGAGTTCCATTCCCATGTGATTAGGGTTTGGAAACTTAGGTTTCTCAAACTTGGTCTAGGAAGGGCCATGTCTGGGATGTGGAAGAAAATAAAGATGTTATGTTAGTAGTTCATACAACTTTGAATTCCACCCATGACACTGTTTATGTTTGGCAAATGATGCCAAATGTGGATCACACAAGGCAAACCAGAGAAGGTTTATCTCATGATTTTAAGAAAGGGGTCTGGAGGATAACATATTGGATGAAGGTTGGAATAATCTGTTCTCTTCTCCCTCTACACTAATCCCATCCAAATTCCTGGAAATTTTACTCACAAAACATGGACCAGTTTGGGCAGCTTCAGTGGAAAATGTTAATCTATATAATCTATTCTTGGTTTACAAAGTGGCTCAGCCTCATCAGCTTTCCCTCATTTTTGAAAAACTCAGAGATATGATGATGTATCTAACTAGATGGCTAAAGGCTCCCCAGCACCTTTTCTCCAAATGAGTTGTGCTTTTTTGACAGGGCTGAAGCTTCCTTTTTTTCCCCCAAGCTTATCTGAAAATGAGCCCCATGGAATGGGTTTTGCATCTCAGTCCATGATGCATACGATTGAATGATACACTCTAGATTGTAAAGGTTTAACAATGGAAGAGGTTTGCTTTGGAGGAACAATAAAGAAAAAAGTCCATGGAGCTTGGATTTCTTTTATATATAACCCCCCCCCCTGCTTTTTTCAACATCATTTAAGATAAGAGGTACATTAGTGCTTTAAACAGAATAAACAGACAGGTTCTTAAGAAATCAAATGTAAGTGTGCCAAATGCAAAGAAAATCACAGCTCTGCTTGATCGGGCTTTCTTTTTGTCTGTTGTTTTCTTTATAAAAAAAACAGCAAAAGCTAACACTCTAAAATAATAAAAGCCAAGCTAGGGACAAGGTGGAAATAAGTAACCCCATTGATTCGTCACAATGACTTCACGATGCATTAGCTGTAATTGTGGAGTTCAAACCACAGCTCGCCTGGCGTATAAGTCTTTGAAACGGGCATATGCTTTTGTGCTTGTCTCTGGCTTCATGTACTACGCTGTGGGTTTTACCTGTAACTGTACCAGCAGGATATTTTCTCACGCCAAAGATAATGCAGCTTTTTGTACCAACCCAGCAGGATTTGGCCTCCTTTCTCATGCCATTATACAGAAAGGGAGCATGCATCCATTATAAATATTTGAAACTTGAGCCTACTGTGAGGGAAACCACTGGAGTCAGAGGGAGGCTCGGCTTTAAACTACAGTATCTTGATAAGCAAGCACATTTGTGAAACTCTTCAGCACCTTCAGAACAGATGAAAGGTCTTTTCCGTTCCTTCCTCTACTTCTTCCTTTCAATGCCTCATTTTGTTTGGTTCCTTAAAAAAAAAAACCCAAACCATCTTTTCAGAATGGCACTGCTGTCAAATTCAATCCAGCGATGATCTTTGAAAAAGTTTTCAAGTTGCAAGCGTAGTTCGAGAGGAAGGAACCAACTTATTCATACCCCCTCCCATTTTTTTCCTTCCGGAGAGATACTATTCCAAGCATCATTTAAATTGGAGAAGC
>JAOYMU010000001.1:77078436-77088829 GCA_025802295.1 Psammodynastes pulverulentus | reverse complement strand
GTTAGCAATACATCCCTCCAGTTCAAACTTCGTTAAACCATTTATATTATTTAAAATCCATTCTTCAATTCCCATTTTCTAGTAAAAGAAATATATGCATACTTAATTGTTATCAAGAGTAATAAAAAATAGAGATAAAAAAAATAAAAATAAAAATAAAGAATTATATGCTATATTTAGTAATTAAAAGGAAAAGAAAAATACCAAAAAAGTATGTATCAAATATAATAATAATAATAATAATAATAATAATAATAATAATAATAATAATAATATATAATAGTAAGTAAAAAAAAGAAGAAGAAGAAAAACCAATTGACAGTAAGAGCAGATAGACTCTGGATATAATTATATATTCAACCAAATCCTATTTGTAAGTTCTTGTTCTTATATTTATTTTGGATATATACTATCCATTTATTCCAATCTTTTACATATTTTTCATTGGAATGATCTTTCAGATAAGCAGAAATTTTGGCCATCTCCGCCAAATTATTAACCTTAATTATCCATTCATGGATCGCAGGCAAATCTTGTTTTTTCCAATATTGTGCGAGCAGCAGTCTTGCCGCTGTAATCAAATTCAGAATCAGTTTAGTGTCAACAACTGAAAAATTGTCCACTATTCCCAATAAGAATAATTGGGGTGTAAATTCTAATTTTTTCTTAAAAATATTCTGCATGATCCACCAAATTTTAATCCAAAACGCTTTAGCTTTCCTACACGTCCACCACACATGAAAATATGTGGCGTCCTGGCAATCACATCTCCAACATCTTGGTTGCATATTCGGATACATGCTTGATAATTTTTTGGGATCTAAATGCCATCTATAAAACATTTTGTAAAAATTTTCCCTCAAATTTTGTGCTTGAGTAAATTTCACATTCCTCACCCAAATCTTTTCCCAAATTTCCAATGAAACCAGTTGGTCAAAATGTTGCTCCCATTTAATCATACAATCTTTAATTAAGTCTGATTCCGAGTCCATCTGAACCAAAATATCATATACTCTCCCTAATTCTTGAGACCCAAACTTTGATTGTGGGTGTAGTGACGTAAAATGTGGGCTTAAAAGAGACAATTTCCCCCTAAGTTTAACCTAATTAAGACTAACTTATGAACATTTGATTATGATATATTCACACAATTTGCAACTCACCACATTCCTTTCCTTTCCATAAATATCCTATTTCTTTAGTTCTTATGGGCAACCTAAATAGTAGCCAATTTCTGTATAAAATAGTCCTATGAGAAGCCAAATTACAATATCTATCAACTGTACATGCCATATTCCTGTTCTACTACTGTGTTTTTTTATTTTATTTTAAATAAATAAAGGCTTTGCATAACCATGCCCTTTTTTAAATGCAAAGCTGAAACAGTAGCTCTCGCTGTGCATTTCCTTGGGAGTTGGCAAAGTGTCTTGAGTTGCATTATTAATGGTGTATGCTTTAAATCACCCAACCTGTAAGGGACAGTTAAATTAACAATTAGCCCTCACAGAAAGAGATCAGGTCAGATCAATTCAAAAAATCAAAACTCTTTGATCACTTCCATTATCTCTATGAAGCAATCTGGAACAAGCCAAGTGGCAGATTGTGCCCTTTGCACCCAAGCAAAGGTCTCCTGCTTTTTGATTAATGGTTGAGTGGCTCACCTTCTGTACTCTGACAAATTGCATTTAAGCAACAGTTGCTGGAGGATTGGGGAGAGGGTTATGGGAGCAGGCAGACATTTTATATTGCACGATCTAGAACCAATGGCGGTTTTCCTTCCCGATAACAGATGCCAGAGGGGAAATGGCAAGTTCAACCACCATGATTTATTTTCATTATTCAAACTTGCTAGGGATCTTATACTCCTGGACTCTGTTGTAGGGCAAGAGATAGTTAGACTTTGAGAGGCATGCTGAGAGCGCCCCCCCCCCCAAAAAAAAGATCCAATCCAGGACCAAAACTAATTTTCATTTAGTTTCAGTTGAATGGGATTTTAGAAGAGGGATAAATGCAGTCCTGCCAGCCCTTGCAGGAAACCAGACACGAAAAATAAAGTGGAACTAATTCTATTTTATTGTAAGGATACATTAGCAGATTCTTGCAAGACTCAAAGTACAAATCTCTCGCCTTCATTTTTAACTGCCTGATCAATTAGTGTGGGTCCTTCCTAGGTTTCTTCCTCTGACTGTTAAGCTACAGGCTCTCCCTTCTCTTGCCTGATTGATTCCTAGGCAGCATGTCTTCCCCTTATCCCTCAAGATCATTCTCAAACACAATTACAACCCCAAAATTCAAATCCTGCTTCCATGTGGCAAAAACTGAATCTCTGAAACATCAAGCCAAACGTAACCCAAAGATTCTTTACCAAAAGACTAGTGGATTCCTTGTTTTTTTCCCCATAAAAATGTTTTGCTTTTCATCCAAGAAACTTGATAGACATCAAGCCAAGCACTGACTAGTAATTGTGACACACCCCAGTAATCAAGAGCATGCTTCTCCAGTTTCTATCGTCTTTCCAAGGATCATTTCATGTACAGTGGTTTGAAGAAATTAAGATAAAAAGAATGGTTTAGCTACTGGAGAAAATTTGCAATTTGTAATGGTTTTTAAAATCTTCACCACCCGTCAATGACTACTTCAGCTTCAACTCCAACAACACACAGGCACACAATAGATTCAAACTTAAGGTAAACCGATTTAAACTCAATTGCAGAAAATACGACTTCAGCAACAGAGTTGTAAATGCCTGGAATTCACTACCTGACTCTGTGGTCTTCCCAAACCCCCAAAATTTTAACCTTAGATTGTCTACTGTTTACCTCACCCCATTTCTAAGAGGTCTGTAAGAGGTGTGCATAAGTGCACCATGTGCTTACCGTCCCTGTCCTAATATCTTTTTATCCACACATGTATATACTTATATGTTTATATATGTTTATACTTCTATTATTTTTTCTCATATATGCTTGACAAACTAAATAAATAAAATAAATAAATGATTAAGCAGAGATAATTCTTAGCATCTTGCCTGAGAACCATAACTGCTAATTGCCTTCATGAATATGGAATTAAACACTTGCCTAGAAGAGAGCAGTCACATATTCATAAAGATTGTTAGATAAGGAGCAAAGCTAAATAGGATCCCAATAGTACCATTCTAGTCTCAGAAGAAATAGAGAGTAATAGACAAATATCAAGAGTGGTACTTATGCTAATCTATTTGGACACACACAAACAAAAAGATTTTTACCACATTAATCACAAATAGATACTCTGTTATTTCAAAGCTTCTATGTTCCACCCTATAGCTTCCCTCTGAGCTTAGTTGATAATTTATATGTTGCTGATGTTTGTGAAGACAAATTCAGGCATTTCCCTTCTGATCCTTCTAAAGACATTATTTTTTTGAAATTTGTCAAGCCAGGATCTACAAAACTGTTGCAACCAAAAATGAGAATAACAGAGTTGGACCTTGGAGGTCTTTTAGTTCAACCCTCTACTCAAGCAGGAGACCCTGTGCGATTTCAGACAAATGGTTGTTCAACCTCTTCTTAAAAACTTCCAATGATGGAGCACCCACAACTTCTGGAGGCAAGTCATTTCACTGATAAATTATTCTAACTGGCAAGAAATTTCTCCTTAATTCTAGGTTGCTTCTCTCCTTGATTAGTTTCCATCCATTGCTTCTTGTCCTGTCTTCGTGTGCTTTGAAGAATAGGCTGATTCCCTCTTCTTTATGGCAACCTCTTAGATAAAAGTAGGGGGTTATTCATGAAATGTTCAAGACATGATCCCTATTACTGCAAACTCATTTTCTGGGTCCACAAACCATGTGGTTATTTTAAAAAGATCAAATAAAAAAAATCTCACATAGATATTAATCATATTTATTAATATTGGGGCAAGAAAAATAGTATAGCAGACTGAACAGAATCTCATTTTGAAATGTATGTTTTTATCTGAACTACACATATTTTCCAACTTTCATTCCTGCCAAAATGGAATTCTCTATCCAATAGAAAGATGCATTTCTTCAAAGGACAGGAGATTTCTAGCTACACAGGCAATACTTTCCTCATATGAAAGGGAAGATATTTGAGGATATAGATGTGCTGTCCCTCCCTTCCACCCACCCACCCACCCACACACTGACCCACCAAGGGGGTTAGGAATCTTTATTAAGGCTTCCAAGCTTCAATTAGTACTTCCCAGCAATTCCCTTCAAGGCAAGAATCATAACGGCTGGAGAATTCACAGCAAGGAAACAGATGGATCATTCCCATATCATTTCCCTTCCATTGCTGAGCTATATAGCTGCTTCCTGGTGCAGCCTATCAAGAGGGGCAAGGCTGCCACCTTGCAAATAGCCTGACTGACCTTCATTGTGCCTGCCTTTTGTCAGTCTTACGAATTAGGAGGATGGGGTTTCATCTCCACTGATCAGTTGTTTGCCCTCTCCACACAAAGCCTCTGGGCTTCCCTGTACCTAGCTCCGCTGGCTTCTTGCTTCTTGCCTTGTTTCTCCCCTGGGCTTGGCCCCTCCACTCCTGGCTTGTAGCCCTTGCCTGCTTCTGGCCCTGATATTCCCAAAACCAGCTCACCCTCCTCCAAACTAGCATCTAGACAGGTGTCTGCAGAAGCATCCAGGGGAGTCACCGTAATAGGTAACTTTTATAAGAAGTAGGTTGAATCTACCTTAATTAGAATAAGATGAGGCAGTCAATAGTGGCTAAAGTAGGGTATAATTTAAAAATGTATTTTCGTATTGTTGAAGAACAATGAGGTATGAACACACTTCTGGGCTCATTTCTTGGGTCCTGTTTGTGACAATCATGCTTGCAGCATCATGTACTATTGTTCCAGAGTTTCTGGCTGTTGGAACTTTATTTCTCATTAGGTGGCAGCAAATAGTTGTTATTGTTGTTTTAGTTTAAAAAAGACATAGGAGAAAATGCCCTCAGCTAAAGCAGGGTAAATTAAGCCCCCATCTTTCTCAGAATTTTTGCTGCCATTATAAATGTTTTCACTCATGTATCCAGAAAGCTGCTCAAAAATCTTAGCAAACTTCTAATCCCCTCCATGGAAGCATGTTGGGCATCTCTTCAACAGGAGCAGATCTATTCATCATTGTACTTGCTAAACCTAAATATATTCCATAGTGAGGGGTACAACCAAATATCTAAATCAAAAGAAAGGAAGATCTTTCAAATTCCATTACCAGACTAGATAACATCATCAATGTGAGTGATAGTCAGCCATCAACACAGATCGGGCAAGCTGATAGCTATTTGAAGCCTCTGTTCCGCAGAGAGGAACAGGAAGCAAAAAATCTATGTTGGGCCCTTCCACCCACCCTGATTCTTACCTGGGCTTTATCAGCTCAAGCTGATAATTGCTGCAAGCCCCAGCTGGTGGCTCAGAAGCGGTGCATGCGTGTTTTTCCAGTGCGCACACACACTCCCGAACGTATAGCTGCGCCGGTTACATCCCATCCCTGCATCAACAGATATATATAAATAAACCACAATTGCACACCAGTCAAAAGAGACAATAAAAAAGCCTAGAAGGAAACAAAAGTCTAGAAGGAAACAAAAATAACACATCCTCCCCAACAGCTAGATAAATAGGGATTAACACCAGGCAAACACTGAAGTAGAAAACAATATCCTAAGCACCATGGAAAAAGTCATATCCCCACTAATACTGGTATGGCAAGCTACTATATGTAAACAAGAAGCAAATCCCACACTCACTTGTACCGATGATGTTACCTAGTCAGGTAAGGAAAAATTGGCAAGCAAACATACAAGCTCAGAGAGCACCAAGGACTCCACAATAGGAAAATAGCTGAGACCTTTTTCTTCTTCTTTCTTTACATGTTCTTAGAGATATACAGATGGGATCTATAAAAATTACTTCCCATTTCCAATCACAGAAAGGGTCCACTGACACAGAGCAAAACCACTGAACATAAACCATGGTTGTTTCAGCCTTGTGTAATAGGGAAAGTCAAAAATTCAGTAATGTTTTTATTGTTGTAGATAGAAGAAAAGAATGTTGTGTTTCAGAGTAACAGAAAGCATGTCAGAGTTTCTCTCTGACTCAACTTATATCAAAGAAAATCAAGGTAGGAAGATTTCAAGTTTCTTTCTCATACTTTCTTCTTCCTCAGAACTGAGTAACTTCTTTTGAAGATCCTCCTTTAATGCTTCACTCATGCCTTCAAAAAATTAACATAAATCTGACTATTATAACAGTTGAATACAGCCAACCTTATGACATTTAGATAAGCAATTGGCAAAAAAGCAAAACCCTTTTCATATCTGCAGTGTTGATGTTGTTGTTTTAAAATATATATAATGGTTTGATTTGAATTTGTTAAGTATAGTCAACAAAAAGGCCTGTCCATTGCCATGATATCTCTTCTCCCCTTTAAATCGATGTATTCCTTTTTTTTTTTTGCTTCTACAATGTCTTTATTTAGGATTTAATTTTCTGAGTTAAAATTGCATTTTTTTGTTACTGTGCAGTCAGTATCATGGGAAGCTGCAATTGTTATTTTGCTAAATTCATGTTTAACATCTCCCCTCTAGCTTCAGCAAATGCACTCTAGGGGTGTATCTACTCTATTGTGTTCCACAAAGAAATTGAAAAACAATAACGTACTGTGTTTCCCCCTGCAACATTTCTGTGAGCCCCATTATTCCACATGGAAATACATAGAAATAGATTGCGCAGAAAAGCTTTGTTTTATGTTAATTGTTCCTGGTACGGTATTTTTATGAAAAGAAAATACAAAACATGGATTCTTTATCTAAATGTTGATAGCCTTTATAGGTTTTAGAATATGGATTATAATCAGTAAGCAAAAAAAAACCATGCCTCGTGTCTAGTTCATTGGCCAACTTGGACACAATGAGAAGTCAAAGGGTACATTTTTTCCAAATATTTTAGTCATATTTAATAAACACATGAAAAATTCAGCAGGAGTTAGTGCAGTTAACCATCCCCCAGCTATGATGCAATAGATCCCTCTACACTTTTCCCTTCATATCAGATGCAAATTCCTCCCATTAGCAGGTATGTTCAATTTATGAATCCTATACTAATTAAAATGAATTCCCATGGTGACTCTGAGAACATGCTGCTAACTAAAAGTTGCTCTTAACTCCATATTTCTAGCTAGCTTTAAATTAAAACCTGAGCTTTAAATTAAAACCTGAGTACAAATACAATGTTAGGTTTGACAGTTGGAAGGTGGGGGACCAAAACAACGCAACTGAATTAAAGATGATGTTCCTTATTTTCGTAAGGTATTTCCTCCTACAATTAGGCTATTATAACTCATGAAAGAACAATCTTAATTTTGTGTTTGCCTATCTTTTTTCTGCAAAAAATTATTCCAAACTGTGTCAAAGAAATTGACATTTTTATTAAAGCTCACCCTTGATGTTGAGGCCTGGCTATTTCTCTCTCTCTCTCTTCCTGCATTTTTGTCCACACATAATAATGGATCGAAATTATGGACATGAGAAAAGACTATGAATTCATCAAAGTCCTTTCAAAAGGAGTTGTAGAGAAGATTATAACCTATTTTGATACTGTAACCATATTTAAGAGGAGGAAATATGTCTCCATTGCTTCCACAGGTCCAAATTGTGGTTAGAGCCGTTATTATCTAACATACATTTTGCAATTTTCAGCAATCTTGTAGTACCTGTTCAGAGCTGATTTTGTGTGTGATGGGGTTTTGTATTAGCTGAACTGTAGAAGTCAATCAATCTTACACACCACACAGCTGAATTTTGTAAACCCATCACTGCAATAATACAGCACAAAGCAACATTACACATCTTGATTTGCACTGAGGGCTGAAGGAAGTTATTATGAAATAGGATATTTTAGAGATTATTACAATAGAGAATTTCCAACTAAGAAAAGTTACAAATCAGTGGAGGTTACCTACTGGTTCTAATGTCTGTCTTTTTACCTCTATTTTGCTGCTTAAATAATTCTGATTTTTTTTAACCTACTGAGAGATATCCTGAGCTCTTTAAAAGAAAAATAGGACATTTTTTTTCAAATAAATAATCAGGAGACATTCAGGTAGGAATGATGCAGAGTGGAAGCTCTCTTACAGTAGAGGTCTATCATAAAAGCAAAAACTTCTTTCAGTCACACATTGACAGCTAGCATTGTCAATAGGACATTTCTGAATGATCTCATTTCAGTCCAAAACAAGAGATAAGAGAGATATACCGTATGTAGTATTTTAACTCATTTAATCCTAATATTACTTTTGGCCCATTTAACTTTTTAAATTTAGAATGCCCAAGAAATTTAGGATTTATGGATCAAAAATAAAATCACCAGATCCATAAATCTCAAGCTACAGAATACAGTCATCCCTTCCATTTTCTTGTTCTCTAAATTTATTGACACTGTATTCAACCTACAAAGCAGGGGTGGGATCTTCCCTGTTCAGTCTGGATTGGGCGAACCGGTAGCTCTAACAAAGTGGTAGCTCCGACGATTGGTGTTTGGGTGGTTTTTGAGCCCTGCCACCCACCCCTGAGCTTTGGTGTTCTTTATCCACTCAGCTAATTGGCACGACAGAGTGGATTGCCATGCTAATGCAGCTGAGAGGCGCTTTAGCTGGGGTTTCTTCTAGCTGCGCATGTGCGCACATGATCACCAAACCGGTAGCCAGACTGGTAGGATCCCACCCCTGCTACAAAGGTACAAAGTTGCTTATTAACACGTGGGGACAATATGCATTTAGAAGTTCACATTTGAGAACACATATATTTAAAAGGATGTATTTCCTGAAGTATGTATTTTTAAATTGTACTGGTATTCATTTATTTACTACAAACTTTGTGATTGTTTTCAGCAATGAAAATGTAGATTATATATGCCACAAATAATTGACTGAATATGTTCTTGAAAAAAAATTATATCCTTTTCAGATGTGAAACTGACATGGTTTGAAATAAGAATATCCACAGAGAGCATCCAAAAAGTCAAGATGGCCTTTGTGACTAAATGACCAAAGCCTGGTCCAATCCTTTTCATTGTGCAATACAACACATGTTTTTTTAAAAAAGATTGTGCATTTATAACCATCATTTTGATTTTTCACACACACATAGATACTCACCCTATAGATGACTCTGGATCAGAACTATTTTTGTTCATCCCAATCCAAAGCGCAGGTCTCTCCTGTTCTTATTCTCACTGCAGTTTCAGAGAAAACTACATTGTGAAATTCCTCATAAGAAAAGAAAATAAGGTTGTTTAAAATGATGGATTTATGGGGATTTGTAAAGTGTTAAAACCCAGAACCAAAAAGAACTGAAGCAGCAAACAAATGCTCTGATTTGCTTGAACTGGGAATCACCAAGGTTGATGCCAGCCAAATTGTGCATCCTGCAATTGTATACCACCAAAGGATCCATTTATTCTCTTAAAATGTGCTTGATGGAATGGCCCACTTTGCATCAGTGTAAAGAACTGTAATCATAAACATGGAATAATGCTTCTTGCAGTTTTCAGGAACAGATCATTATTTTCCCACTGAGCTGAAAAATGTAACAATAACTTTCTAATGTCCTAGAAGAGCAATCTGATAAGCAGATTAGTTTTCAGAAATGTATTCGTTTAGAAGCTAAATTGCTCTTTTATTTATTTCAGCTCTTTTTCCCAGAGAGATTTTTTTAAAAAACAAACAAACCAATGAGTGCACTTCGTGAACTAATAGCTCTGGCTTTGTGGAATACATCAACCATTATGGGCAGGACTATAAATAATATTTCCCTGTAAGATCAAAGTGAGACACCTGGCTGGGTGATGGTTTCTCTTGCAAATAGTCCATCTTCATGGTATATGTCCTAAAATCACAAATTCCCTAATCTAAGAAAGCAATGGAATTAATGTGCTTGCTTGACACACCTTGCTTTTTTTTTTGTATAACTCATGTTTGATTTTTTTTTTAATGTGGAGAAAATGATCAGCAATTCTGCGGCTTTCTGTCACCTACTAAGCAATTATAGATTCTTAATCTCGTTGTTGTTGTGGGTCTTAGCATATGGTCCCTTTCTCTTCAGTAAATCTTGTTAAGAGAATTCTGTATATTTTGTGCCTAGGAAAAGAATTAATCTCTGAGTTCATGGCATCAGTCTGATGTAGCCCTGAACTGATATAAAGCTATCCATATGTCTTCTCCAAAAAAAGTCTGAAGAATTTCCCCATTTACACCCTCTAGATCCTATTCTGAAGAACAATGCTTGCCATAATTCAAATGATCAACCTGAGAGAAAATTAAATGTTCTTTATGGAATTCTCTGCATTATGTTTTCAGAGCTCTCTCTTTCTCTCTCTCCCTCTCCCTCCC
>JAOYMU010000001.1:76973323-76983588 GCA_025802295.1 Psammodynastes pulverulentus | reverse complement strand
AGACAATACCCATGCTTCGCCTGGATACCGGCCTCCACACTGAGAAGGAGCATATCAGGTAGGACCAATGCCCCTTTTGTAAAAGCTCTGTTAAACAGGGGCTGGACTGTGTATATTTGTAGGCACATTAATGTTGGAGATCCAGCCCAGTAACAGAGTCACTATTCATTTGGATCTCGTGAACACAAGAATGGTGCAAGTTTTAACGGACTAATATTCCCCAGGCAGCATGATGACAAGGGGAAGCAGAAAAGGCCAGTTATCCTCCTGGATTACAATTCTAAAAGTGAAATAGGCCTGCCTACTAAAAATACATAGCTATAAACAGAACAGCCAAATATTTTGAATTCTGGCATATTTTTGTTGCATGTTTGCTTATGGCAAACTTCACTGCAAATTCCTCTACCTCTACATTTACAAAAAAAAAAAGTTAGAAGTTGTGATTTAATGATGCGGGTTTGTCCCAGTGGTGGGATTCAAAAAAATTTACTACCAGTTCTGTGGGCATGGCTTGGTGGACGTGGCAGGGGAAGGATACTGCAAAATCCCATTCCCTCCCTGCCCCACTAACCTGCTTTCCAGCTCCATTCTCCTGTGCAGGGCAACAAAAGAAGATCCAACCGATCAGCTAGGACTCGGGAGGCAGAGAATAGATGGGGCAGGCACCAGTCAGAGGTGGTATTTGCCAGTTCTCCGAACTACTCAAAATCTCCGCTACCAGTTCTCCAGAATGGGGCAGAACCTGCTGAATACCACCTCTGGTTTGTCCTCAATGTAATGTAAAAATGCTGCTCGTTTTTACCCCGAGAAATAAATTCTAAAAGAATTAGCAATATCATGAATTAAATCATTTCTTTTTGTTGATCATAGTGCAGTGAGAAGAGTATAAAGGAAAGGCAGCTAAGTCATACGAATAGATTGGCCAAACTTTTAAAATCAAGCAAAATAAAATGTTGCAGTTCTTCTACCTGTTACGCAGATCCATATGTGAAGGTGTCACTAATGTGTGAAGGGAGACGATTAAAGAAAAGGAAGACTTCTATCAAGCGGAACACCCTCAATCCTGTTTACAATGAAGCCATAGTCTTTGATGTCCCTCCAGAAAGCATTGATCAGATTCACTTGTCTATAGCCGTTATGGATTATGACCGGTGAGATATCTGGACAGCTATGAAAAACGATGAGTGGAAGCTCTAAATTAGGATGTGCAAACCTGAACAAATGTTTAGCGACAAAGGCGGTATTAGGAATTCCTGCTAAAATGGTTTTTGGTGGAAATAAAATTAACACGTAATAGCTTCCTTCTTTGGTTTTTCTTAACTTCTCAGTCTGATGTAAACGGGTTTTTTCCCTCCAAATATTAATCAGGTCTTACTCCGATTAGCTTTTCCAATCAACTAGATAATACCAACTGCCCAATAGAAGACTAGAAACGCATGGCTTATTTGTAAGAACTAAATTTCTGAGCTGCAAACTGCACAAGCAGCTTTAGATGTAGAGGGTGTGTTTTTAAACATTGAACATTAATTTCAAAGTGAACATTAATAGAAACAGGCAAAGAAAGGACATTTCTCCTAATAGGGGGAACAATCTTCTTACTAGTATCTTTGACAGGCTTACTTTGCAAAACAAATGCTAACTTTGGAGAAGTGATTTTCATTGAGGCTGTTGCAGGAGAGAAAAAGGTTATATTTATGCTGTTCCCCTACTACGATCTCATTACCATGAACTGCAAAAATATATTTAAGAACCCATCTGCTTCAGCTATTAGATCATTTGGACTGCATTGTTCCTGAATGCATAATTTTAAGAAATAAATATTATTGAACATTTTCACAGTGTAGGTCACAATGAAGTAATTGGAGTCTGTCAAGTAGGCAACGAAGCAGAAAGTCTTGGGCGAGACCATTGGAATGAAATGCTCTCCTACCCTCGAAAACCCATTGCACGCTGGTATCCACTTGCAGAGGTAAGACAAATGAGCTTTTACAGGAAGGGGTTTTTTTGCTTAAAATTTACTCTTTCTTTCTTTCTTCCTTCCTTCCTTCCTTCCTTCCTTCCTTCCTTTTCCTTCCTTCTTCCTTTTCTTTCTTTGCTTTTTCTTTCTTCCTTCCTTCTCTTCCTTCATTCTCTTCCTTCTTTTCTTTCTTTCCTTCCTTCCTTCCTTTCTTTTCTTTCTTTCTTTTCTTTTTTTCTTTCTCTTCCTTCCTTCCCTTCCTCCCTTCCTTTTTTCCTTCTTTCATTTTCCTCCTTTCTTTTCTTTCTTTCCTTTTTTTCTTTTCTTTCCTTTTCTTTCTTTCTTGTTTTCTTTTCTTTGTTTCTTTTTCTTTTTGCATGTGTATGTGTGTGTGGTGGGTGAAGGGGTGCTGATGGTTTTGAGTCAGTGTTGATGTATGGTGATTGCCTGGATCCTGCAGTTTCCTTTGCAAGATTTCACTAGCACTGGAATAAAGAATCCATTTGCTTAATGTAAATGCTATTAAAACATATTGGAATCCCTGGGTTTATATCAAAATTGATGCACAATGCAAATAAAATCTGTTCCTCAGAGATTTTCTCTCTTTTTTATATCTTTTTAAAACATAAAATTCTTCCAAGTTAAGGTAAAATCCAAATAATATACTATACCTAAGAATATTTTTTAAAAAAAAAATTGGATAGACAACCAGGTTGTCATTCTCATATACAGCTTTAAGCTTTTGTTTTAAGGATGATATAAGGCATTGGGTTGTATATATGGAAAAAACAATTTCAAAAAACTTATTGTTATATTTATACAGAACTAAGGTAAAGTAATTCCACTTCAGTGTCCAGAGCGATGTCAAACTACTTGGACATTTAAAAGTAACATAGAGATTAAAACATGCAGTCGAAAGCTCTCCTCAAGTTGCAATCAGATGCCTTTGTGTTTTTTTTGTCTTTATTTAGGGCCCCATTGAGCAGAAATGTTCTGCAGGCCTTCTGCGCATTGATGGCTGCCGAAGAGGCTTCTTCACTCTTTTAACCTATTCAGCAGAAATTTGGCATTCCTGTTGAACCCTTTCTTAGCCACTTTCTCAGGGGCCATTCTGCAGAGAGTCCAAAGGGGTTAAGGCATCCCTTAATTCCATTATTTGGCCATCGCCTTTTCCCCAACCCCAGGATTTATAAATCTCAATCCCTTAGAATGCAAAACTTTTATTAGTTACAAAGATGTTCCTGAAGGTTTCTATGGTTTTCATCCTAACATAGTTACCTGTGTCTATCAGGAACACCCTTCTATTATTACCGATGGGCTTTCAATTACATAATAAGTCACATTGTCCCAGTCAAGAGGATAATCCATTTTGATATACATTTTGAAATTTATCAAAATTCTATTTTTTATTATGATTATCATAAATATGATCTTGCCCCATCCTACTTTCCATTTCTTTAGATGTCATACTATTGATAAATCGCTCTTGCACATTTACAATCTATGAATTACCATGCAATAATTGTTCTAGAAGTTTCCACAAACTAACTGAACTCTAACTCCTTTCAATAATCAAGATGAACTGCCTGCCTTAGCCATACAAAACACTCAGAAAATAAGACTAGATTTATAAAGTTTCCTTTGAGTCAAGCTTGAAATGTCCTTCTAGCTTTCTTGGTGGCAGCATGGATAGTTATAATTATATTGTAATTTATATGCAGTACAAAAATATGATTAATTGTAACAATTGTTAGGGGTGGTTGCATGGTCAGCCAGATTTTAGAATGTAAAGCAAGGGAAGGGGTAATTTCCTAGATTTTTTTCTGATTTGTTTTCCACGTTGAAAAATTGGGAATAAGAGTTTCTAGTCATAAATGTATTTAATATTGTATCCTAAAAGAACCCCCTAAATATCGATACAGTGAGAAACCTTTCTCCAGTATCCTTAAAGTTATTATCTTGAACTATTCTGCCACCTGTCCCAAATGAAGGGAGGATTTGATACTTTCTTTATATGTTGCCTTTCTTGTTCACTTTTATAGAGGTTGGGAATCTGGCCCTTTTCTTCTACTTGATGAGTAGGGAAAATAATGGAGTGAGCAGCAAATCATTTATTTTTCTAGATATAGAAGCTACAAGCTTATTATCTGGCCTCTTTAAATTCCTTTTGCCCCTGCTATTTTGTTCTAGTTACATAGTACGTATGACCTAGGTTAGCTCAAATAAGCTGGTCTCCCAAATCTTTCATCTCAAGATTTCTGGAGTAGCTGTGGGCCTGATGAGAACAGAACAAGTCTAAATACTTTGGACTCTTTTTCTGGTCCTTTGAGGTGATTGCCCTCCAGGTGAACGAAACAGCACAGAGGAACTAAATAGCAATGTTTACTTCTTTACTAAAAGATAAGAGTTCTGAATTCTATATATTAAACTCTATTTTAAGTATATGACTATATTTTTATAAATTATAAATTGAAATTATAAATTATAGTTAAATTCCTACTAAATAGATATTTTGTGACAAGAGCACCCACCAAATATGCTTTTAAGTTTACAGGTCAGTCACTTTTCAATGTAATCAGGCCATATGTAGTGTTTTGTTTTCAAAGTAACAAATTGATCATACATCTGTAAAATTTGCTTTAATAAAAATATCTATTCATTCTCTACCCAACCACCCACAAACTAAAATGTATTTTCCTCTAGTTTCAAACATTTCAAAAACCTTTCAAATTTTATTGAGGCATTATGAATAATTACATGAAACAATTTTAAATGTATCTCATCGTAGACAGGAAGTTTGTGGATTTCGTGGAATGCTTCAAATCATGTTTAGAAAAACCATGACCATACAAAACAAATATTATTTAGAGAGGCATAATTGAAGAAACAACACCATATAGTAAACCATCCCTTACAGCTTTTACAAACCTTCTGCAAACAAACGTATAAACTTTGTTCTTTCATTAGATATGTGTTGGAACAAAAGAAAAAGAAGTTTTGATTATATGTAACTATTGTCACTGTCTTTTGTTTGGTTGACTGGTTGGTTGAACTTTCATTTTTCATTGCAACATTGCCTTAAGGGGTTGAAAAATCTGATGTTCAAGCCCTCATCCTAGGGGAAAGGTCAATTAATTCAGCTAGTAGATTTTGAAGAAAATGTTGCTACTTAGCAGATATTCCCTGCAGCCTACAGCAAATTTCTTAAGCACTTTTTTTACACTGTACTGTATGCAAGATTACTGTCAATCAAAAAGTGGAATGACTGACGAGTTCCTAATGGAAAATGAGTCTTCCCCAATCTGATATCTTTCAGACACGTTGAAAATTCTTCAACCAGCATTGCCATTATGGGAATTGAGGACCTGGATTAGGGAAGCTGATGTAGACCAAGACATCTTGATTACAGTATTTTTTTTAATACTCTGGAGTTATGTGGTTTGGTTAATCAGATTTGTAAACCAGTGTTGAGAAAGTCTGATATCACCGATTCATACCATCACATGCATAACAGAGAAAAGAATCAAAAGAAATGTGACATTGCAAAGAGTTCTGCTCCTGTGGATACAATCTCATCCCTAAAGATCATGGGCTAAATATCCCATTTTTGGTTCCATGTTAAGTTCTCAGTTTAACAAATCAATTTTGTAGAATAAAGGATCTCCAGATCTGTACATGCATGTCCACACACAGATAGGCATGCATATTTCATGCTACTTTACCTCCTAAAGATTTTGGTGTAATCAGCCATTTAAAATTCTACTATATTTTCCAGATGCCTCTGTAGGGGATTGTGGGTGCTTATTTGTCAATCAAATTTATACAGTTGCCTACCTCAGAAATGTGATTCTGGGTGGGTACACAAAAAAACAGTTAAAAACATCTGTAAGCAGCCATTGAAAACAATTAATCATAAATATAAAAATTGTAAGAGAATAGGCCAACATTCCATATAAATATAACATTTTGCACAGTTCCTGTTTTCCCAAGGCTGCTGAAGGAAATCATCTTTTTAAGAGATTTCTGGGAGGCATCTCTCTGAGTGACCTAATGTTCCCACTGAGATAATGTTCCAAAACCATAGCAGAGATGGCGCCATAATAGACGGTATCCATTAAATACTTTGCCTGGTGACTTGATGGAGTGGATAGATATAACCAGGCAGAAGCAATCCCACAATCAACCTGTTCCAATGTCATGTTATGGTAATATACACAGACCTAGTTAGACACATATGCATATCTGCATTGATGCTACCATCTCCTTGCTGTACAGCATCATGAATATCCGTATTGCCGTCTGGTAAATATGGTACATTTTTTGAAGACTGAGTACATCTAAAACTTCTGCAAGGGTCTTATGATTTGAGTATATCTAAACATTCCATGTCAGGTTTATAAGAATACATGGGATCTAGTTTGATTACTTTGGTATTAAATGTGGCAACTTAGAACTGGAAGTGCCATAATTCTCCTGAAAGTGTTCCACAGCAAATATTATTCAAATTATTCCATTTAAATCTCCAAGCAAATGGGCTGAACCTAGAAAAACCCATTACTCCAATCTTTATACACATAAACACACACATAGACACATAAATATATAGGAAAATGAAACAAAGGGAACGAAAAAGGACTTTTGAGCAGTTTGCTCAATCATATCTTGAGATATGTCAGACTTCTCCTTTTTTCCTTTCATTTTTCTACAATGCTAAGTTAACATAACTATAGATACTATATAATTATATACAGTAAACCTCAATTCAACTGGTTTTGATTTAACTATGCAGATAACACATACTTGGATTTAATGTACTCTCTTTGATCCAGAACTGCTTCATTAAATTGAGGGTTTTATACTGTATATTTTCTTTGTTATACTAAAATTGGTTTAAAAGAAAAATATGAGTTAAACTTGCTTCCAATTAAACTAAAACAGCATAATAGTGGTTAAAAAAACAATGAAACAAGAAACCTTATAAAGAATTGTGACTTCTAGCCCTCTTTTTTTTTAATCAAAGAATGAAGTAGTTTCCTAGCAATTACAATGAAATTAGTTTTATTTTAGTAATTTGTCATTTGGGGAGGGGACTGCCTGAATGACACCTAATGAAATACCATATAATATAAATGCAAACAAAACAGATCTTTTAATAGTATCTTCAAATTAAATATATGCATTGCGTTATCATGTAGCTTTGTTGTATCTCTCAAGTTCCTCTTTAGACGTGCACCCAGTCTTGAAGTTTTTAATATCTTCTGTCATTGACTTTGTTGCTACATGTGGAACTCCCACATTCATTTCAAATGTAGGAATGTGAGGAGTTTGTGCTACTTGAAAGATACAGCACATTGTATGAAGCATTAATGAAGAAGATACCTATCAAGCTAATGAGTTACTCTCTGTGATAATTATCACCCTCAGCAAATATTATTGCCTTAAATTCAAATAGCTGTCAGTAGAAAGAGACTAACAAGGAGCTGGATTTAGACTTGATGTTCTGCAAGAAATATGTTCCTTTGTGCTAAAGATTTAAAGCCGCTCATAGGTATCATAATCCCAATGATGCTTAGAAGGACAAAATGTGCACTGCAACGTTATAATTCAAGCTCCACCCTTTCATTCTCACATTGCAACATTGCACCCATATATATTAGGGCAGAAGCTTATGGGAAGTTCTGGCACACATCTGGTTACTCCCCAAGGTTGCCTGTAATGCCTCTGGAGATTCCTAATGACAGAAGAGGCAATTTTGTTCATTGAATAATATTACTTCTAATCTAATCTTTAAAAATATAATGAATTTCAGGTCCCTGCTGTCATCTTTTCAGATTCATATTTGGTCACCATTCCCTTCCAAAAATAATAATAAGATATGGAAACAGGCAATAATATAGAAGTACACTATATACGTTCCTTTAAAATTCAAATTATACCATTAGGGAGGTGTCCAGTAAGTGATATTTCAAATAGCACTTGTAGAAAAGTAAAACAAAATAATCCTAAATTAGGGGAATAGTTTAAGATGAAGAAATTAGTGGAAAACCTATTTTAAGGACTTTTTTCTCTTTGTGGTTATTTTATCAATATGTGTCCCCATTCTTGATGTTACAGCAAAAAGATGGAAAGCACCTTTTAAAAGAAAAGAATGTGTTCAAAACAAATTGAATTATTCTTGATTTATTGTGATAAAGCATTATTTCATTGTGATAGAGCAACTTACTATAAAATTATTGAACCTATGAACAAATAAGGCAGTTGAATAAAATTGTAATGGAAAAATAATTATACCATAAAATTCATTTTTATAAGGTAGCTTGTCCTATTATTTTTTGTTAAAAAAAAATGTATTAACACAAGAGAGGGGGACCCTAAGGTCTATTTCGCTTTGATTCCCACTGTCATTAAATATTGTTCATCAATGTGGAAATCAGCATCATTCTCTGAAAAGCTAATAAGCTGTGGCTAACTTATATAAATGCAACTCTGCATATCATTATGTTCAAACACTGCATTAAGAGATGGTTTCCAATGCAGTGGATTGGGCAAGGAACAGTGGCTGAAAGTACATCCATGTTCTGCAATTCTTTTAAAGGCTCTCAGTCACCCTGAAATAAAAGTATATAAAATAAAAACCTTATGATGGGACCCCATTCGGAAATGATAACAACACGGATGAACACCTCAACAGCTAAATGAACTAAATAACTTGTTACAGTTCAGGGTTTTCAAGAAGATGGACTGTATAACATTTGGTTTTTTTTTTCCAGTGTTTCCTTTTCCTGTTTTTCTTTGATCAAAACAGAGTGACTATAGGTGACCATTTATCATATGGAAATGTGTTCCCATTGTGTTTGTAGCCATTTGAGAAACTGGTGATCTTTTATCTCGCTGCAAATAATAATAATTGCACTGCTCAGCAAGCTTTGATCAGAACCCTCTGGAGAATTTGGAGGGAGGGACAACGCAAACAGTTTATCAGATGATTGCAAGCACATGGTCTGGTATCTGCACTTCTCATAAATAGTCCACTGTATACACTCATTATCAAACTGGAATGTTTTATTCAGTTGCATGCTGGATATTCATCCTTCATTTTTATTTACTATCTGTCTCCAAAGGTACATAAGCAGAGGTCCTGTTATTTTTAATATGACTTTGCTTTTATGACATACTGACATTGTACTATACTTTGATCTTTGCTGTTCTGTTAGTAGTCTTTGTACATCTATGTTTAATGTCTAATTTTGGAGCATAAAGTTACATCCTTGTCAGAGCTTTGTCAACTTCGTGGAATTTTTTTTCTCTTTGTTCAGTAAAAGTACTGCATGATTCATTTGCTGTAACAATTTGAGGGATGAAAATTACATTTCTTAATTTTATAAAAAGTATAATGTTCTTATAAATACGATGAAAATGTATGGTGACTTTATTATATAGATTTAGTCTGTATAAGCAATTCTGTTCTTAATAAAAATGATGTTGTGCCACTGTAATTTATGCCTATTTTGTATTTATATATTAAAGTTGATGTGGATATTTAAAAGATGTTCAATGTTTTAATACGTGTTCCTTGATTACCATGTGTGGGGTAATTTTCTCTATTGCAAAAGCACAAATTAATGAGGGAAGCAAAATAAGCACATGCGTTATTCGGTTAGGAGAGGACAATGTAACAAATAAATGGTGATTGCATAGTGAAGCGAAAATCGGCAAGATTAAAAGTTGTTTTTGCATAGTTAAACCATATTTTCTTAAGCACCAATGAGCAACTTAAGGGCAGTATTGTGATTTGATTTACCCACCATATTTCATTTGAATGTAATTTCTCAAAGTGACAGAATATTATTTTCTTGTTTAAATGAGCAAGATTGACTTTCTGTTCATGTTTGACATGCCACTTAGGTAAATTATTAGATGTGCTCAGCAAGTGTGGTCTTGAACAAAAGGAAAAATTGTGGATGACTAAGGTGAATTCTCAACAAAATCATACAGATTTCTTTTACTGAGAGTTATTGCATCGCATTCACACTGAAAAATGCTACTTTAGGGTTCTTTCCTCCCCTCCCCTTTCCCTTTTCCCTTCCCCTTTCCCTTCCCCTTTCCCTATCCCTTTCCCTTTCCCTTCCCTTTCTCTTTTCCTTCTCTTTCCTTCCCTTTTCCCTTCCTCCCTTTCCCTTTCCCTTTCTTCCCTTCCCTTCCCTCACCTTTTCTTCTTCTTCCCTTTCTCCTTTCCTTTCCTTTCCTTTCCTTTCCTTTCCTTCCCTCCCCTTCCCTTCCTTTCCCCTTCCCCTTCCTCTTCCCCTTC
>JAOYMU010000001.1:76897602-76908149 GCA_025802295.1 Psammodynastes pulverulentus | reverse complement strand
AGAGAGAGAGAGAGAGAGAGAGAGAGAGAGAGAGAGAGAGAGAGAGAGAGAGAGAGAGAGAGAGAGAGAGAGAATCTATCTAATGAAAAAACCAAAGTATTACAATTATACAAAACTGTTTATACAATAATTATATTCACTATCCAAGATTGCAAACATGAAAACTTTACAAGAAAGAAAGAAAGGTCTATCAAATTCCACTTTTGTGACTAGGTGATTATTTTTATTCAGTAATGCGGAACTATCTGAACTTGTTTCATCTCAGAAGCTAAGCAGAGCCAGATCTGGTAAGTACTTGGAAAGCATACTACTGGAAAATCTCAGTACTGTTGCTTAGAGTGAGATGTTGAAAAATAAATCAAAAGACAGCTTGTTATCAAGACAACAACATGAAATCACCACAAATCAAACTTGAGTCAAATGAGACTTGGCTTTATACTTAGCTTTTACTTTGCTTAAAAAGTTGACCTTAAGTGTGGGTGAACTTACTGTCATAAGATGGACCTTTCTTTTTACTCCTGTCTTTAAATATTAACAGTGTAATGTTTATTTTTCTATTTAAAAATCTGAATATCATTAAAATTAAAGCTCTATTAGGATATAATTGTGATGATGGTGCAGAAGTAGCCCCAATACTAATATAAGCTCTGCATCCACCAGTAGTTTTTCTTAGTTGTTTTTTTATTCTTAGTAGCTCATCCTTGTTCATTTGCCATGCACTGATAATAAGATGCATCTGAGGATTAACCCAGCAATTACACATTTTGTTTAACATATTTTTTTTTAATTTGCTAAAAAGGCCAAATATATGGCTATGCATTATTGTTTTATGGTACTTAAAACAAAACAAAAACCTTCTTATATGTATCATTTATATATATATATAAGATATCTGGCAATATTGTGTGTGTATTTCCCCTGTTGTTAATTGACTAAGAACTTTTTAAGTCATACATCAAAGGTATTGAAATGTTCCAGAAGGTTTGCTACTTGTTACTCTATTTACTAAGTAGTTCATGTGGCATAAGCTTTTATGACCCACCCACAAGTACCTATATTATAGAAGTGATACATAGGAAATCTATATGCATAGCCTTTTGGATGGGGGTTGGATTGTTGAATAGGTTCATTGTCGTTCAATTGTGTTTCGTGTTTTGCACTTTGGCTATCAGACACATATTTTATTTTTGTGATTGGTTGTGTTTTTAAGTGTTGTAAGTTGCCCAGAATTACCATGGGCAGCTACTGTATATCAATTGAATAAAAATGGAGACCTCTTGCAATTTTGAAATGATCTGAAGTAAGAAACCTTCTAAAAGAATTCACAATCCACTGTGCAAGCGACATGGGGAGGTATTATGGCCTCAGCTAATGGCACCTATCAAAAAGGGAATGTATACAGCTTTGAGGAAAGGCTTACTCCTTCCAAAAATGCATTGTGTAAATGAAGGAGACTCCTAGATCTGGCAAATTAAAGGACAAAAAGCCAGAGCTTTCAAATGATTTTATTTAAAAAGGCATAGCAGACAAACATTTGCTAAATTCACCTCTAAAATGAATAAACTCAAAACAACCTTCTTAATAGAACTATAGCCTATAATTCCCTGCTGTATTGGGAGACAAATTGAAATCAAGCTGCAAAAATACCTGATTTCCTAGTTTCATATGCAGTTACACTGTGCACAAAAATGCTTTAAATTAGACAGAAACCAGACAAATAATTGAGCCATTTGAAATTTGAGCATGTCACATTTATTTGGCTGACTTTTATTTATGTCTGTTATAAGTGAAAAGCACCTCTGAGAAACCTAAGGAAACATGTCGGTGTTGAAGGAAGCATAAAAATTGCAGAAGATGGTTGCTAAATAAGTATGTCAACCTCTAATTGCGAAGAAGAGCTTTCACACTTACTTCAGAATTCTCTCTGTTTGAATTTCCATTATTAAAGGCAAAGATGTCTCAGTAACTAATGTTTTTCCTTCTCACATTTCTTTTTTTCCCCTCCTCCTACTTTAATCATGAATAACACTGTGGTTCTGTAATTTGCTAACAACTGATTTCTCTCCTACATTTACTATACATCAAACATCATTATATAACCCTGTCACATAAATAACGGCCCCATAAATCAGCTCTTCAAGAAAGGAAAGAGCAGCTGTGTATTCTCTACCATCTCAACAAATTAAGTTTACTATTATAGTTCTGCTTTTAGGTGCAGTGCTATATTGCACTATATCCAATTGAGCCTGCTAGTCTAGGCTGGGACAGTGATGGCAAACCTATGACACATGTGTCAAAGGTAATAAGCCATGACATTTTGAGTGACATACCAGCATTCACCAACACCTGACAATAATTATTCTTGAAAGCACACCTCATTCTTGAGTGATTTTTAGAGGCTGAGGAGAATGTAAGAAAAAATAGGGTACAGGCTCCAGAGTCTCTGAAAATTGCGCAAGAATAGACGGTGCTTTCGTACAGTTTTTGAAGGCTGCACAGAGAAACATTCTCCAAAGCTGTTTTAAGAACAAAGGCCTCATGCGACCCAGAGCTGCCTCAGGTAGCACCCTGTCAATAGAAAGGGAAAAACTACCTGAAGGTAAGTTATGCACAGCAGATTCTGGAGATCACACCACAATTGGACTGTACCCTTTAAAAAATGAATGAATATGTACAGAATGTTTCTCTTTTGTTCAGTGTGTGTGTGTGTGTGTGTGTGTGTGTGTGTATCTGTGACACACCAAAGGAATCAAGTTAGGTACTTTCTGAAATTTTGACATGCCAAGCCCAAAAGGTTCACCATCATTGGGCTAGGATCTGCTCTGACAGATGAAAATTGTGATATTAGCAAATGGCTCTTACTGAACATTCAACCAATACAGAAAGAACTACTAGATAATAGACTGTAGACTGTTAGACTGTATCTGGATTGGTGAAAGAACATATGAAGTGGATACAGTTTGATTATAAGCTGAATCAATTCCCAAAGAGTGCAAAACTCCTTATTTGGCTGAGTTCCCCTCTTACGTAGTCTCCCTCAAACACTACCTGATAATTTAGTTATTTTATTTTATTTTATTTCTGTTTTATACAATCTGCCTGTATCAGATCAATAGCGAAGGAAGTCCTAAAGCTCTATTTCCCCATACTTTTGTTACAAATGAATGTTCCATTCCTGCAAGGCCAAAATTGAACCTGCTCATCCAATCCAGGCATATATTGGGGTGGGGCATGTTGAGAAACCCTCCCTTACAGTCAAAATAAGTTCTAGATCAACGGTACCCAAGCTTTTGGGCACCAGGGACCTGTTCTGTGGAGAGAGGTTTTTCAGCGGATTGGAGGGGGCCTGGTTCAGCATGTTGCCTGCATTCCATAAATGGGGAAATTTGCTTGTTTGTGTGGCCCACTTTCTGCCATGCTGCAGACCAATGCCGGTCCATGGACTGGGGGTTAGAGACCTCAGTTATAGATAAAAGAAGATCATGGTAAGGTAAGGTTAAGAGAAGAGACCTTGACTGTGTTAGCCTTTATTTTGTGAACTCTCTACCCCTGGAGGTACATGCAACGCTACCACTTTTTGCATTCGAAAGCAAGGTGAAGCAACCATATATCATCCTGGCTTTGACCTAAGGTGCCTGGTTAGGTAGGATATTAATGGGGAATAGGGACTGTCACTGTATTATGTGTTTGTTTTTTTTATGAATGTTGTTTACTGCCCAGAGTGTATCAGAGTTGAGGTGAGCTAGAAATAATGGAAAATAAATAAATGTAAATATCTCACCATCCTAGACGGAGTGACTGCTAGGTTTGTTGCTCTGTTTCATTTGGCCCAGCTTGAGGTAACACTGTCAGAATTGTTTGGAATAACAAACAAGTCTTACCTGAATAGCCACATATTGGACAGAAGATTTTTTTTTTTTGTTTCTCTGATGTTTCTCAAAATGATGGCAGCTCCTGCAGAGTACAGAAAATGAATTCGAGCTTTGCTGGAATACCGCAAAAATCTCTTATTGAGGGGTTAAGGTTTTTCAAAGCACAATCATTGGTTAACTTGGCTGAGGAACAATTAGCTAAAGATCATACAACATTTGAACTGATCACCACACTAAAACATGCTTATTAGGATCCATGGATGGTGAAGACAAAGTAAGAGAAGTAAGAATGATTTGCACATGGAATGGATCTGGTATGGCTGAACTCAGCATTGAAAATATAAAAGAGAAAAGAAAAGGGGGGGGGGAAGAAACATTCATTATACAAACTCTATTTTTCTATTCAGATGATTTTGGGTAATCATCCAATTCTGCTGTAGAAAACCTGAACATAAAAGGTTGAAAAGAAGTCAGCCAAATTAGCATCTTTGTAAATGATTCCATGGTGTTTAATTATCTAAATAATCTGCATTTCCAGGATATCACAAACCCACATTATATTTATTTTTTCTTCAATTCATTATAGTACAAGAAAGGATAATTTACCTACTCTGTGAAGTTCCTTTCAGACACTGTAGTGCTAATTTTCCAGTGACTTGTACTATGAAAAAAATATATTCTCTCAGGGTCACTGGGATGCTGTTAGAACATTTTATATTGCTTTTTCTCTTTCTCTGACTTATTCAGAGCAGAGGTTTTACAAAATGCAGTTGGTTCTACCTGTTTTTTTTAAGCCTATAATCCAGGAATCTATTATTTGATAAATCATTGCAGGACATTTCTCTTTGGTGACCTGTGTTAAATCTTCTTTAGATCGTTAATTCTTCTGCCCTTGTGGAAAATGTAGTTAATCACATTTATCACATCACATCTGGTTACATATAGAAGGTATAAAGTTCACACTAATAATAATGCAGCTATTAATATACAAGTCAAGTAAAATAGAGTTCATACATGCAACCAGCCTATCCCAAAGGATCTTTACAAAGAACAACTGCTAATAGAAATGTTTTTCACAGAATTAGTTCCCCAGTTGGAAGAAGCCATATTAGCTATTAAGTTAAATTTCCTGCTTAGTGCAGACATGCAAATTAAAACAGTAAAATAGATGGTGTTCAACTTTTACTTAAACCGTGAAGAGTAAAGTTGGACTGCAACTCCCATAATCCTTTTTTTAAGATAAGGATGGCAGAATTTGTAGCCTAAAAAACTAACTGAGAAACTGGGATTTGGAAAGCCTGCTCTAAAGTATGACAGCAGAACTGAGAGGCCTTCAGCCACTTAAGTAGCTAGGATACGTTCTAGACAGAACTAGGAATGGGTTCAGTCCAGTGGTGGAATTCAACATTTTTTACTATCGGTTCTATGGGTGTGGCTTGGTCGGCATGGCAGGGGAAGGATACTGAAAAATGTCCATTCCCCACCAGTTCTCCAAACTACTCAAAATTTCCGCTAGTGGTTCTCCAGAACTGGTCAGAACCTGCTGAATACCACTTCTGGTTCAGTCCCAGTAATTCAGTATCTCAAATTTCTGCCATTGACATAATAAATGGCTGCGTTAAAAGCTTTGAACTGACTAGATCATATATTGTTGTGATATCTAGTTGTAATGCTTTTCAGATTCAGATCCACACAGGAATAGTTGTCCATCAGAATACAACTTGTACAAATAAAAATCTCTAAGGAAAAAAAAGCTGCCAGAAGAATCTTCTTAAATACAAAAGGATCAGGTTATGTGATCCCACACCACTGCACATACATGAAACACTCTTTTTTATACTGTATATAGGAGGGTGGGGCGAATACAGAATGTAGTACGCAAGTAAACCAAGGAATTTTCCTGCAAGCCTAACAGAAGCTAAGAAGTGAGTTTTTAACAGTGAGTTTTAATAGATAAAAGAATATCAACTCTGCAGCCTCCCAATGATTCCTTTTCATGTTATTTTGTTATTAGTTTATTAACTATTAATATTCTTGGCAATATTGCTTCCATTGCTGATAGCTCTGTTTTTAAGAAACCTCTACATTAGTGTCGCTTTTAGCTTGATCCTCAAATAAATTGGAATAAGCAAAATAAACTGCATTGATTTATGTCCCCAAAATTATTGTGCTGCATCTCCCAAAAGATACTGGACAGCCATTTGTACGGAATGGTATAAGGTCACCTGCTTGAGCAGGCGGTTGGACTACAAGGCCTCTAAGTTCCCTTCCAACTCTGTTATTCTGTCTTTTCAGCACTATTGAACTGGCTGCATTTGCAAATAACATAGCAGATGGATATTGGTTTATCAAGCATGGCTTTTTGTGTCCTTTTTCTCAGCCTGCTTTTGAAAAGTACATGTGTTTGAAATAAAATGCGAATCGTTCTTTCAAGAACATATTTAGAATCAAGACATCACCTCAGTTCTTCCCTTCTGAAACTGGTTTATCTGTCCTAATTTCTCAGAGCATTTAGCCCAACTGGGTGTAATTGCAACCCCCTTGGTGGGAACAGCATGTGTTAAAGAAATGCAGCTTACCACATAATTATTTTATAACACAATTTTCTCATAATTCCTTTCCTAGAAGCAAGCATGCAGAGTTAAAGAAATAACCAAAAAAAAAGAGAGAAAAGAAATAAACATCCATAATACAGAGAAATGAAGTATTTAAAAAATTCTGGAAATGCCACATATTTTTGATCAGCCATGTAAGCATTGAGTACACTGATGTATCATTATGAGAATGGGGGGAAAGGGGGGAGAATCCAAATCAAGAACTGCAACATTTTAGGAAAAGCTCAGTTTTTTTGCTTCTGTATTAATTTAATAGTAAGCTGTGGAAACTCTGCTATTTTAGGAGTTGTTTAATATTAAGATCTGAAAACTATGCTATTTTAGGACCATTTATAATAAGAACTAACAGCAAAATTGCCAAGATGGAAGAAATTATTTCTGCTTTTTCTTTGCGGTAATAAGTTTTCCTTAGAAATTCAGTTTGATGGCACACAAATGATAAGTTTCCCATAACGATACTGTCTCTGATAAAGTTTGAAACATCCACTTTCATTTCAAACACCCCTATAGCAGGGGTGGGATCCTCCCCGATTGGCCCGGATCAGGCAAAACAGTAGCTCCGATAAGTGGAGCTCCAACGATCAGTGTTTGGGCGGTTTTGGGGCCCTCCTACCTGCCCCTGCACTTTGGTGCTCTTTATCCACTTTATCCACACTTTAGCTGGGGTTTGTTCTAGCTGTGCATGCGCATGCACGATCACCGAACTGGTAGCCAGACCGATAGGATCCCACCCCTGCCTGCATTTCCGTCTGAACTGACTGCAATCAAAGATCTGGTTCAAGTGGAGTTGGGGTTTCTGAGAAGATTTCAAAGCCAGAAACTAGAGAGCTGCTGCAACACCAGAGTCAGATGTTTGTCTTCAAATGAAGGAAAGTCCTAGTCTTCATCTGAGCAGCTGATACTTTTCTGTTACATTTCCAAGTACCAATGGTAACTATGCCTCTGTGTAAGCATAAACTCCTTTATCTCCTGCTCTCTAATGCTCCAAGTAACTACAGCAACTTTTCACTAGGATGAAGGACAATCCATGAGTCATCTAGACCAGTTTTAGGAGTGGTGACGCCAGATGTGGAGCCTTTTGCTGTTTTGTGACCTCTCTCAGTGACCTTTCCAGGTGTTTACAGTACTGCTTGTCCACCAATGAAAGGATCAGGAGGAGAGTGCACTTCCCTTCTAATTGTAACTTTCTTTTACACCCTAAAATTTAGTTCAAGGGATTGAAGAATCATTGGATGAGATTTTAGAATGCAGAGAGGAAGATAACAAGAAGGACCTGGTTGCAAATGTCTCCTCAAATGGCATTCCTTGTGGCCATACATGTCATCCTCAGCCATACATGTAACCCCACATGTGAGTTGCACAACAATATGTGGCTATATGGAATGTGTAAGATTCTAATTAGACACATCAGGCTTTCCTCTTTAAGGTTGTTCCATTTTATTTCCCATTCCTTCCATTGTTTCTTCCAGAAATTTTAGGGTTTCTATAAACCACTGTCTTTTGTATACAATAGTGCATTTTCTCTTTCTCTCATACACACACGTAACACATAGAAAATTATCTACTATTAGGAGATTTGTGTATCTCTTGCGTTCAAGCTTTGCCATCATCAGTTCTGGGATTAAAAAATTATGTAAATGATTCAAAACAATTAAATCATTTGAATTGGCTGCCTATAATTTTGCATGCCAAAACATCAGCATACAAGACGGACTTTAAGATATCACTAAAAAGCAGGCCATTTTTTTCTTTTACAAAAATGATAAATTCCTTTTATGGACTGCTGAATCATGATTATTTCTGCCTTTTGTCATGTACAGAATAAATAAGTTAGCATTATTGGAGAAGACATTAATTGTTCAAAAAATATTCAGTGCACATAACTGGCAAGAAGAATGTCAAGTTAACAGTATTTTGAAGTTTGGTGGTTTATATGAATGCCATTGAACAATCATATGCAAAAGGCCGTCATCAAAATTATATGACTATATAGTACTAATAAAGTAAGTATTTGTTGTATCATTTAGACATCTCCTCTGTGGTGTATGCTACTTTTACTTCCCAATTTTCTTCTGAAATAAGTTAGCAAAAATAAATATTGCATAGGCCCAAACTAAATCTATCCACTTTTTTGATGAATGTTCCTCCCCTTTTTAAATGCTACCATTTGCAACATCCTACAAAGCTGATGACAATGTATTGATTCATTATCTTTTTAAGGAAGAGTCACAACAACAAAACCAGACTGAATGGACTTTATTTATTCATATCTAGTGATCTTATGTCATTTAAAGTATAAAATTGGATAAACATTCCATTTGGATATAGTTTCTAATTCGGTTCGATTAGCCATGAAGAGTTTTAAGTCATGAAGAAAAGAAGGAGTGTGTAGAACTGGGAAATAATTGAATTGATATATTCCAATTGATTGAGGAAGAGGCCAACAGCTCATGAGTTCTGGTCCTACCTTAGGCATGAAAGCCAGCTGGTGACCTTAGGCTAATCACTCTTTCTCAACCCAACCCACCTCACAGGATTGTTGTTGTGGGAAACTAGAAGCAGAAAGGAGTATTAGGTATCATTACCATCTTGAGTTATTCATAAAAAATAAAACAAAGACAGGATAAAAAAATCTAATAAATATCTTGGCATTCTAGAAATTCTTAGCATTCTAGTAAAATCCTCTTCCAGAAGGGTTTTGGCAACTGGCGTGAGGCACTGGCATTAAAATTAGTTTGGGTGATGACAGGAAGGGCTTTTTTTCTGTGGGAACGGAGCGGAACTGCGTTCCGGATCCTTTTCGGAGTCCGGATCACGTGGTCCGTCTCCACCAATCGCGCGCTATCACTTCCGGGTTTTTTAGCGCGACGAGGGGGGGTGCGTTCCGGCACCTTTCTCAGAAGAAAAAAAGCCCTGATGACAGGTAATAATGCAAATAAAACAATAATAGTGGACATCACATCAATTAAAAATTACATAAATCATTAAAATCAATCAAGCAGAACAGAGCTGGAAGGGACCTTGAAGGTCTTCTTGTCCAAGGCCCTGCTCAAGCAGGAGACCCTATATAGATGAATCATACCAAATACATGCATATATGTATTAGACATAATATATATTATTACACACACACACACACACACACACACACACACACACACACACACACACACATATACAAACTGAAAGTATGTGTATATCCTTTCTCATCCCGCATTTGTGGTATGGGTCATATATATGCATGTATGTACATGTATATGATATACATATATGAAATATATGAGGTAACGATGATGGATATGATATGTACAAGATGTGCCTGCACTCTCTCACTCTCTCTTATGTTTACTTTGAATTCTATGAATATATATCTTCTTCCTTCACTGAATGATTAGTAAAGTCAAATATTTTCTGACATATCAGGTCTGCTTGGAATTGATTTAATTATTATGGGATCAAAGATAAGTGTTAATGTATAAATGCAATCATTGTGAGTACTCATGTTCTTAATACAAAAGCTCATGGCAAGAGATATTTAAAAGTGTATCTAGGTTACCAGATAATTTGCTGTAATTCCTTGTAACAAGGAACATATTTGCTAATATGTAAACATTATTACTTTCTTTTAGGAAAAACCCCCACCTTTTTTATTAATGAGAAAACCAATGCTTTTAATAGGCCCTTGCACATGAAACAATAATAGTAAACATTGGAACGTCACATCCGCTTTCAGGGAGCACAGACGGAATCTGGTTTCGTCTGTCTTTTGTATCGTTAATAGGCCTCCTTGGAGGCACAGAGATCCCTGGAGGGGATTTCTGCCGTTAAGAGCGGCTTGATGGAAGCCCCCCCACCTGGGGGCAGCCGGGGGGGCCCCCAGCCTCGCTCGAGGCATTAGCGTTTATGCGAAGGGGGAGGGGCCAACTCCTTGCTGCCTGGAATCAGGAGGTATGCAGAATGAGAAGTTTGGCTGACATTCCGGAATGATGGAATTCCCCTAATCTTTTGAAGTGCTGATAAGGATGGCAATAAATCATCGTAAGTGCTAATTCAATCAGCT
>JAOYMU010000001.1:76863152-76873618 GCA_025802295.1 Psammodynastes pulverulentus | reverse complement strand
AGTGGGGAGGGAATGGAGTTTTTGCAGTAACCTTTCCCCAGGACTGGGGAGAGAATGGGGATTTTACAGTATCCTTCCCCTGCCATGCCCACCAAGCCACACCCACCAAGCCATGCCCACAGAACCACTAACCAGTAGTAAAAAAATTTTGAATCCCACTACTGCTATGGTTTCATAGTTGAACTCGTGCATGCAATGTACACATACTCCTTAACTTACAACCATAGTTGGACCAGAATTTCCATTACTTAAGCAAGACAATTGTTAAGTGAATTGTGCCCAATTTTACAACTTTACAACTTTTTGCAAGGTTGTTCAGTGGATCGAAGCAGTCATTAAGTAAATCGTGCAGTTGTTAAGTGAATTGAGCTTCCCCCATTGACTGCTTGTCGGAAGCCAGCTGGGAAGGTTGCAGACGGTGACCATCACATGACCCCGGAATGCTGCAAACCTTCGTAAATACATGTCAGTTGCTAAGTGTCTGAGTTTTGATCAGGTGATCATAGGAATGTTGCAATGGTCATAAGTGCAAGGATTGGCTGTAGGTCACTTTTTTACAGTGCTGTTGTAACTTCCAATGATCATTAAATGAAAGGTTGTAAGTCAAGGACTTCCTGTTTTGCAAGAATGATACTTACTACATGGCTAAAATCAATTTCATGAAAAATAATGGGAGCAGTCTCACACAGTGTTTTAAAAACTCTTGCTACTCTTAGTATGATACTATAATGTCTGCTAAGAAAATTTTGCTAGGTCACTTAATATGATTTCAGGGGTGCCAATAGAGAAAGCTCCTTTTTATGCTTTTCACTAACTATAAAAGGGATGCTTTAAAATTTAAATCTGAATTATCTTATCTCTTTTGATTAATATTCTGATTAAAATGGAGCTTTCAGAACCAGCAATAAGCACTCAAAAATAAAAGTGCAATAATATGTCATGGAAGAATAAAATATATTTAGAAGATATTCATATCTGTAAAGAAACTTTAATGACAAATCTCTGTTTTGTGATGCATACATTCACAAATATGTCTTCCGTGCAAAACATATAGACCAAAATTTAGTCTGATCTCTTGTATTTATATTTTAGATATATTTGTGTATATCTCTCAAGACTTCTAGAAGTTTATATTAATAGAGTTAAAAGCATAGGCTACTAATCAAATTGCAAAAAAAACGTAACCAACATGGCTTCCCCCAGCTAAAATAATATAGCAGAACAGTCATCTTATAATCAAAATTGAGCTAGAAACACCTACTGAAATGGCATTATCTTAACAGTTTTGTAAAATCTCAACAGGGAGGATACCAAATATATTTCCAAAGCGACTTGTTCCGCAGACCGTGGTCCAACACAGAAGTGGTATTCAGCAGGTTCTGATCATTTCTGGAGAAACGATAGTGGAAATTTTGAGTAGTTCGGAGAACTGGTAAATACCACTTCTGGTTGGCAATGCCCCATCTATTCTCTGGCTCCCAGGTCCCAGCTGATCAGCTGGGTCTTCTTTTGTTGCCCTGCACAGGAGAATGGAGCTGGAAAACAGGTTAGTGGGGTGGGAAGGGAATGGGATTTTGCAGTAACCTTCCCCCAGGAGTGGAGTGGGAATGGAGATTTTGCAGTATCCTTCCCCTGCCAGGCCCACCAAGCCATGCCAAACCCACCAAGCCACACCTATAGAACCGGTAGTAAAAAAAATTGAATCCCACCATTGGTCCAACACAATCTTCAGGGCCATGTTGTCTCCATTTTTGCAGGATTGAACCCCTGAACTCCTTTCCCTGACTTCATATTACAGATTCAGATTGTACCATCTGTTAATCCAGTTCTTTCTGATGAGAGTTACTTTGCAGGCGCAAAATTTATCTTGAAGGCTGATCAGAACACTCCTCTGTGGTGAACGTTTCCAAGCCTCAGACCGACAGACTGAAGAACTGTGCAAAAAGAAAAAGAAAAAAGTCTTGAACCACCAATCTTTAAATTTTTCATCAAGGATGCTTTATTTTAAATGTTACGGTAGAGTGCAAGTATCATTTGTCCTGTTTTGAAACTAAGCAGAAAACTTCCATTTGTTTTATAACCATTAGTCACGTCTCATACCTAAGCCTAAAGCCACTGGGATCCAGCAATATAGCTCTCCCTATACGGAGTGGAAATATTTCCATTCCTTTCCATTACTCTGGTTCAATCTTCTAACCAGGATGGTAGTAAAATGACGGAGGCTGTTTTATGTTTTCTACTAACTGCAGCATCCTTCCTGAAGGGCTTGTTTACTTTGAGTGCTATTCGCATTTAATTATTTATTTAAAAGGCCTGTTCTCTATCTATATAGCCCTTGGCAGGTTAGTGATCTGTATAAGTAAATCATAACATAAGTATAGTGTAATCATCCAAACAAAATATGGCTCTAACAAAAAATGTCTGTGTTCTGGAATCCAACAAGGTTTTAACAAACCTTCTGTCTATATCAAATTGCATGCATTGTTTATTTTTTTCAGAGATACTCTAAAGTCAAGCCAGAGTTGAGGATTATTTACATGGGCTTTTCTTGACTCTGTTCTTTCTTGCATTCAGAACAATGCCTTTGTGGACTCAGATTACTATTATTTCCCTCAAAGTGTGTGTGTGTGTGTGTGTGTGTGTGTGTGTGTGTGTGTGTGTGTGTGTCTTTATTTGCTTGCTCTGTGTGATATACACTCATACACAGTATGTATAACTGAATTTGTAACTATCTGTACTATAAAGGTATATAAATTTGAATGCATTAAGTTTAAAATTCTGCTTCTGATACTGAAACCAGAAGCTTTCTGCTGAAATCAGAAAGAAGATCCATTTTAAAAATGCCAAGTTTGAGAACCTATATAACGTGTGTGTGTGTGTGTGTGTGTGTGTGTGTATGTGTGTGATATTAAGATAGGCTCCATAGTCTGAATATATTACTGCTTATGTGCCTTTTTTTTTAACAATATGAATGCTAACATAACATGAAGAATTTTCTGACTCGTGACTTTTCAACAAAAACAAAATAGCAGGATTACTGAACTAAATGAGCCATGCTGGAACTAAAGATATTTATTTAATGAAATTATGTTTAAAGCATTTATACTGTACTTTCAGCCTTAAACGGCTCCCTGAGTAACTTACTAAATAAATAAAAGGAAGAAAGTTTCTATTCTTAGGCTATCTTAAAAAGTCTCAGTTCAAAGGGAAAGTAAAATAAAGAGAGACTGGAAAAACAAGAACATTCGGGCTCCCCAGGTGTGAATATTTGATGGCTTCTTATGAAATATGTAAATTTTATAAGGGTAGCATACAATTTTGCAACCTCAAGAGCTACTCTTCGTTCATGTAATTTAGTCCCAGTGGCCTCTGAGGGAAGGGATCGTAGCCCAACTAGGAACGGCAACAGAAGAGAGAGCCTGTAAAATAACATGTTAGCTATTTTAATGTGCAAAAATGAAAACACTTAGCACTTATATATAGCTTCACAGTGCTTTCCAGCCCTCTCTAAGTCATTTACAGAATCAGCATATTGCCTCAAACAATCTGGGTCCTCATTTTACCGACCTCGGAAGGATGGAAGGCTGACTGAACCTTGAGCCGGTGAGATTTGAACTGTCAAACTGTTGGCAATCAGCAGTCAGCAGAATTAGCCTGCAATATTGCATTCTAACCCCTGCATCACCAGGGCTCAGAAAATGATGGCAACTAAACAGCTAAAGTTGTGAGCAGTGTATGCTCCCTTCATTTATGTTTCTTCATGTAAGTGGGGATGTTGAGATACTATGTCAGAGTAGGTTTGTTTGTTTGTTTGTTTAATTTATATGCAGCCCATCTCCAGATAGGTGACTCTGGGCAGTTTACAGAACATAAAACAATAAATAGAAAAGCAATTAAATCTTTTAAAACTTTTACATTGTGTTGTTTATCTTTTTTTTAAGGCTGCAACTACATGATCACAGGCTTCAAATCACTAAAGATAGTCAAAAAGTCTGGAGATGCAATTGGCTCCTGGTTGAAAGACCCTGGCAAGAATTACCAAAAGATTTACTTCTTCACCGGAACAAAGAATAAGATTGTTATGGAGTTTGCAAATATTCGATCTTTTGCTGAAAGTGGTCAGAAACAGCTGGCTCGTAGAATTGCACTACCGTTTCCCTGGCAAGGAACAGGCCATGCTATATATAATGGATTTCTCTTTTATCATAAATATGGCTCCTTAAATGAGATAATTAAGTTTGATATTCAGAACAGAAATGCAACTGATCAGATGCTATTGTCGGGTGCTGGAGAGATACCTGCCTATGAACTTCACCCTTCTAATAAAATAGACTTAGCTGTGGATGAACTAGGATTATGGGCAATCCATGCAGAACCAGATACTGCTGGAAAGCTTGTCATTACTAAGATCAACCATGAAACCATGACTGTGGAATATACGTGGGATACATCCTGCAGAAGCCAGAATGCAGAAGCTGCTTTCATGATATGTGGTGCTCTTTATGTTGTATACAACTCACCAGGGCGTGGGGTCTCTCAAATAGAATGCATTTATGACACCTTAGATGTCATCAGTCCGTATGAAAACACAGTACTTCGTTTCCCCAAACGTCAGTCAAATCATGCTATGGTTCATTATAATCACAGAGACAAACAACTCTTTGCCTGGGATGATGGCTCCCAGGTCATTTACAAGCTCATGACAAGTCAAAAAAGTTAAAAACAAAACAAAACAGAATGTCCTCTACACCAGCCTAACAACAACAATAACATCATCATCTTCTTTTCCTTTTCCTTCTCCTCTTCTCCTTCTCCTTCTCCTTCTCCTCCTCCTTTCTTCATATCAGGAGGTAAGACACCATTTACTGCTTAAAAAAATGAGGGTGTCATCAGAGTAAAATGAGGAGTGGGAAAGAAACAAGAAGCATCATTGTTTTTCAATTCTAGGAGTCTAGAGGGGAAAAAAAGAGTACCTGCACTTCTATTCAAATGTCAAATATAGGATGCTTGATTTTATAGCATCCTTTATTGTTCTGTTTTCTTCTGTTTACAGGATTTTCTTCTCATCCTCACCAAGAACTTCTCTGCTCTTCCCAGACTACTTTAACTGGACTGATTCTCTTTTCTAATTTCATTCTCCCTTCTTTCATTTAATTATTGACCCAAAGTTCTTCCTTGCTTCCCTTTTGCTTGGGAAAAATATTTGTGGCAGCATACTGTAATCTCTGTGCTTTATCAGTATTCTTCACAGAGGGAATATAACCTGAGCAAGGATGAGGAAGTAAGTGAGTGTATAGCTTTACTAGAAAAAGAGATTTATTTTAGGAAATGCTTGATAGAGGTAAGCAAAGCCTAATAGCAAGCTTGCTACATCGTGCAGAGAAAGGAGGCAGTCTAAGATTAGCAAACTCAGAGGCAGGCAGAGGGATAAATATTTTGCTTTCTATATACAGGTAGTCCTCAACTTACAACCACAATTGAGCCCAAACATTTATGTTGCTAAGTGAAAAATTTGTTAAGTGAGTTTTGCCCCATTTTACAACATTTCTTGCCACATTTGTTCAGTGAATCACTGTAGTTGTTAAATTAGTAACCCGGTTGTTAAGTGAATCTGGCTTCCCCATTGACTTTCCTTGTCGGAAGGTCGCAAAAGGTGATCACATGCCTCCCAGACACTGCAACCATCATAAATGTGAGTCATAAATTGTAAAGCATCTGAATGTAAATCACGTGACTGTGGGGATACTGCAACGGTCAGAGCCACTGTAATTTCGGTCACTAAGTGAACTATTGTAAGTCAAGGACTACCTGTACATCCCACTTCCCCTTGAGATCAGTAGATTGTGAGGCACTGAAGAGTTAGTCTCAATTCTAATGAAAGAGCATATTTTTCCCAATAAAAGATCTTCTCTCTAGGCTCAATTATTTTCAAGTAAAGCTTGAAGGCTATGCCTGAGACCTCTGAGGCCCCAAAAGTATAGATAATATTGTAGATAAGATGGTTCCTTGCTTTTCCACCTTTCTTGCATTTCCTTTGTTGGATGATCTATGTGTCCTCCAAGCCAGGAACTACATTTAAAATGTGAGGTAATGATCGAGCTTGGTGCATTCCTCTTGCTTTCTTTCCCTGGTAAACCCACCTTTTCCATTTTTTAATGGAGAGAACCTTAAGATCAGTGGTGGTATGCTCCCGGTTTGCCCCTAATTGGGTGAGCCTGTAGTGCTGGCGAGCGGTAGCTCCAACGATCAGTGTTTGGGCGGTTTTGTGGGCCCTCCCACCTGCCCATGCTCTTTCCTGAGCTTTAACCGCTCAGCTAAGTGACGTGGCAGAGTGGATTGCCACTCTAAAACAGCTGAGAGGCGCTTTAGCTGGGGATTGTCCGAGTTGCGCATGTGCTCACGCTGTCACCGAACCAGTAGCAGCGCCAGTAGGAAACCACTACTGCCTAAGATCTATTGTCTTCTTTACTGCATATATGTATGAATACTGCAGAATAATAATCCATGCCAATGATTACCATGACTAATTTTTCATAATTGCACACAAAACAAAAATTAAAACAAAATATCATCACTAAGCATCCTAGCAGAGTCACAAAGCTATACTGCAGATATAGAATGGGAATGTGCTGTTTTGGGTAGGATTGAAAACAGAACGTCAGAAGAAAAGAAAGTTTGCTGTGTGCAAAATGAAAAGGAAGTACCGTTTGATACATCTGATACTGCTGGACACAGATGGCTCTCTTTGCCTCATACGTGTACTTTATGAATGAGAAGATCCCATGTAGATACTTAAGCTCTCACTAGGTTACAACTGTATATTAAAATCCTGATCACTTTTGTTGCTGCTATTGAATGATTGGTGTTGAAAAAAAATGGAGTATAGATAGTTTCACAGCAGGACGCATTATATCTATACATCAAATAACCCACTGGCCCTTGGAAAGATCTCTGACTTAAGAGGAAGTATACAATCTCCATCAAACCATTTAAAAGTCAGTGGTAAAGGAATTGGGAGTGGATGGCAGATTTTGTCCTTCCAGCTTTGAATTTTGCAAATGCCATCCTTCCTGTTTCTGTTAAAAACAATTTCTGTTGTATAGAAGTATCTGGCAATGAGGCAATTTCTATGTAATGAAAATAAATAACTAGCAGTTATTAATAAATACTTTTCTGGGAAGGTTATAATATTGTCCTCCAATTCTTGGGCATAGCACCATATCTACAATTTTTTCATTGGTAGTTATCACGTAACTTTCTACCATTTATACTTAGATTTTGCACTTGTTTGAGGTTAAGGAACAGCTGGACAGCTGATTATATTAAGGACCACTTCAAAATTATTTTGAGCACCTATTAATGTATCTAGAGACAATCTTTTAAATTCCCACCCCGCTGGATGTGAGGAAGTTGTAGATCAAAAGACAGGTCCTTTCTGCATAATTCTGACTTTTCAGAGCATCTTATTCCTACAGGTAAGTCCCGTCATTACAATTCATAAGAAAGCTGTGAAAACCAGCCTTCAAAGCTTCTTGATGAGTGGTCAGTCACTGTTTCTTCTTTGATACATCTGGAAGTAGGAGATGTCATTTTACCTTGTTGCGGGAATTTCAATGTTTTTTTACATGGCCCATTTTCCTGATTTTGTTTCTGTATATCACCCAGTGTCTATCTCTCGAGGACATAAATATACGGTAGTAATATAATGAATTAAAATTAGCATGCATGATTCTCACAAATTTAAGGGTGCCTGAATTTAAATTTCAATAAGAAGCATTGATTGCTAAGACAACCAAAATGTTGTTACTGGGGAAACAGGTAAGGAGAGAAATGAATGCCCAAACAGACACATTTTGCTTTTGCTCAACAACCACACTTCAAAACATTTCAGAAAACAACCACAAAAGAGAGGTAGCTATTTCATGGTTTGTCTGTTGAAATCAGAATTAAAGATCTTTCTTGGTTCAGCATGTCGGCCATTCATATTTTTCTTGGCTCTTTTTGGATAAACAATGCTCTGTTTGGGTTGAACGTATAATTGCCCTTCTAATATATTAAGTCCTGGCAGTGTCTTATTCATACTTCACAGTAGGCAGATTTGTCCACCATGAGATAATCTGATGAAAATATGAGATTTGCAAAGGAAACTATAGTCAAAACAACAAGAAGGGAAATGCAACTTTGATTTTCTATATTTGCAATCCACAGGGTTCTCTGGTCAACAGGGAGGAGGAGGAATACAAACACTTCAGTTTTCATGTGTTCTACATTTTTCACTATATTGCATTATGAAAATATTAAAATAAAACACTATTATGATTTTAAGCTTTCCCAATGTCTATAACTTTGGGGCAATACAAACGTGCAATAAATAAAATCAATTTTCAGTACCCAACACAATATGGATAGCACCAAATTTATGGATAGCCCCTATTTTTCTTCTCAAATGCCAGATGCACCTGTTCATCCAGAACTTTGAGAGAAATTCATTTTGACTCTTCTGGGGAGACAGATCAATAGTCCTGTTTTTTTCCAGGCAGAATAAGAAATTTAAAAAAAAAACCTGCTGAGATGGAAGAATTTAAGTTCCAAAACGTCTGCTCACAGCTTACAGTTCTGCTGCTCTTTGTATGATAGCCCAGAGAGTAAATCAAGCATCATTATTGCAGGTCTAGAAGATTCAGAGTTTAGAAGAAGTATCTCTGTGTGCAGCTTTACCTGTGGAGGTGTGCGTTTAATAATAAACATATAACTGTAGTCCTTAGAGGAAGATTGGTGAAACGGGGCCAATAAGGAATGACTAAGGTATTTGGGAAATCTGAAAGACTGAAGATCAAGGTGGAGGCAGACATAGAAGTATTTATTTATTTATTAAATTTCTATTTTTAAGCAGAGATCAAGATAGTTAATGTAGGATTGTTTTTCCTCTTTCAAAACAACCAATATCTGTCAGTGAAACAAGTTTGCAATAGAACCTGCAGAGGCAAAATAGTTGCATAAATACAAATGCATGAATTATGACTTCCTGTGGCATTTTAAGGATTTATTACATTAGACTGACATGGACAGTATCCCCTTCATCAAATGAATGATTATCCAGAACAGGAAATAGAAACAACAAGGTCACAGTGAGATGAGGCGTAATGTAATTATGATGTTCTCATTGAAAGTTGCCATTCAAAAAAGAATTTGATTTCTTTATCTAAATCAGCACATTTCCATCCTGAAATCTCTAGTAGAAAGGAGAAAAATATAAAAATCCAATCAAAAGTCTTAATGAAGGAGTTCTGATGTGGAGCCGAAAGTGCAAAAGTGATCGTTCACATATTGCATTTTTGCTTTGTCAATAAAGCCGCAGTTGGATAGAGCTACTAATACACTAATTCCAACTTATTTAAATAGGTTTGCATTGCAAGATGTATGGACCTATCCTGTGGCATTTTTTAGCATCATGTAATTTTTTCACATGTTGATTGCATTTCTCAGAAAAGTTTTGGCACATAGCTCAAGCCTTTTTCTGGCACCATCATCGTCATTAAACATTAAACATTCAAGCAGACTCTGTGATATCCTAGAAGGAGGCAAAGAAACTGGCTACGGTGATCTGGTGTCCTCTTGGTTGGATTATTGTAATATATAGTGTATGGAACTATCTTTCAGGATGAGTTGGAGCTTTAAGTCCAACCTGTGAATTTCAAATCCCAGAATTTCCCAGATACCCATGCTAGCTGTGGAATTCTGGGAGTTGAAGTCCACAAGTCTAAAAGTTGCCAAAGTTGGGCACCTTTGCTTTAGATAGGGTCAATAAATCTGCGAGACCTTAAAGTCATGCGATACCAACACTGGCTTCCAATCAGTTTCAATACCAAAAGCACTTGCCGCCTTTTAGTCAACTAAATTATGCACAATTTAGAATTATATGAACTCCTCTCTCTTTATCTACCATCCTATACATGAAAATCATTATTGGGAAAAACTTGTAAGTATGTAGAGGGAGTAGGCAGAATCTGATATAATATTTCACTGATTGGCTGCCAAACTTCGGATCATGTCCAATAGGTTTCTACATCTTCCACTCTTTTTTGGAGAAGGCAGATGGACTTGGGGCACAGAGACAATGAAGTGTAGTTTTAAGATCCTCAGCCTCTTGGGAGATGTAACAGGTGACCAAGGCTTCAGGCAGATCTCAGGAATTCACAATTTTTCAGCAAAATTGTGTTTTGCAATCTGGGTTTCTTTTTCCTTTGTTTTTATCTTTTGATTATTTTTCCCTTTTTCCAGTTAGTTTTGCTTAGATTTTTCCTTCTGATTTCTCCAAGAATCAGACCGCCTGGATAAATTCATGCAGTTTTCTTGGCAAGGTTGTTCAAAAGTGGCTTGCCACTGCCCCTTTCCTAGGACTGAGAGAAAGCAACTAGCCCAAGGTCACCCAGCTGGCTTTGTACCTAAGGCAGGTCTAGAACTCA
>JAOYMU010000001.1:76830525-76841978 GCA_025802295.1 Psammodynastes pulverulentus | reverse complement strand
TTACCCACCTCAGAAGGATGGAAGGCTGAGTCAACCTTGAGCCTGGTGAGATTCAATCTGCCAAATTGCAGGCAGCCTGCGATTACTGCACTCTTATCTTCTGTGCCACCAAAGCCCACTGAAAACACTGCTGGAAGTATTAAGAAATCATCTCTGTGTACTCCATAGCCAAAGGAATTTACTTAAAGCCACAGCAAATTAAATGTTGTTTGTAAGAGCCACACAGGAGCTTGTTTCTACAAAGTCCCTTTCTCTTTCTCAAAGAGTAGCAATGGCATGATGTCACAAATGAGACTATAAGGAAAAAAAGTTCGGAGCTGGAGGCTCACTTATTTAACTCAGCTGCACAATGACACAAACCACATTTTCTTTGGATTGAATATTTCTAGGCAGCTGATGCCTAGGTATTGGAAGATACTTCAGTTTCCTCTCCCTTACTATTGTATGACGAGGAGTATAGGACCAAATACAGTTGAATAATTTCGATTGTTTGGTTTTTCAGTTGGAACACTAAATTTGAAAATGCTTTATATACTATTTTGGCACTCATTAGGGGACTTGACTGTTTTTCTGACCCGTTAAGTGTTGCTACAGTTTTATAATATCACTTTCTTGAATTTTTCAGCATCTGTGTTATTTCTCTAGGTAGTACGAATGTGCCACATAGTCTCTAATAGAGAAAACAGTTAACAAGATGCAGCAGATAACCCTTTGCAAAATCAGCTTTCCTACAGTGGAACCATATCTGCATTAAATTAACATGCTCACTGCCCATGTCTGCCTATATAAGTAGATTTCATTTCCTTATTATTCTCTAAGGAATGGAAAATTGAGACACGGCTTGTTATCACACTGAGCTTGACATAGGAATAATTTATTTTTTGCTGCTGGAGTGCTTTTGAGCTTGTTTGAAAAAACTGCTTGTTTGTTTTGAATCCAAGTTATTGGAAGACACCGGCTGTCTTCCACATTCTCCCACCAGCTATAGGCAGTCCTCAATTTACAATGACAATTGGGATGAGAATTTCTGTTGCTAAGCGATGGGGTAATAAAGTGCAACCACATCACTTAGCAATGGCAACCCTGTAATCCTGGTTGTCATCATTAACCAAATTCCAGGGTCGGTAGGTGAGGCTGCCTTCTGCTGGCTTCCCACGACCACGTCAGTGGGGAAGCCAACAGGATGTTGCAGGCACTTGCAGCTTGCAGGTAGGTTAGCAGGCAGCTAAGTGGCTGCTGCTAGGTAAGGAAATGATCGAGAGATGCATGAAGCTGATGGAGATGGCTGAAATGGCAACATTGACTATTTTGGTTAAAGAAAAGAATATAAGCACTTTCGTTTCCACATGGAGACTGCTTCTGAACTTTGTGCTTGAAGTGGAAAAGAAGGAAACTTCGATTTTGAGTTTTACCGATTAGACCAGGGGCGTCAAACTCAAGGCCTGCTAGCTGGATTCATCCTGCAGGGTGCTTAGATCTGGCCCGCGGACCTGCCTTGGAAACAGCAAAGGACCGGCCTGCAGTGCTTCGGTCAGCAAAAATGGAGCTTGGAAGGGCCACCCAAGGCCTCCCCGAGCTCTGTTTTCACTGGCAGAGGGTTGCAGGAGGCTGTCGCAGCCAAAAATGAAGCCTGGCTGGGCCACGCACAGCCTCCTCAAGCTCTGTTTTTACTGGCAGAGGGCTGTAGGAGGACATTACAGCTGAAAGCAGAACTGGGCGGGCCGTCGTGGCTGAAAAAAGAGCCTCAATGTGTGGCATCGAGCAGGCCATGCCCACTCTGGCCATGCCCCAATTGGCCCCCCAAGGTCATACACAACCCTGATGCGGCCCTCAGTGAAATTGAGTTTTGACATCCCTGGGTTAGACTGATAGATTCTTATAGGAATGGCTAGTTTATATTATGAAAAAACCAAAAAGTTGTAATTTGATGTTAATGCCTTATTTTACTGCATCAGAGAGAGTTGGAAGTCAATGCTTCTTTTTCTTTTTCCCTAATCCTTCCTCGCTTTTCTTTCTCCCTTCCTATCTTTCAAATATCTTATCGATATACATAAAAGCGAAACGCCACTCACGCATCATCACAAAATCTCCCAAACCGTAAAGCCTACAAACTTGAAATTTGGCACGTATGTTCCTCTTGGCTTCTAGGTGCTCGCTAAGAAAGAATTTCTTATTTTCCAAAGCACCAGAAGGCAACACAAGAAACGATGGAAACTAATGAAGGAGAGAAGGAACCTGGAATTAAGGAGAAACTTCCTAGCAGTGAGGACAATTAACCAGTGGAAGAGCTTGCCTTTAGAAGTTGTAGGTTCTTCATCACTGGAGGTTTTTAAGAGACTGGACAGCCACTTATCTGAAATGGTAAAGGGTCTCCTGCTTGAGTAGAGGGTTGGACTAGAAGACCTCCAAGGTCCCTTCCAGCTCTATTCTGATTGGTTGATAGACTGGCTGATTGGATAATGCTCCATAAGATAGCCACTAGGTTTTTATCTTCTTTGCTGTCCACTCCCCAAGGAGCAGGTATAATTGCAAATATAAATAGACATGGGCAATCTCAAGTATATATATAATATAGGTATGATGATGATGATGATGATGATGATGATGATGATGATGATGATGATGATATATTACAAAAATACAATGGATAATATACAGCGGTATCTCAATACTCGTGCTGACTTGAACACTCTCTGTTATGGACTGTGAAAGAGCTAAATATCGATGTTTATATGACTATTGTGTTGTATAGCTGTGCTAAAGTACAGGGTGAACACAGCTAATATTGCTTGAGTTCATCATTTCAATGCTTTTAGTTATGTGCAAAATGTCCCTTGCATACATTGGTTCACGCAAGGAACAACAGTTTTTCCGGATAGTCTTTGCCTGAATTTAAACTTCCATCCATATACAAAATAAAACAAGGCCACTACTTCTGGATACAAATTTAAACTTGGTGGTGGTTCCAGGCAGTGATTAGGAAGGGGGGCGGAAACTGGCAGAAAGTAAAAAAAAGCCAACACTGGTAAGGGGAGGTTCTTGGAAATGGTGAAATTGGCAATGTCAGCCGAGTGGAGTGTATTATGCTCAAACTCTATTCTGTACAATTGAGATTATTATAGCCAGATGCCAGTGGCAGCAGCAGAGAGGAGGGAAGGGCATGTGTTTAGCAGATGGAGGGTCAATTTAGGAGAAAGGAAGAGTGCAAAGATGTATGTCAATCTTGCTCTGCTCCCTCCGTAAAATCACTCCCAATGTTTTCATAGTCTGTTTTGGTTGAAACCTGAAGCAACCAAAACTATTTGGAGTTTTGTTTCTGCCAAACTGTGGCTGATGCAATGGTTTGGAAGAATGTTCTGCTCTATATTTTCTATTCCATGCACTCCCCTAAATATTTCTGATCCTAATTATTCTAATCAGATAAAAATTGGGGCGTATTGTTACATATTCTAGGCAAATAGTTTATTCAAGTGTAGCAAAATCCTTTTTTCCCTTGTTTTCCGTGGTAGGCCAAATGAACTGTGGTCATTAGACCCTCGCAAGATGGGGGTTTTTTCTTCAAAATAATACAGGCAGATGAACTAGGAAAATGGCCTGCTTTACGAAGAACACTTTTTTTTTATTTGTAACACTGCTTAACAGGAAATGAGAAGTTGTCTCTGAAAGCAGTTCCCAGCAATATGGATCACTCTCTTTGAATCCTGATCAACAGACCTGAACAAACATATATGCTTAGCTCTACAACTCTGAAATTATTTGTTTTTATTAGCGGTCAGTTTATAAGCTACTATGCCATATCCATATTTGAAGTTACTTTTGGAATTGTGCCTGGCACCAAATACGTTATGCTGAGCCTTTTTGTATTCGTTAAAACGTATAAATCAAAATGACAGAAGTTAAAACCTTCTTTCATAAGACAGACGGGTTGGTTACCTGCAAGGGTTTTTAGTAGGACTGTATCTCAGGCAAAGCTGAATTTTAAGGTGCAGTTAAAACAAAACAATTTATGACAGGCTGACATGAGGTGGAATGGATGGCTATAAACTTCCTTATCCCAGTTCAAAACGCTCTTAAAACTCCAGCCTTGACTCGTTTTTCCCCAGATATTGAAGCATTACAGACAACAGTGCATTAGCAACTGTGCCAAAATAAAGCCACTTGCTTCAAATACTGTACTGTGGTGGAGAGAGGGATTGAAATCAGTAATCAGCAGGTCTGCCTTAATTCAGATATTTTTGTGATTGGAGCACTGACAGTCATCTCAATCAGAGTTACTTTTGCTGTCAAGCCATTACCAGCTACCCAGTCACAGGCACTTGGAAGGAGCTAATCAAACTTGGGAAACAAACCTTTAACTGGAACATCCACTCCACCTCATCATTTCCTGGTCTCTCAAATAGTCATTTTCTTTGCTTATTGTAGCTTAATGGACTACCTTGGGAGCCATTTTCTTTACTTCCATGTCTTTTCTTGTTCTTAACCTCCAACAATCAGCTATAAAGTATTCAGCCAGGGACAATAAGACCCCTTATTTCTTTTGCATAGCCCTCTGTATTTATAGTATCTGCTTAAAAATTGCTGCAGATATTACTTGTAAAGGAATCCCTTTTGGTGCAGGTTTTATCACATCTTTAAAACACCACAGTTACTAGCATGCACATATGCACACACACAAACACACATCTGCATCTACATACTTATAAGGTACCTAATTCAAATATTGGTCTTATCCCCTCATAATGGACTAAATATTTTATACATTTTGTCTCATCCTGATAACAAATAGAACTACTTAATTTTTTTCCATACAGGATCAATTCTGGTCATTTTCTTCCAAAAATCCCAAAACCCAGTTACGTTCTTAAACTGGAATTGATAGGATAGTATTCTCTAGGTCTTGGGCCGTTCCAGGATAGCTATTTTTGAAAGCTAGAATACAGCCTTCAGAGTTGGTTAGATAACCACTACAGAGCCCTATTATTTTATTTTTGTTTTGGCAATACCCCCTTTTTAGTTAAACTTCTTGTATTGCCATAAAAAAAAAAGAGTAACAATCTCTATTACTTTTTGGGCTTATTTATTTCCCGTTACTTGTCCCAGCTTCTGCCAACGTAGCAGTTCGAAAGCACGTAAAAAATGCAAGTAGAAAAATAGGGACCACCTTTGGTGGGAAGGTAACAGTGTTCCATGCGCCTTTGACATTTAGTCATGCCAGCCACATGACCACAGAGACGTCTTTGGACAGCGCTGGCTCTTCGGCTTTGAAACGGGAGATGACCACCGCCCCCTAGAGTCGGGAACAACTAGCACAAATGTGCGAGGAGAACCTTTACCTTTATACGCTTCCTAAGAGCCAGTTGTTAAAATGTTGCATAGAACAGGAAAGAAAGAAAGTCCAGAAGGCGTCTGACAAGTTTTGAACTTTTCATGAACCGGGCAAGCCCAAGTCATGACAGGAACATGTTCCAGGCTTCCCAGCCAGACAACCTATGCAGGCAGAGTGGGAGAAATATGAGCCTACAACCTACTCTAATTGTATTGAAAATATTGGGACTTAATGAAGGATATAAGTCATTACTTCCTTCTTAATAGAATTTGATATGTGTAATTGTGCATTTATGGATGAAAATCCTTCTAGAGGTTTATATGTATATGTGCCAATTTAGTGCAATAGAACTCTGGGGACAAAACTGTATTACATCAGTCCAGTTTTAAGCAAAGCTGTAGTCAGCAATTTCGAGGTTATGGCAGCTGTTCCTTAATTAGGAAAGACCTTAGCCTTCTTTTAATTATCTATATTACCAGACGTTTACTATCCACACTCAAGGATCTGAAGCTATTTCTCTTTATACCTTTAATTTCCTGAGTAGTATCAAATTATCCAACCTTTTATGATTAAAAAATACCATCTGGCTTAAAAGGAATTCTTAGTGTGGACCTTCACACACACACACCCCAAAAAAACCACTGCAATTCTCAAGTATTTCAATTTCATTTTAGTTAAATTCTATTGTTTCAATCAGATTTCTGAGTGTGCAATATTAACATACTATAATGGGAAATGTCAATTCCCTTTGAGAGTTTAGGGGCTGGTGACACTGCAAAATTTGAGAATCCCTGTTTTATTGGTGCGGATCATACCTTGCTTTTCAGTGGTGGGATGTGGTGTAACAACCGGTTTTCTGATCGCACGCTTTGCGCACGTGCACAGCTTCTATTACATACCTTCTATGTTACTTCGGGGAAGTAACACAGCTGAGATGTGGCAATCCACTCTGCCGCGTGAATCAGCTGAGCAGATATAGGTGAGTACAGCGCACAGGTAAGCGGGCGGGCCCACATGATCACTGGAGTGAACCGGTTCGATGCCAGCTGATCATCGGGGCTAGGGGTTCACTTGAACCGGTCCGAACTGGGAGAATCCCACCCCAGATGCTTTTAAATCTGTGTTGAAATAATGCAACCTTTTTCTTAAGTTTCATTGGTACATCCTGATGCGCAACTACTTTGATATTTCTCATTAGCATGACGTATTATTGCTAGAACCTGTAATTGCCTAATTTAAATAGCACCCTGGGCCCTGCACTGCAGCAACATTGGGATTGTTTAATCAAAAGAGCTACCGTCTCATCTATTTGTTCTTTGAATTCTTTGTATGGACAGCAAAGAGAGAGAATCAACATAGTGATCAGTTGGCTGTTTATTCAGCTGCATTGGTTACCGGTCTGCTTCCGGATGCAATTCAAGGGGTTGGTGGTCGCCTTTAAAGCCTTTCATGTCATGAGTCTAGGTTACTTAAAGGACCATCTCACCCCACTGGGATTGGCCCGTCTCACTCATGCTGGCAGAGGAGGCATGCAGTGGGTCCCATCAGCCTGATTATTCCAGCTTGCAGGGTCCAGGAATAGGGCCTTCTCTGCTTCTGCCTTCTAGAACATCTTGCCCCCCCATATGAGGTTGGTCCCAACCCTCCTATCCTTTCATAAGGGCCCTAAGACCTGCCTCTGCAAGTTGTCTTAGAGCCCCAGTGGGGGAACAACACACTGGAGACGGTTGAGCAAGTAACAACAGATCCCACCTCTCCCCACTCTGCCCCCGCCTTTCCCATGTGTCCTTAGGTTTTAACACCTGATTTTAATTATGTTTTATTTGTATATATAGACATTTTTTTACTGTAAAGACACCCAGAATTACCCTATGGTAAGATAGACAGCCAATAAATGTTATGAATAAAATAAACAACTGATGGTCTTCCATTGGCCAACTGCTTTGCCCTCTGCGATGCTGTGTCTGCTTGCTCTTCTTTGGAAAAGTAGCAAGAAGCATTTGATCCAGTGATTAGAGGGAGAAAAAAAAGAAGGATATAACTTTATTGCAGGTGAAGAAAAAGTAGGCACTAATGTTCTGTTTACTTGTCCTTTTTCGGTCGGTGTAGTGGGAGAAAGTGAACAAGAACTGAGTGAACGAAGGAGGATCATCTTGGGAACAGCATTTCCACTTCTGCCTATTCGCTTGATCTCTGCCACCGTGTGCTGTGGGAAATTGGAGAATTGAACCCAGTTCTCTCCATCCTGTGTGCATGGATGGAGGGATCAGCTAATTGCCTCTTCAGTGACAAACCACCTGGCCTGTCCATGCAGAAGAGACAAAAAAGGAGGCCAGTCAGAGGCGGGATTCTATTGGTTCCGACCAGTTCGGGCGATCTGGTAGCTGCGACGATCAGCTGGGAGCGAACCAGATTGCTCCAATGATCAGATGTTGGGCCCACCCCTGTTCTTTTCTTCTCTTCATCCTCTCAGCTGATTGGCACAGCAGCGCGGATTGCTGTGCTAATCAGTAAAGAGGCGCCTTAGCTGTTTTTTTAATAGCTGCGCATGTGCACGATTATTGAACCAATAGTCAAACCGGTAGAATCCCACCCCTGACGCCAGTAGAAGTGGTTGTTTAGTATTGCATCTGTACAACACTATGGACCAAATCGCTTCTGTTTGGAGACAAAGATCAAGTCAAGGATTTACCTGTACTTTCTGTTCCTTGCATTTTTACCCCATTTCACTCTGGAGCAGATGTAGCAGAAGGTATGAGAACTTCATGAAAGATTCTCTTACTCTTTTCTATTTCTATTCCAAGGCAGGAGAAAGAAGGACTATTTATGTTTAATTATCTCTCTTCATTTATCCTTCAGGATTTTTAAAAAAAAAATCATTATTAAGAACCCTATTTTAATTAGGAGATAAATTAATTAAAATTAGGAGGTAAATTAGGAGGTGATTTAATCTTTAGCTGTAACTTTTTGCTTGGAGTTTTGGCTCCTTCCTTCAATTCCTTGTTGTTGACAGAAAAGCTTTGATTGATCAACATATTTCATTTATATTGCAATCAGCTGCCTTCTTTGCTTTCTGTCTGCCTGGCTATTCCCTTCTTTTTTGTTTCTTTTTTTCCTTTCCTTTTTTTTCTTTAAGCTTCTTTCCAGTCTTAAAAATCACACAGTTTTCTTTGGAGTTGAATATATAAGATTTTGGCCTCCTTCAAGCTCCATATATTACTTTGCTAAGTTTACCGTGTGTGCTGTCCTTTAGTGAATGTTGATTATCACAGCAAAACTCTGCATTAACCTAGGATTTTCAACTTAGTATGCATAATAAGAACTGATGGCTTTACAATTTAATGTCTACCCTGAAGTTTCTATGACTCCGTCAGCAATTAATTTTAACAAGATCCCTTGAACTGAGCAAGGAATGAAAATCAATGTTGTTTTAATCTATTAAACACAACCTGAAACCTTAACAAAATGTTCTTTATATCTCGTTAAAGAGCCCATTGCCAATATTCTGTAACTATTACGAGAAAAAGTAGCTGAGGTGTTGCATGGAATGAGATTTTTAAAATGATGAAAGCCTTTGATAAGGATCTGGTAATGCTAGCTGTGTATTCATATTACAGTATGAGAAAATATTAAGAATTTGATGCATCCAAATTATTTAAATGACCAACTTAAAAAGAACTACAGTAAGCACATAATTATGTTAAGGTTTAAGACTTTTGATAAATATTGGAACACGTGCTAAACTTTATCTATACAAAATGTATTTTTTGAGAGATTTATTTTCCTTTCATTATGTTTATAAAATACTTTATCTTTAAAAATTATCATTCTTTATAAAATTACGCTGCAGAGCGATAATATGCTGGGCGGAGAATAGCCGAGATCAATAACCATTGCTTCTGATTAGCTCCTTAGCTAAAATCTTTGGTAGTACAGGTAGTCCTCAACTTACAACAGTTCGTTTAGTGACCATTCGAAGTTACAATGGCACTGACAAAAGTGATTTGTGACCATTTTTCATGCTTACAACTATAGCAGCATGCCCATTGTCACGTGATCAAAATTCAGATGCTTGACAGTTGGTTCATATTTATGAAAATTGCAGTGTCCCGGGGTCATGTGGTCAGCTTTTACGACTTTCTGATGGGCAAAGTCAATGGGGATTCAATGATTTAGTTAACAACCATGTTACTGACTTACCAACTGCAGTGATTCACTTAGCAACCGTGTCAAGAACGATCCTAACATTGGGCAAACTCACCTAACAAATGTTTCACACATAGCAAGAGAAATTTTGGGCTCAATTGTGGTTGTAAGTCAAGGACTACTTGTATTGAAAACCACTGGTGGTTGAATAGATGTGAAAAGTAACATCTTGTTAGCCACTGATGTTACTTTTCACATCTATTCAACTCTCTAATATTTAGGAAAGATAAGAGCACTTATCTTGGTTTTCAAGACATACAAAATAGGATGCTTTCTGAGATGGTATCAGCTACCCAATGGCCTTATTTGTTGTCCTGTTTGAAAGGAAGAAAAGAAGACATTGTTTGGTTGAATGCACAAATCCATGCAGGTCTTTCAGAAGACCAGAATAGAGTATACTTTGAAACTTACTTCAGTGAAATCGTCATCTTTATTTTACTGGATATTATAGATTACTCATGAAGAATTCAACTGCAGACAAGCTCCTTCCGTAGGCTCATCACAAGCTGAGGGGATTATCCAGTTTGTAGAATGGTGAACATATAGTTTGTTTTACCTGCAGTTGTAGCTTCTAAAGATTTATGAATTATCTTTTAATCTCTTAATCTCACAGTTAAGCTTCATACCCACATAGTGAATTAAATGCGTGTGGCGTGGCCGGCCCTATTCAAATTAGCTAGTGCTGAACAATACATTATTCGTTCCATCCACAAATAGAATATTTTATGAAGTGTCCAGATGTTCATCTTTATCTATGATATACATTGTTTTAATAAAACAGGCAAACATGGGAGGAAGGCTGTTATACTATAGAACAGTGGAAAAAAACAAGAAATACACTGAAAAATATGAGAATAGATTAATACCTGAAGATTGTATCATGAAGCACTGATTTTATTGGTCAGATCACCCACCTATAGGATGGAGATAAAAGCCGGCTGAAGCACATGTGGGCACAAGCTATGGGTTGGCAGCGGACACAGATAATTTGAATGATAAGAGAAATTTGGAAAGAGGCTTGTTTTAATTACCCAGAATTCAACATGAACCTTCTCTTATTATCATAAATTGATGTGCTATTTGTTCCTTTAATATAATAACACCTGGCCTGTAATTTTTAAGATAGTTTATAAGATTCTTAAACATAAGCCAGTGCAGGCACGATATGTGATGTGCTTCTCAATTTCAGCCACTTTAAAATTTTAAGTGGACTTCAACTCCCAGAATTCCCCCAGCCAGCCATGGATTCATCATGTTAAAGTTGCCAAGATTGAGAAGCACTAGTCTAGTGGTTAAGATATTACAACTCTTCAATGCAACCTATACAGTAAATCTGGCTGGGGAATTGTGGGAGTTGAAGTCCACCCATCTTAAAGTGACCGAGGTTGAGAAACACTGTATATGTGATTGGATGGATGGATGGATGGATAAATGGATGGATGGATGGATGGATGGATGGATGGTGGCCTTTATATCACTGTTCAGCAGAAAAGATGCCAAAGGAATAGTTAGTCATAAGGTGCTGATATAGTTGAAGAAAAAACTCGTCATTGGGAAGGCTATACCTTTGCAACTCATAAGAGTCAACAATCAGAGATAGTTGTCAAATATGCAACTGGACAGTGTGTTAAATACCCAAATCTCAAAATATACAGATAGTCCTCAGTTACTAACAATTTGTTCAGTGATTATTTGAAGTTATGTGGCATTGAAAAGACAGGCTTGTGACCAGTCCTTAAAGTTGTAGTTATCATGCAGTCGTCATGTGACATTTCACTTTATAATCGCATTGTTTAGTGACAGAGTTGCTGGTCTCAGTCAGTGAGGCCTATCTGTATCAGTGTTGAAATCTTAGTACCTCCGGAGACCTCCCGAGAGGTACTAGGGCCCATGTGAACGAGTTCTCAGAGCCCGTATAAAC
>JAOYMU010000001.1:76769746-76792498 GCA_025802295.1 Psammodynastes pulverulentus | reverse complement strand
TCTTTCTTTCTTTCTTTCTTTCTTTCTTTCTTTCCTTCCTTCCTTCCTTCCTTCCTTCCTTCCTTCCTTCCTTCTTTTCTTTTCTTTTCTTTCCTCATTTATATGTCATGTTTCTAGACTGCCCATCTCCCTGAAGATTCATGTTAATAACTAGATTATCCAAAAGACAAAAGGCCAGATCTAAATGGTGATATATTTGCCTCTTGGAGAATGTATCTTCCATGGTAGAACTGCACTTTGCCACAAGGTAATCTTGAAACAAAGCTACAATTTTTGCTCTACATCCCTATTATTTTCATGACCATGGTCATTTATCCTTCCATTGGCCTTAAATGTTTATGATAGTTAATTGAAGATGATGATGTAATTAGAATAATTTTTGTGAGCTTTATATCTATTTCCTGCTCTAGTATCTATTTTGCATTCAGAAAAGCAGGTGCAAGTCATTAATGCTTCTTTTATGAGGCATTGCCTTAGTAGGACATTATGTAGAAATATGACATTATTTGCAAAAGTACATTTGCGTGGCAAGTAATAATTGATTCAATTATTTTGCAATAGCTTACACAATTAAGCTAATGCAAGAAATTTTGTAATGGATCTAATTATTATTAATAGGGATCTTATTAGAAATATTTTCATTCTCATAAAATCGATTACAGCATTTTTACTCACCGGATGTGAAACGGCTGAATTTTTGTACATATAGTGCAATCCATATAGTAATAAAAAGATGGTATTCTGATTACAACTGAAAATTTTCCATGTTCTTTCAAAACAAAAGCAAGATTTCCACAAGTGACACAAAGCAAAATATATTATATTTTACAGTTGTACAGACATTGTTGTGTCAATATCATAACAAAGAGGATAGGCTTTACATTGTCTCAGTGATGATCAGGTAAAGATAAAGAAAGCTGAAGGACACTAATGGGAAAAATCCTAAACTGAGAAGATACTGTTTATGAAAAGAACCTGTAATCAATGTTGGCATTCATAGTCAACAACTTTCTCCTTAAATCTATATTACTTTGGAAAACCTATAATTATGTACTATTACAAAAGTACAAAAAGTATGTCACTGATCCATCATTCTGCAATAGTTCCTTTATTAATATCAACCCTGTCCAAAAGAAGGAAGGAGATAGTAAATCCATAAAGTTCTTAATCAATTTATCCCAAAATTTAAGTTTTATGAAGATGAAAAAAATCTGAATGGTGCCAATCCCCATTTATTATATGATAATTATAATCATATTTATAAACCACATTTTCAGATGGATTACAAAAACATATATGTGTGTGTGTGTGTTTGTATTTTCTAATTTCTTTTAAGATGGAGTTATTTATTTCTTAATAATGTTTTTCTATAAATCTCAGTAATAATAATTATCTCTTTTGTGGCAATTTCATTGCATAAATTATCCATTCATGTTCAAGCTTGTATACTTTGAACTGGCGAGAACTAGCACACTGACAGTACCAGGACATGTCTTTTGTGTACTGTGTTAAGTAAGTTAGAGAGCCTTAATTTGATAGGTCAGCTTTTCTTGTAAGAAGAATGGTTATTGGTTAGCTTCCTGAAAGGTTTTTTGCTTTGTGTTTTTCCTGCTTTTAAGGGGAAAATTGGCAAAAGCTGAAAGGACTTTGCTTGCTCAAAGCCTGCTTAAAATATTAACAGGGTTTCTACAAAGGTTTTTTTCCTTCAAAGGAGTGTTTAATGTAAATATTGTTGCGTGGTCTTCAGGTCAATTTTTAATAGATCATTTTTCCTTTGTTTTTTAATTAATTAAAAACTCTATTGGTTCATTTTTAATGTGCAATGTAGTGACTTTTAAGGTGAAAATTAAATTGTTTTTTAAAATAGCTAAACTGTTAATTAGTTTGCAATATTTGCAGGAAGGGTTAAGAGGCATGTGACAGGAAAAACAGTGTATAGATCTAGGCCTGTGGGGAGGTGGATTCAAATCCTTCCTCTGCCATGAAATTAACTGGAAAACTTTATATAATAAGATTGCGTTCAAAAACAAGAGATCTGAAAGAGATTGCTGAGAGTGTTATTATTTTGATGTTGTTACTTTTGCATGGTTGTTGCTACTGCTACACTTGACATCATTCTTATCCTTAAATTACAGGTGAGTGTTCTCACAGACCAAGTTGAAGCCCAAGGAGAAAAAATTCGAGACTTAGAAGTTTGCCTTGAAGGGCACCAGCTGAAGCTTAATGCTACAGAAGAGATGCTTCAACAGGTAGGAAAACCTGTTTTCTTTTTCGGTGCAAGTTCTTCTTTAAACAAGCACACTTAATATCACTCTTGATTCTACAAACCCTTCAGCTAAGGCTGAGATTAAGTAAGTTTCCAATGATCAGCTGTACTTATTTGCTTTGTTGTTGAATTTTTCAGTCATATTGCATTATATTGCTATTCAGCTGGGAAGTAAAGTGATACAGCTGTGTACATTATTCATTACTATCTGACAGTGAAAATTCAACAAGAGAACTGGATGTGGCTAAGAACCTGTTTGACTGGTTACCTACTCATAATAATATAGAAATTCATTGAAACTGAGGCTTAGAAGCTGTTTCTGCTCAGTCTCCTTTGTGGTTGAAATTACAGGAGATTTAAAGAACCTGAATTTACAGACTTTGGGGATTGGTTTACATAAATGCTTAAATGAAAATATTTTATTTTTAAACAAAATAAAGAATATCAATGTAAAATTCCAAAATGAAATCTACTGTTTATAAAATTATATTTTAAAAAACCCACAATTTTTGTTCTCAAATCAAGAAGAAAATGTTTTTATGCCGCCAATTAATTACTCTTATTTACAGAGAATCTAAACAACACAGCAGTTATTGAATTATGAAAATTTAATTCCATAGTTGCCCAGTTAAAATAAAAAATAACGACAAATGCTTTGAGAGGCAAGCATAATATAGGGTAGCATCTACAGGTAGTCCTCGACTTACAACCATTCATTTTGGTGGCGCAGGGGTTAGAATGCAGTATTGCAGGCTAATTCTGCTGACTGCCAGGGGTTCATTCCTCACCGGCTCAAGGTTGACTCAGCCTTCCATCCTTCCGAGGTGGGTAAAACGAGGACCCAAACTGTTGGGAGCAATATGCTGATTCTGTAAACTGCTTAGAGGGCTGTAAAGCACTGTGAAGCGGTATATAAGTCTATTTCTATTTAGTGACTATTTGAAGTTACAGCAATACTGAAAAAAGTGACTTATGACCATTTTTCACACGCACAACCATTGCAGCATCCCCATGGTCATGCAATCAAAATTTGGATGCTTTGCAACTGGCTCACATTTATGACCATTGCAGTGTCCTGGGAACATGTGATTGCCTTTTGTGACTTTCTGAAAAGCAAGGTCAACAGGGTAGCCAGATTTACTTAACAACCATGTGACTAACTTAACAACTGCAGTGATTCACTTAATAATTGTGGCAAGAATGGTCATAAAATGAGCAAAATTTATTTAACAACTGTTTCACTTAGTAATGGAAATTTTGGGCTCAATTGTGGTCATCAGTCAAGGACTACCTGTAACTAGCTGCTTGCAGGAAACCAGAATGGTATACTAGAGAGAGTATTGGATAGGAATGGGAAAACCTAGTCCTAGTCTCAGTTTCATGAGTTGATTGGGTGACTTTGGGCAGTCAATCTCTTTCAGTCCAATATACTTTTATAAGTTTGTTATTGGGAAAATAGGAAGAGACAGTCGTCTAAACATTGAGCTGTATGAAAGGTGGGCTATAAATTTAACAGGTAAATAAAATCAAAATCCCAATGGTAGAGCCAACCGTATCTTTTTATAACAAAAGGCATAGAGGGGTTAGGTTGGTTCCATTAACTGAAAAATGGATTACTGAATTAAACAGTAATGGTGATATTTAAGTCCAGATGGGCTATAGTGAATAGAATGCTGGAGTCCACCTGGGACATTCAGTTTCAAATCTCTACTTGGCCATAAAAGTAATTGAATGATTTTGAACCAGCCATTATCATTCAACCTAATCTGTCTCCTAGGATTGTTAGGAACACTAAGAAAACAACACCATCAACAACAAAAACTGGGGGAAAGATGAAGTATTTGGTACTTTTTTTTTACACAAAAGCTTGATCCTATCTTTTTTTTTTTTTTTTTTTTGAGATCCAGGTCATAGAACATAAAAATATACACCATAGGATAGTTTACCTTTTCCTCTGAAATTAAGATAGTCCTTGGGTTACAACAGCAGTTAGGATCAGGATTGCTGTTGCTAAGTAATATGATCATAAAACGTGATGTTAAACGTTTTAACGTAAATTACGTTGCTTAATGAAAGCAATCCTGACAGTTCAGGTTGCCATTTTAACCCCAGGCCATGTGCGTCATTAAGTGAGGAAAGGTGGGAATCCCAGGTAAGGAATGCAAAGTAGTACAGTAGACAGCACTAGGAAGAATGGCCAGTATGGTGGTGGCTGTACGACAGCCAACAGAGGATCAGATAAGGCAGCAGAAGCCGTAGGAGAGGCAGGAGAGGCATTGAACAAGTCAATGTAGGCCAATGGAGGACTGACAGAGCAAGTCAGAGAGCTGGCAGGTCAACAGAAGCCAGGAGACAGCTGACAAAGGCTCCAGGTGGGCTGACGGACACTGCTGGAGACCTGCTGGAGACCATGGAGGAGCAGTGGGTGCTGTGGGCAGTGGTGCATCCTGGAGTCCAGGAAGGCAGGGAGTGCCAAAGTACCTGATCCCTGTATTTATACAAACTTCTGAAATTTTCACTCTCGTTGCTAGTTTAAATGCCTCTTTCTTTTTGGTGGCGAACATTCCAGTTCAGCAAATGTAAATTAAATAGCTCTCTAAAGTGGTCACAGACCATCACGCAAGATTATTTTCATGCACTGTAAACTAGCAAACATTTGTTTTCAGTGATGTTCCTTTAATGTTGACTCCAGCCACCTCTTTCCAGTCTTTCTGGTAAATTAAGAATTTATCTGTGGTAACTTAGGAATTTCTCTATAATGCAGGAAGGAAGTAGAAATTATTTGTAAATTAAAACTGCTAAATGTTCACTGCTGTCTCTTTTCAGTATGAAATGTACTGCTTCTGAGTTGAAACCTATGTATTATTAACCAATCCACTTACAAATTCTATTTTCTTTTTTTCCCTTTACTCCTCCACTGTAAATAAATGTTTACATATTCCAAGTAAAAAAGGATATGTTTTTATATTTTGAACAGACTTGTCCACCTGGTGAACACAGCCAATCAGGAACCATATAGAAAAAAAAATAATGATTTCATAGCACCATTCTTTGGCTATTTATGTATATATTTATTTATTTAAACCTTGAAACTATCAATAGCTAAAGTTCTCGAGGTGCTATACAATAAAACACAATTAAAACATATCCAATCCAATACTAAATAAAGATCGCATACAAACTGATGGTTGTCAAAAATCTAAAACAATTTGAATTACAATACAATTTTAAAAGACGGGGAAATAAAAGATCTTCACCTGCCACCAAAAGGATGCTAATGATGAGCCATTGGGTGTCATTATTTTGGTCAGGGAACCCAAAGGAGGCCTCCTTGGAAGATCTTTCGTCATCTTCTGGTTGGGCAAAAAAAAAAACCCAATCCTCTCACATTCTCTAAAAGTTAATCTTTGTATTTCACAGAGCCATTAAAATTTAATAGTTCAAAGTTCATTTTGGGTTTATCGACCCTGGTTTTCTAGGATGTATTAATACTTGCCATTGATAGCCTTTTGGAGGGCTCTTTTGAATGGAGTGTAAAAACAGTTTATTTCTCCGTGTCTATTGATGGCTGACTTGTCTAAATGCCAGGTTTCCAGGAATCCCCTTACATTTTTGGATTTAGCTTGGCCCTGAATGCTTACAGCTCCCCAGTTGAAACTATGGTTGAATTTGTCCATGTGTTGTGTGATTAAGGAGTTTTCATCATGTCTTCTGTCTGCTAGTTGGTATTCACGGATGGACTCGGCGAGTCTTCTGCCTATTGCAGTCCTTACAGTGAATGTGGTAGATGTTTTATTATTTGTCTTTGTCTCAGTGTGAATTTTTTAACAAAATGATCAATATCCAAACATTGAGAGGAAATATACAGGAACATTTATTACTTTCAGGAAGATCCATAGTGTACAGCTGGAACTGATGTCTGGGATAATATGTAGCCCCACTTGACCCCGTTCTTATTTATGTCTTATGGAGCTCTCGCATGCATTCCTTAGGCTTACGTGTTGCACTGCACAGCTTTGCTATTTTCTGTCACGTACATTCTTCAAGGGACATATGCCCTGTTTCTCAGCTTTGCTTGGAGACCTCTGAAGCTGCCGTTTTATTCCTAAACTGTTTTCTTTTTCCAAGACATTTTTCATTTTCCCAGTCTGGCTTTTAGCCTTGAGCTTCCTGATTATCTCTCATACAAGTCTAGCCAAGCTCAGCTGGGTTGTGTCACAAAGGCCGGCCGGACATTTTTACTGACATGACAAGACCGCAACCTCCCCCCCCCCCCTTTTCAGGTTTCAGATCTCAAAAAGACATGACAAAAAAGGGCATTAGTTGTTGATGCTATGCAGATATTATAACAGCCAGTCGTAATTGCTGAAATGCCGCAGGAGGTTTTTAGTCTTTTAAAGCTCACCTTCACCCCTGAAAAATGTCCTAGCTTAAGCTTTTGTGAGTTATATCTAAAATTAGTGTTGAATATAAATGCATAAGCCTATGTGTTGAAACAGTTTGCTCTAGCAAGTTTGGGCTTTCTCCTTAGATTTGCAATGCTTTAAACAGTGAAGAGGAAGGCTGCAGGCCAATGTCTGTTACTGTGTAATAACACAGTCAGATTCTTAGCTGTGTTTGAGTTAAATGAGTATCCCATCCCTACTACATCTGAGCTGACACATGATTCTTGTAAAGTGCAGCCTTCATTCTTGCTGAATTTTGCAAAACAGGTAGGATTCTTCTTTCCAAACTTCTTTCATGAAGAGATACTGTAGAACAGAATAGTTTGTACTTTCAATAATATATACTTTAATACAGCATATGTATTCTCTTGGACTGTTCCATTACAGTATACCATTTCCTGCTTTGTTTCTGTCTTCTCAATACTTAAAACCTGATATTTGGGGATTTTGCTGCATTTTCAAACTGCATTTTCCAGATTTTGTTATTTTAAATAAACTAAATATTTCAAAAACAGTGTGCTGTTTTGGAACTTACAGTTACACTATGAATCAATGCTGTTGTTCTATACTTTATTTACTATTTAATACACCATATTATTACTGCTGTTCTGTAGTATTTATTTATTCAATGTATTTCACATGAATTTTTGAAAACGTACACTTGTAAATCATATAAAACGCAAATAATCTCACAGAAGATTCTTAGTTTAAAAATCAATCTTAACTTAAAAATAACATTCAGTGCTAATTTATAGAATTATGTTTGAGAAATCTGAGTGATTGATAAGTGTATGAATCATAACTTTTTCAATCATGCAACTTAGATTTTTTTTGTATGAAACCAATTTTTTTCTTGGAAACTTTAATTGATAATAAATATATGTATATTAATATAAATAAAAATAATTTAGATGGAAGCATAATGCTGTAAATAATATATATTCTATTTTATATGGCTCTACTCAGAGTTCTTTGCCATTCATATTGGAGTTTCTATAGACTTCAGATGGCGTATATTGTATTTTCACTTCAAAAGTAACAACTCTGAACTGTACTTTTACTTCTTACAACTCCATATTTATTTAAGCTGCCTTCCAATTGCATCATACCGCTGGAATACTCTGTAATTTCCACATAGCAAAATGAGCCATATTCCACTAGCGAATTGGTCAACCTAAGCATCTGCTTGAAAATAGAAGTAATTACTTCCATATGTTAGCAACTGCAGCATGGTGATTTCTTTAAGCTCCACTTCAAATAATTTTCAGTTCAGTATATTTCTGAGCCACAAGTGTCATCTGGTTAACATTTAAGATGGCCTCACTGAAATATAACCTGGATTAAATAAAAAGATAAAACAAACATTGAGAGGATATAATTGTAGTTCATAGAGGTATAGGACAGTATGGATGTTCTGATATGAAGTGTATATTATATCCACATTCATGTGTTCAGCTAAAATGTGGTGTATTTATATATAATATAGTACCAGTGGAAAACTGCCTCCATACTGTTCGTTGAACAATGTTTTTATATAACTTTCTCAAATGCGGTTTCAAAAACCTTGTGTCTATTTCTGTGACATTTTGCTGCATGCCTTTTAGATGTCTGTTTGCTATCTGATCTTGATGTTAAAAATCCTCAGTTTATATCTAGTAATCATCTACAGTAATCAGTAGATACTATGGGTTTGCTGATGTCACATAGCATATTCCTCCAGTTTTTGTTTTGTTATTGTTTTGTTGTCCTGTTTCCTGGGATTTCTTCCATATGTGTCAGCTAGTGGGGTTTTGTTTTTGTTTTTTTTTTGGAGCACATCTTTATACTTTCCAATCCCTGAGTGTGATTTCCTGAGACGTTGTTAAGAAAGTTGGCAGGGGTCATGCAGTAGTTACATTTCTGAATTTTAACAACTAGCATAAATTGGTTGCAAACCCATTCTTTAATTGTTTCATTTTGTATTTTTGCATAGATTGTAATCCTTACTATTTGGCTCAGGCAGAACTTTTAGAAAACTTCAACCTTCTTCAAATCAATTTGAAGGAAAGTCTAAGATGTTGTGTATTGATAATTGATTATTGATAACTACATTTCGGCAGCAATCCTTATGCTGCTTTTTCTCTAGAAACACCTTTCTGAAGGCTAAAGCAGCCTGGCCAATTCGATTGTTGACATTGTGGCAACTATTACCGTATATATTCTTGGATAAATCTGCCAAAGTATGTAAATTGCTCAAGTGAGCTTCACCAAAGTGTGTGGTTGTCTGAGAGTCATTGGTTGTGAATACTTTGGTCTTGTCAATATTGATAGACTTAAGCATGAGTTTTTATATCAAGCATGATTTCATAGGCATGTCTTTCATTGTCTGCAAATATAACATTTGATGTGTATGAAGTCATCTTGTCCAAATATGATACCATCCCAAATAGCAGACTATCACTTTACTGCATTGATTATAGTATTAAATCTCAAGCAACCTCATTATGCTTTCACTAATAAATACAGGGAAGCCTTTGGACATTTTGTCATTATAAGGAACTGTGTCATCCTTAATACACTGTATATGTGAAGAAGGAACATATGGTTTTAGCAGGAGCACCTTCTGGACTAGCACCATCCATACCATTGCCAATGGAAACTGTCAAATGCTCCTGCAAAATCAGTAAACACAAGAATAAGACTGTATATTTCATGAACAATTGCCGTTGTGTTTTGGTCACAGCATCTTTTTCCAGGCAAGAAAATGTCCAGTTATTCTTGGATAGTTGTTCTCAACCTTTTTGAAGCTTTTATTGAATTACTTTTGCAAATAACTTGCCCACAATTGACTCCAAGATAATCATGCAATAATTGTCTCTTTCTTGACAGTTAAACTGTTATTACTTGTTTCCAGAAATTTGATATTTACTTAGACTACCAGACCATTTGAAGGAGTGGAATCAACAACTTTATCTATCATTACTATTGTTAGTGCTCTAATGTCTTCAATTATTCCAGCTGTTTCCTTCTTTTTTAATAGGTATTACCTTCTTGCAAAAAAAAAGTTGTTTATTGATTATTTGTGCTGCATTTATTTGAAGTGTTCACTATTAGGTCTCTTTTCATTTTAGGACAAATTTTAGTTCCATTGCTAGCAATCATTTACTCATGGAATGTAAAGGTTGACGAGGACCTTGGAGATCATGTGCTCCAAACCTCTGCCCAGGGCAGAAACTTTCCACTGTAGCATTACTGAAATGTGGCCAGTTTCTATTCAAGCATTTTCAGTGAAGGAGAATCCACCACTATTTTATTTTTGAACAACTGGTGAAGTTTGGATATTTTTTCTGACCTCCAACTGAAAAAAAAAAATCCTTATAATTTAACCCATTATTTCTTGTCCTGTGTTCTACAGCATCTGTGGATAAAATTGCTCAACTGATCTGATTTTGATGCCACATTATTTGCAAAGGATTTGTTTTAGTGTTTATTTAGTGCTCCCTTGTTGATACTAATGCTCATTTTTCCAGCTTACAGAAAAGATGGGGTCAGAGATCTAGCTGTGAGAAAAATGCAACATGACATTGTTAGAAATAGTATCTCCATATACTGTCATGTGACTTTCTGAAATCCTTAATGCTTGTTTATCTTCGGGTTCTTTTTAAGATTGTTCCACTCAGCAATTTGTGGGAGTTTTAAACTAGAACAATCCCACTCAAAAAAAACCCCCACCCCAGGATTAATTTGTAGAGTGGGCATCGTTTATAGATTTCAGTGGTTCTTTCTGGGGAGTCTTACTTTAACTATCACTACAAGCCATCTGAGTTAGAATACATGCCCTCTCTCTGTTGGCCCCAGGATTCCTTTGTATTTTTGAAACATGCCCTACCTAGTCATCTTTGTGGGAAGAAAGAGGGGAAAGGGGCAAACATTTTCCCCAGTTGCTATTTCCTGCTCAAAAATCCAGTCTCCCATATATAATTTTCTAAACCTAAAATAATAAAACAATTTCGTTCTGTTTTCTGGATGAAACTCTGGGGAACAAACCCTTTATTTTTAGTATTTTTATTCTGTTCTAACAGTTATGGGTTATTTTATTTACTGGCGCTACATGTTTATTTGACTGCTTCCATCATTCAAAACATGCTTAAGAAAACCATATGCAAAATATTTCACAAGCTCTTGGATAATAAAGTAATTACGGTAGTAGTAGTAGTAATAGTAATATAATAAATAACAAAATACAAAGAGCTGCAAATAGGAGTCAGAATGATTGTGGCAAAAGAAAGTAAAAAAAGTACCAATAATAATAGGCACCCTGGGTGCAATTCTAAAACATCTGGAGCACCACTTAAACACCATCAGCACTGACAAAATCACTGTCAGTCAATTGCAAACGACAGCTTTACTTGGAATAACTTATATCCTGCAACGATAGCTTTAAACACTATAAAACATGCCTATCCTAGGTCCTCGCGAAGGACTTGCTGGGTGGACAAAAATGCCAGATCCAGTCGAAACATTTGACTGTGTGACGAACCTTAATAATAATAATAAAGTAGATGTTGCATATTCATTGTTTAAATCAGAAAGGGATCGGTAAAAGACCATTTCTGGTATTTTAGAATTGAATGACTGGAAAAGTCATCTTCTCTTTTTTGCAGGAACTATTAAGTCGGACGCTGCTAGAAACTCAGAAATTGGATTTAATGGCAGAAGTTTCAGATCTGAAAATCAAACTGGTTGGAATGGAGAAGGAACAAAGCGAATATGAAGAGAAGCAGAACAAAGCTGAGGTAAGCCTGATTCATTTATCTTTTCAGTTCCTGAAGCTATGATCAGAACTCTGCACAGATTGTTTTCTATATTATTAAAGCTGACTGCTTCCATGTTCCTATGCTGGGGCAAGAAAATTTTTGTAAAGACTTCATTTCCAGTGGGGAGAGAGCGAGAGAGGGAGGGAGGGGGGAGAAAGGGAGGGGAAGAGAGAGTGGGGAATGATAATATTCTCTACATTTTTCTAAGCTGTCTTTCATCTTCCTTCTTCTCAACCAAATTCGAGATCTGGAAGATGGATTTATGTCAAAGTTAACTGAGTGTGTAAATTCCAAGGTTTTTTTCTTAACTTTATTTCATGTGGGCCTTTTTTATTTATTTTTCACATTTTTGAACTGCTCTTTTCCCTCAAGGGTTTTTGTAATTGAGCTCTCTACTCTTGTTGCATTTTTTTTCATCAGTAGAAGATGCAAGGTTGGTGAAATTCTGCTGAAGAGAAAGTATGCAGATTTTCCTTTTTTAACAGAAAAACAAGTGGAAGGGCTGCCAAAATAAATGGCACCCAAGCTATTTTCATCTCTTCTGGGGAGGATGGTTAGGAGATAAAATAGATACATTAAGTCTTGCAAAAACAGGAAGTCCAATTTCTTGGCCCCATCTATTCTGATGTGATAGTTATGCTCAACCTCTCATCTACCGGTAGCCACTTGTGTTCTAAAAGTTGTGCATTTTATATTCCTGATATAGTTTAAAAATAAAAAAAATAATATTTTCCTAAGATCCAGTCCTTTAAGGAAAGCAGATCATTTCAGAAGCATTCTTTTATTCCTATTAATCCTGCCATACTTCGACATTTCGTCCATTGTATTATCAATTACATACATCATTATCAAAGGATCAGATTAAATTCATACGTGTAATCAGTTCTACAGTTCAGTCAGAAAACTTTCCAGTTTGATTTCTATCTTACATAGTGTGCACCTTCTATCAACATTATACTCAGCAACATGCAGATGTATTGCTATCTGAAAAACTCAGTTTCAAAGTGGTCAGAGAAATATAACACATTTGAGCATAATTTTGAATCCCTTTGCTGAGGCAGTATAGGCAGAATATATCACCTGCATAAATTTGTATTGTATTGTTTTGCAAAGGTACTTGGAAAGAATACTAAGAGAAGCAACTGATGCCGTTTTATCTTTAATCTTAAATGTCACTAAGCTAATTATTGATTATAGATCACTTGGTCTACAAACTGCTCCTTAGTGTGTGTATTTCCATCCCATTTTGTTTTGATATGTATTGGATTTTTATGGTAATACATGGTGAGCTGCCCAGAATCAGCTGGAGTCAAGTGGTACCTCGATTGAATTAAATAAACGAATAAATATGATGTGTAAAGGCATCCCATCTTTTTCATACTTATTTACAAAAAGCAACAAACAGTTTCGAACTGGTAAAAAAACCATTTTTTTTGCTTAAGAACTTTAAACCTAACTTAAACAAATAAGTTAAGTTCCTGTTTAAAAACATGTCCCTTTCAAAATATTTATTTTCTGTAAGTCATTGTCTTCCTTTTTAAAAGTTGACCTGATAGAATACTAGGGGTTTGGTAAAATTGACTTATAACTACTAAGAGGAAACATCAGGGTAGTTGTTCCCCAAACAATGCCAAGGTATGCTGTGAGAAATCATCAAACCATACAATGGAAACTAGAACTAGAAGGGAGATTATCTAGTTTCTGGCCAGTACTACATCTCAGAGATGACCACTCAATGTAAACATATCAAGTGAGAATCCACCATTCCCTGGGGTAATCTGTTCCAATGTTGAACAGATTTTACAGTTTAAAACTTACTCCTACCAAAATTACTTTTATGCAATTAAAACCTCTTTCTTGTCCTGGAATAACCCTGAAACAATTTGCCTCTTTTCTTCATGATAGCCCTTCAGATACTCAGACAGCTATAATGTCTCCCTGAAGTCTTCTGTCCTCCAAGGTGAACATACCCAATGTCCCTTTACTTATCAAGGTTCCTTAGCATCTTGAACTTTCTCTTCTAGGCATACTCCAGTTTGCAAATCTACTTCCTGAAATACAGTTCCCAGAACTTTTTGCAGAATTCTATCTGTGGTTTGACCAGCGCAGAATAGAGAGGAGAAATAACTTATTTTAAACTTGAGACTTTACTTCAGTTGATGCATTTTAGGATTGCATTTGCTCTTTTGGGGGGAGGGCAATTGCATAACTTGATTGGCTTATGTTCAGTTTATAATCCGCTAAGATGCCTAGATCTTTTTCACATTATTTCTGTCCAATATGATTCTCCCCATTTTTAAAGGGTTTTTTTTAATCTCACCTTTATTATTTTTATAAATAAATCAATGTGGTGGACATATCCAATGTTTGTTCTTCCTTCTATATTCTCCACAACACCTATTCTGTGAGATGAGTTGGGCTGAGAGAATGACTGGCCCAAAATCACCCAGATGATTTTCATGCCTAAAGCAAGACAAGAACTCAAGAGTTTCCTGGTTTCTAGCTTGGTGCCTTTGCCACTAGACCATGCTGGCTGTTATACTTATGCCTTTATTTTATCTTTGCAGGACTTTGCATTTATCCCTATTGCAATTGTTTCAATGTTCTGCTTTTAATCAAGATATAGTCTGCATTTTATCAAGATATTATTGAATTTTGGCATTAGCCACCCCATACTTGTGTTACCTTCAGATTTGATGTTCACATTTTCTAACCCTGCATACAAGTAATTTATTAGTATATTGAATTAACACATTACTCATCACCTTCCTATTGGTTGATGTAGACCCATTGTTATGTATTTGTTGGATACAACTGTTGTACCAGCTCTGTACCCATCTACAGGTAGTCTCCAGGTAATGGTCAATCATTCAGTAACCAGTAATAATGTTGTGACAACACTGAACAAGTGGTACTTAAAACTGATCGTCAAAGTTCCAGCCATTGTAGAACTTCATAATCACACAAGTGCGATCTGGGCACTTGGCAGCCAGCTCATACTTACAATGGTTAGCATCCCATACATGTGACTGCCTTTTGCTGTTTTCCCACAAGCAAAGTCAGTGAGGAAACTGTCAAGAAACTTGCATGTCAAGAAGCTTGTTGCTTTTTCTTGAGGAGATCCTTCGGGGGCCCCTATCTTTAATTGTTTCAGCCTGTCCAGTGTTATCTGGCACAATGAGTGAGTTGTAGGTTCCCTCCATTGAATGTTGTAATCTTTGTGGATCTTGGAAGCATGTCTTCTGTGTAGCAGTGTTGTCCTCTGGAATAAAGTCCCGCCCTTGAAATCCATATAACTCCACTCCCACCCTGATTTCATTCTGGAAAGGCTCAAAGAGCTGGTTAATTTGTTGCTCTTCATTTTCTTTTGTATTCTCTTTGTATTCTTTTATAGTTGTGAGCCACCCCAAATTGATTGGAGCTGGATGGCATCCAAGTTGATGCTGCACACATGAAATTGGGTTTATCTCCCTTGATTTATCTCTGTTATTTCAGTCAAGACACACACAGAAAATGGTGCTCTGTGGAGAAATAACAGATTGGCTTAAATCAGAGACATCTCTTTCCCTTCTTTCCCACTCAACTTGAATCTGTTTCCCATTTTAATTCTGAAAAGAAGTGACAGGTACTAGAAACCAGATGAAACCAATGTAATGGGTTTTCCCCCCAGACAGGGGAATAGAGAGAAACAGATTGAAAGAAGAGTAGCAGAATCAAGTGGCTCTATGGACTCTTTGAAATGGTTCCTATGGCAACAAAATGTCATGGAAAACAAAGCTGTAATTTTTGCACTTAGTTCTGACACAAGAATTGGGTGGTGAAGACTGTGGCTCACCCTGACTGAGAGATAGAAGCAGGGAAGGGCTTAGCATCTGCTTTCGGCTAAGTGAAAGGAACCTGTCACTATCCCATTGCTTCTAGTTTGAAAATGAATGCCCATTGCAGAATATATACAAGTAGTCCTCAACTTACAACCATTCATTTAACAACGGTTCAGAGTTACCACAGCATTGAAAAAAGTGATTTAATGAGTGGTCCTTGCTTATATGACCGTCACAGCATCCCCACAATCACATGATCATAATTCGGGTACTTGACAACCGGCATGTATTTAAAAGAGTTGCAGTATCCCAAGGTCATTTGGTTGCTGCCATTTGTTGACCCTCCCAGCCAGATTCCAACAAGCAAAGCCAATGGGGAAGCTGGATTTGCTTAATAACCATGTGATTCCCTTAACAACTGCCGAGATTTGCTTAACAACCGTGGCAATAAAGGTCATAAAATTGAGCATAATTCACTTAGCCAGCTTGCTTAAGCAAATGAAATTCTGCTCCCAATTGTGGTTGTAAGTCAAAGATTACCTGCATTTCTCTCTCCGTCTGCAGCGGCAGTTTAATTTTGGCTTAGTGAGAGGGCTGTCTCTCCAAAATTATACCTTCCGAATTTCTTCTCAAAACTTAAAGACTCTCCAATTGAAAATATTTTCAATTGATACTGTCAGAAAAAAGATTGAGAACATGGATTTTGAGACTTTTATCATTTTCATTCTTGAATACCTTGTCTAGAATTGATTTTCTTATAGGATTTGAAGATGCAATTTTATATGAATACAAAGTTGGTCTATGCATACTGATATATTTATTTAGATCCTGCCTTTGTTATTTTTAACAAATAAGTTAAGCTGGCAAATTTATATATAATCACAGAGCCACTCAGATGCAATAATTTACTTCAGCATAAAGTTAGATTTTACCATTCTATGCTATATTAGTGTTTTGCAATTTAAAACTATCTTTTATGTGAGCTGACACTCATCAAATATAAAAATTAAATACAATGTTGATAGAGAGTTTAACAGTGCCTCTGCGGTGTGTATTTATATGTATCATAATCTTAAAGCATAAACTGAGGTTATGGGATGCTAAACCTGATGCAACTGTACCCAAACTTTCTCATCTATCTTGGCTCCATGAACTCTGCAATGGCTATCTCTGCTTCTATTTTCATTTGGGAAGTAGCTTTATATTTTCAGAGGATGTTTTCAACGTCTCTGTCACTGAATCTTTGTGATTTAAAAAGAACACCAGGTTCTTTGTAAGATATTCTTTCAATTCATTGTTCTTGAACAAAATCTACTAGGCATTAAAAAGAAAAAATATTGGTGGATCCTGATGGATATCAACGTAAGAATACTTGCATTTATAATTGATTTTTAAGAACTATCAAGATTCTGTCAGAACAGTAGCAATACCTGGTTGTTCTTAGTTGGCTCTGAATAAGCAGAGTCAAAGCTGGTTAAGTATTTGAATGGAAAATCCCAGGCTGTAGGCTAGACTGGGGAACTGAACAATATCCCAGAAGAAGCCAGTCATAACATACCTCTGTATTGTTGCTATAAAAACAACAAAGGGAACACTGCTATTTAATAAGATTCCACAATAGCCAAATTCCTAGGAATATTTTATGAAAGCTTGTGATCTATGAGGCCTTTGATACATTTTTAAATATAGGATTGGGACTGTCAGTGCTGCAGATACTTTTTGGAAGAGCTTCAAAACATAGCATAAATGTAGTATTTATCTGCAACTTATTAAAGTAACCACTTCTGTTTTCAGGAGCACAAAGCTCCAATGGAATGCTTTTTGCTATAGTTGTGAGATTAAAAAAAAACAGAAATGCTTTAATGAATTACAGATAGGTGTGAAGTTCCCTTTTCAAGTTTTTGGAGGCGTTTTCCCAGATGAATCTAAAGAATTGCCTAGCCTTAATAGGTAACACCATTTCTTTTTACTATTCGTTTTTTATATTCTTTTAAGAAATGTAAGTTTTGCAGAGAGGGTTCCTGTCTTCTATAATAAGGCAGAAAAAGCACTGGTTTGATATGATCACAGCCAGATGTTGAGAAAATCAGTCACAGATACACATTCTTAATGAGTTAGAAACATTTATCAAGCCAAAGGGCTTTTGAGTCTTCCCAATGCATTATTTTTTATCTCTTACGATGTTACTTGTCATTTGAGCTTCTTAAGATTAAGAAGGAATAGTTTAGGTAGTTGTTTTAAGCATTAATGGGATCTTTTTCTGTGGAATGAACCCTACGCTTTTCACTATTTCACAGAAGAACACACCTTAATGCCTATTGTTGTATCTCATCCCCCCCCCAGTATGTTCTTAGCTTCATTTCATGTTGTCTCTAGATGTCATTTTCTGTCTTTCTTATTTAGTCAGTAGTCAACCTGATCAGTGACCTGCAAGAACAGATGTGTAGACTGCAACTGGAGATTAATAATCAAATCCAGGGAAGAAAATCACACAGTAGGAAACCAAGTGTGGAAGCAATTGGTTCTCAAAACAGCATTGAATGGGTGACAGAGTTCCCTTCACAGGAGAATTGCTTTCAGTGTGAAGTATGAAGGTCAAATGTTAACCTGAATCTATACATTTTCCTTTTCTCTTTTTTTTTTTTTTTTGAGGAATAAACTAAATATTACTAATCAGGGTTTGCTGTGACCACTTGGCATGAATTGATGCTGATTTTACAGAATGCTGTGTTTCATAACAAAGTAATATTGTCTTGTCCTGGAATTGGGGCCATAACAGGCCGTGACTCCCAGCTGTAAATCAGTTTTATCTCCTACAATTCTACATTATACTTAAAGGGATTTTGTGAAACGTTGTCAAAGCTGAAGAGCTATGCTTGAAATAACAGTGGCTATTTCTGGTATAAAATTGTAATGATGATCCACCTTTGGATTTATATTTGTAAAACCCATTTTTACAATATGTAAGTAGTTTCAAATTATGGATTATAGTGTTATGCCTATGTTGTACTCATTGTCTAATTTGTTAATAGAATATTATTAAAGCAGAACCATGCTGCAAATTATAAAGACCTTGACAGACTTGAACACTGGGCCCTATTCAAAAAAATGCAATTCAGTGGTTAGAAAAGTAAGGACCTACACATAGGCAAAGAAAACCAAATGCACAGGTATAGAATAGGCAATATCTGGCTCGTCAGCAGTAACTGTGAGAGAGATCTAGGAGTCCTAGCGAATATGTGCTGTAGCTACCAAAAATACCAATGCAGGCTTAGGTTGAATCAAGGGGGACGGCATCAAGATCACAGGAAGAGACAGTACCACTACATACTGTACTAATGAGACCACACTTAGAATACCTCATCCGATTCTGGTCACCACGGTTCAAAAAAGTTGTTGAGACTCTAGAAAGACTGCAGAGAAGAGCAATAAAGGGATCAGGAAGCTTAACCATATGATGAACAATTGAGAGAACTTGATATGTCTAGTCTAGAAGAGAAGGATTAGGGGTGGTATGATAGCTGTCTTCCATACTTGAGGGATTGTCACAGAGAAGTCGACCTATTAGCCAAAGCACCTGAGGGCAGGACAAAGAAGTAAAGGGCAGAAGATTGTTAAAGAGAAATTCAACTTAGAACTAAGAGAAATTTCCCGACAGTGAGAACAATCAGTGGAACAGCTTGCCCTCTTGAAATTGTGATGCTCCATCACAGGAAGTTTTCAAGAAGAGAATAGACAACCATTTGTCTGAAATGGTATAAGGTCTCCTGCTCGCACAGGGAGTTGGGCTACGAGATCTCCAGGGACCCTTCCAGCCTTGTTATAGCAATAGCACTTAGACTTATATACTGCTTTATAGTGCTTTTCAGCCCTCTCTAAGCAGTTTACAGAATCAGCATATTTCCCCCACAATCTGGGTCCTCATTTTACCCACTTCCAAAGGATGGAAGGCTGAGTCAACCTTGAGCCTGGTGAGATTGGATCTGCCAAATTGCAGGCAGCTGGCTGTAAGCAGAAGTAGCCTGCAATTACTGCGCTCTAATCTCTGTGCCACTGAGGCTCTTATTCTATGTTCTAAGGTCTAGTTAAGGATTTAGGATTTTACGTCTTTTTATCTTTCTTTATTAATTTATATTTTTTTTATTTCAAGAAATCAGTCATTTTATTTATAGATGTAAGGAATGTTGAACCTAATTGCTTAGTTTATCTGTTTTAATAATGCATAATTAAAAAAGAAAGCAAAAAATCATTTCAGACATAATCTGTTTTTAATTCAATTGTATAGTAATTAAAGTTTTATTAAACCTATTAAGTAATTTTAAAGGTTTACCTATACTATATTATCATAGTGCATCAAATTCTTATTATTTGATGGACATGAGAACATTGCTGACTGTGGGCCTCCATTTAAGGCAATGATTTTTAAAATGTATTTAAATTATAGGCATCTGTTTTCATTTATTTTATATATTTTGTTTAGGAGAATCAAATGAATGGGACAGAGGAAAGCCTCTATAAAAACTCAGTCATTTTTTTTCTTTGTCCAAAGCTCTTTAAAGTTAATTGCTTATTCTGCAAAAACATCTCAGGGCTATCTGGGTTTTGTAGAATAAACTTTCACTCTGATCAAAACCACTTTATATGTCAGGCTGAAAGCTACTTTAGATAAGCTTGTAGAATTCAACAGGATAGACTGACACTGGTATGCCTAATGTAAGCTTATTTTAAGATTTATGATTAGCTCAGGTTTACTGAAGTTGCAGTGTTATTTTTTGAAACTTGGAGAATCACATTTTGGATATATTTGTTTTGCTCCTGCTATTTCTTTAAAGGAATGTCCCCAGCTCTGTCTGTTTCATTGCTTTAAGTTAGTTCACTTTATTGTCATTGTACCTTGTACAACGAAATTAAATTACATTAAATTACATTAAATTTACATTAAATATAACATAGTAAGTGGTTAATATAGATTGAAAAACAAAAGAAAGCTAAAAGAAACTGACCCCAAATATTATATATGTTATTTTCCCCATTGGATTAGATCGAATAGGGTCATCTTTTTCCAAGCCCCATCTATCTGAGAACGATAGGACCTAAGAAATACATTTTTATTGCTGTTTCGATATGTGGGAATATTCTATCCACATAGACCCAGCCTATACATTCCCTCCTGGTTCAGGAGATACTTAAGACCTAGCTTTTCCGTCTCACTCCAGAAGAACGCATGTTATGTTGACTGCAGTCATCTTTTTGTAATTAAAGCTAAAAATGGAATTTGAAGTGTCTGTATACAGATAGTCCTCGACTTGCGATTAGTTGCTTAGTGTCTGTTCAAAGTTATGATGGACCCCCCAGAAGGTGCTTATGATTCATTTACAAAGTTTCAGAAGTGGGCCCCTCCACCATCATATGAATGTGTTTCAGGCACTTGGCAGTCGGCCTCCATTTATGGCCATTTGCAGTGTCCGACAGTCATGGGATTGTGACTAATGATATTTTTTTTGCCAAAAATCAGCATTTACTTTGCTTTTTGGCAAAAATGACCCATAGCTGAACAATGATTTTGCTTAACAACTGCAAAAAAACCCACATAAGTAATAAAATTTGGTCCGGTCAGGTGCTTTAACGACACTCATGATTTATGAATGGAATGGGCAAACTGCCATATTTACTGTCATAAATTGAGGACTATCTGTAGAATACCAATCCCCGATATTAATAAAAGGAGATTAGGAATAGAAATTTCTGGTTCATAAATAAAACAGCATATCTGCCACATAAAATATAATCTTTGATTCTGCTTCGTCTACTGCAGTGTTTCTTAAAAAAAAATTCTCTCAGGGCCACACCTCCCTTTTAAAAATTATGGAGGACCCCAAAAGAGCTTTTACTTGTATGGGTTATAATTATCAATATTTATTGTATTAAAAATTAAAATTGACGCATTTGCTTCTCACAATTGTTTGATAGAATTTTAATATTATATTATTTTTCAACATAGACTGGTAAAATAATTTTGATTTTTTTTGAACTCTTGAGAGGTTCTTGGGGGACCCTCAGGGAACCACCCTTTAAGAAACTCACCCTTTAAGAAACACTGTCCTACTGAAATCTTTAATATTACCAGTCAAGTCATTTTACCATAACATACTGTAAATGTAACTATGGAATGTATTTGTCATTGATAATGTTTATATGTGATTAATATTAAGATGATTGAACTGTAAACGCACTGTCATTAAGAAGTATTTTTTTATCTCCCACTTCTCTCCAGAATTTGTTACAGGAACTCAAACACCTGAAAATTAAGGTTGAAGAGCTAGAAAACGAAAGGACTCAATATGAATGGAAACTGAAAGCAACTAAAGTAAGTGACCCAATATAGAGAAACATTTCAGCTTTGCCCCAGAAAAGATCTGGACCAATTTGACTCTGCTGCTTGTCACTACTACCATCATACTGCTCAGTGCAAAAGAGAAACAACTGTTTTCATATTTGTTGATTTTTAAAAATATAGTCCAATCATGATCCCCAAGATCTGCCACACACTGCTTATCTTCAAGCAATTTTCTCTTTTTGTTGACAGGCCCCTGCAGCCTACCTGAGGCAATTCTAACTCCCATAAAGTGGCTTTGGAGAATGCTCTTCTTCAGTCTCTGCATTCTTAAAAAACCACACAAATGTGAAAGCACATCCTGGACTCATGTGATTTTTGGAGGGTCTGGAGGCTACCACATGAGAATACACCCATTCTCATGCATCTTCCAGAAATCGCAATATAATGGGGTGTGCTTTCAAGAATGGTTGGAGTTTGGTGTTGGTGAATGCTAGCATGTAACCCAAAATACCATGTTATGTCGCCTTTGACGTATATATCCTAAGTTCACCAACACTTTTCTATGATGTATATTCTAATTTCAAGAGGGGTTATAGTGTGTATTTTGATTCTGTTCATTTCTGAGTTTTCTCACAAGAATGCTTTTGTGGGACGTAGGGAAATATCAGAAGGAAGGGAATATACAAATTCTAAAACATTTTGTGCAGACTGGCTCCTAAGAAACGATCTTACAGAATATTTCAGTCACTTCACACTATTACAATGAACATATAGTTTGCTGTTTGAAATTGCTAACTGTTAGAAGTTACATCCAACGAAATGTCATAGAAATAGAAAACATATCAAAATATTGTAGGTACATAAACATGTACAATAATGTGTATGCGACCTACCCTCCAGACTCTAGACCATGATTCTGCAAAGCGATCAGTGGGACTCTAATATCTATTATTATTGCTGTTTTATTATTATTTGTAGTACTATTAGTTGTTGTTAATTGAGAAGTCGAGTCCGACCCATCGCGACCCCATGGACAACGCTCCTCCAGGCCTTCCTGTCCTCTACCATCTTCTGGAGTCCATTTAAG
>JAOYMU010000001.1:76705594-76738652 GCA_025802295.1 Psammodynastes pulverulentus | reverse complement strand
GAGCCTGGTGAGATTTGAACTGCCAAATTGCAGGCAGTCAGCAGAAGTAGCCTGCAGTACTGCACTCTAACCACTGCACCACCTTGGCTCTTAACGGTATTTATTAACAAAAAGGTTGAGAATATAACTCAAGAATTCCAGTAAAAATGCTATTTTCAGATGAGAAGTCTATATAGAGATAATCCTTGACTTACATTTAGTTGACTGTTCAAAGTTGCAGTAGCCCTGAAAACAGTGACTTATGACTGTTATGATTTATCACACTTATGACCTTTGTAGCATCCCCGTGACCATGTGGTCAAAATTCAGATGCTTGGCAACTGGTTCATACTTACGACCATTGCTATGTTCCAAAGTCGTATTTTGCAACCTTTTGACAATCAAAATCAATGGGGAAGCCAGATTCACATAAAAACCGTGTTACTAACCTAACAACTGTAGTGAACCCCTTAACAAATAAGGCGAATAAGGTTGTTAAAATGGGACCTAACTCACTTAGCAACAGACGCAAATGTTGGGCTCAGTTGTGGTCTTAAGTAGAAGACTATACATATAGGCAATTTAAAGTGGCAAGATTTCTGCATTTTGTGATGTATAAGGGTGGAGTCTTTAGGAAAGTTGGTGAAAGACATCATGCATCTATTCTACATTTACTAGACATTTTAACAATTTGCATATTATGCTTTATGATCCAGTGTTGACTTCTAAATACAAATCAGGCTTTTGTAAACTCTCAGTGATTCATTTAAGATCCTTAAGTGAATGGAATTGAATTAGCATTAATGTATTGATTTGACTCAGTTTACAGAGATTTGGGCTCAATTGCTCATTAGTTTATATAGCACTTACTGGGTGATCTTGGCCCTGCAGCATATCTCAGCATATTTCCATGCTCTGTAAATGTATTTGTTTATTTTCTGTTTAATTTCTTGTAAACATGTGCGAGCAAGACACCAATATTCCCCAGCTCTATTTTCAGCAGCTCCTATGGAAACGTGGTTACTATTTAAAAGTCTTCTCCTCAAATTTTCTAGCTTGCTCTTCGGTCCCATTAGATTCTTAGCATGGCTTATGAGGCAAATTAAATTAGTGTAAACAATTTTTTTAAATGACTGTAAAGAAGTAATTAGTTGACAGAGCAAATCTGATTTTTTACCTGTTGCTCCAAAGATGTCCAACAGCATCAGGTGGATTTGAGGATAGAATTCCAGACCTGGCTATTTCCTTCTAAACAATCCTAAACATACACTAGATTCAGTGGTGGGATTCAAATTTTTTTACTACGGTTCTGTGAGTGTGACTTGGTGGGTGTAGCGTGGCTTGGTGGGCATGGCAGGGGAAGGATACTGTAAAATCTCAATTCCCACCCCACTCCAGGGGGAAGGTTACCGCCGATTCTCCGAACTAATGGTGAGATTCAACAGGTTCACATCTATTCGCGAGAACCGGTTATTAACTTTTTAAGCAGTTCGGAGAACCGGTTGTTGGAAGAAATCTCCTTTCGATTTTTCCACTTGACTGGGCTAATCCTGTAAGGAAGGCAGGAAGGAAACATTCTGGTGTTGTTTGTAGCCTAATCTTTCTTGCCCTGCTTACAGAAACTGCCTCTTGGTTAACCCATAGAACAGCTAACGATTCTTGGCAGTACGCCCAGACTTACTGTCACCTGAGCTCCACCCAGTCACATGATCACCCAGCCACGCCTACCCAGCTGGTCATTAGGGCAGAGAACCGGTTGTTAAATTACTTGAATCCCATACCGCTTAAGATCGATCCTTGCATTTACAGCCACTGCAGCATTCCCATGGTCAAAATACAGGCACCTGCTAACAAGCATGTGTCTATGACTGTTGCAGTGTCCCAGGGCCATGTGATCCTCATTTGCATCCTTCCCAGCCATCTTCCAACAAGCAAAGTCAGTGCGGGAAGCCGGGTTTGCTTCATGACTGTGTGATTTGCTTAACAATCATGGCAAAAAAAAGTTCGTAAAATCGGACATGGTTCACTTAACAACTGCCTTGCTTAGCAACGATAAATTTGCTCCCAGTTGTGGTTGTTAGTCAAGGATTACCTATACAAAGAAGATTTTGTGGTTACAGAACAAGAAACAGTGTTTCCTTTCTTATTTTGTGCCCTCTGGCAATAGTACTAAGAATCACAATGATGGTACATACAGGCTCCAATAGAAAAGAAAAAAGAAAAAAATGTGCTGTTTGGTTTCTTAGAATTCTAAGAAATTCTAATTCAAAAGTTTAACAACTTTATTCAGTTAAACAATGCTTTCCTTTACAGAATGACCTCCTCTTCCTCAAAGTTACAAGCCAGCTGCATCACCTCAGCATTAAATGTGCCATTCACGTGCTACACCTGAACAATTTTAACCCACATTGCTTACGCAGAAGACCAGCAGATGAGGTGAGATAAAAGTCATTGACTTTTGCTTCCTAGACTCAGTGTTCATATATCCATTAGTGAGGAAATCTATCAACCTTTTTTGTTCTCAGGCAAGCTCTCTAGTTAATTACTCCTTACCTTTTGCTTCTGCTCAGAGAAATATGAATGCCACATCCATATTTATATTTAATTCTACAGATAGGATGGACTCGGTGTGGGAAAAGAAATTTGAACCAAACCTACGCAACAGATTAAGGAAGAATTACTGAATATTTAGAAAGAATCACTTTATTTGCAACATCTAGGTGGACTAATTTATTGTATTTACCATGCATTTTTTTCTGTAATACAGAATAATATTTCATCATCAGAAGTAGTACAATGGTCCAATCATAGAGTGATGGAATGGCTCAGATCAGTAGATTTGGCAGAATATGCACCAAACCTTCGAGGAAGTGGCGTTCACGGTGGACTCATCGTAAGAAAAAAGAGCTTCATTTCCTTTAAGTTTTGCAATATAAATATTAACATGACAATTTATCAACACATCAGCTTTCAGTTTTTAATGTTTTGTCCATTTTGTTGATTGAAGAAGAGGAAAATCAAGTTATGATTTTTTTTTCCTTGAGTGTTTTATGTAAAATAAATTTGGCAGTATTTGACTTAACATTTTATAAATGACCTTGTGTTATAAACTAGTACCCAAATCATTAGTGCTTAATATATGAGATAAATTATAGAACAGACACTACTTTCAAATCAGCAATTGATACAATGTTGGCTGGGTCTTTTAATAAATATAAACTATCCCAGGCAAGGGAGAACAAATTATCTTTTATCATGAATTGTTTTAAGCAACAGTGCAAATTCAAGTGGCTTAGACTGAAGATAGACAGTTACACATGCTTTTTAAAACAATGGCGTTCTTGACCTTAGTTATTGTTTATCTTATTTTAAACAAGATCACATTAGCCTAAGAACTGTATACATTTTATAACATTATATCCAGCATATAATCCTCCTCTTCCTTCTTTTAAATCTTTTTCTACAATTGATCTCTTCCTTTGTGCCTCTAAAAATGACACATCGGATGTTATTAATGTAGGCAGCATATATATATTTATGCTTATATAGTCCTACTTAATTCTGTTCGTCTCTTCATAATTTTTTTCTGTTCTTTCTTTCTCTTTTACTACTTTTCATCATTTGATTATAAAATCCCTTGAGGCAATGGCCTTGTTATAAACTACCAATATCCCTTTCTAAACACATTGGCTTGGATCCTGGCTTCCTTGAGCCGAATTATGCTCCTCCAAGTTCTCACTGCTGGGCAGAAAAATTGGAAATATTTTATATATATTTGTTACAATTCCCCTCTCATGGATTTGTTGCAAACGAATGAGGAACCCTCCAGAATAGCATGGGCGATGCATGGGGGAAATATAGGAGGAAAGGGAAATAATAATTACCGTATTCTGCTGAATCCCAAATCCCAGGAACAACTGCAGGATCCAAGTCATTAAGGCTCGCATTAAGAGATGTGATCAAATGGAAATGGCAGCGCATACTAACCCTGTAGATCTGGAACTGCAATATAATCCTCTGAAACAGATGTTTTTCTTTGATATCCCAAAGAAGTGCCGCCTAAAACGGCATTTTTAAAATGTGTATTTCCTGTTAGTGTTATAGAATTGTTGGAAATGGATTATAATGGCTAACATGTGAAGAAGCCCTGATGCTTCCTGGCTCTGTGATACGGTAACACCATCCCGCATATGCCGAGACTAATGAAAGCAGGCAACCCTCAGAATAGCCTTTGAATACCTTGCTGCTTAGAGACCACACTTAAAGCAGCACAGATGCTCTTTGTTTCTCCCACAGATCCTGGAGCCTCGTTTTAATGGAGATACTCTAGCAATGCTCCTCAACATTCCACCTCAAAAGACTCTGCTAAGACGCCACTTAACCACAAATTTCAATGTGCTCATCGGGCCAGAGGCTCAGCAAGATAAAAGGGAAATCATGGAATCCACCGCTTATACGGCTCTCACTACCACCGCGAAAGTCCGGGTAGGCCTCAGAGAAACCATACAACCTTTAGAAATCCTGCTGGAGTTCCTAGTTGGCAGTTTAAAAGCCAATAATCTCTTAGGCAGCAATCTTGTAATCCACGTAACTACTTGAGAGTGAGTTTCATTGAGAAGTCAATGGGAGCTCTTTCTAAATAAATGAATAAAGAGTCATTATAACTGGTATGTTATTTAAAAACGGAGGGTTTTTTTGTACACTAAGAGTATTCATCCTGAAAGAATTCTGGGAAATCTGACCAAGAGAGGTTAAGGATTTCAGTTTAGTGTCCCCAAATGAGAAATATCTGCTCTAAATATTAAACCATTTTGGGGCTCTATCTACAGCATCTGCATCTGCAGAATATTGAAGGCTTTTCTTTAGTAGCTGAAATACTGTACTTAAACTTATCCATAAGATAAGTTTTAAGATAAGATAATCCATAAAACAGCATAGCTTCTAGCCAAGGCACAATGATGCAAACATTCCCCTGCTGATTGTTGCATCTGACTTACATTCATTTAGCGTCCAAATTAAAGTTGAGAGCCAATCTGGTCTCGTAAATTAAAGGCTGGGCTGGGAGTCAAGAAACCTGAAATTTTGTCCTCTTTCAGCTTTAAAAGCCAGCTCATTTATTCCCTCTCAGCCCTAGGAAGAAGTCAAGGGCAAACTGATTCTCCCAAAACAATGCATGGGTTTATATCAAGTCTGATTCAAAGGTGTGTGTGTGTGTGCATGCATACACACACATACACATACACACACATACACACACACACACACACACACACACACACACACACACACCAGAAGGCGGCTAGTAGGGTTTATTTCTAAGTGAACATAATAGGAGGACTAATCTATGGTGTTAACCAGGATTCATTATAGGACAATATGCTTGCAATGATATTTTTTTTCTTTTTTTGAAAGGCTTGTTGGTCCAGATTTTTTTAAAGCTTGTTTTTTTAAAAACAAAAAAAAATCATGGGGTGTTGTTGCTATGGTTTTGTGCCACTTGAGAGGTCTGATATTTGGGAGCAGGAGTGAAAGAAAAACTCTCCATACAGATACATGGACTTTTGTGTGTGTTTCTCAGCACTGAGTACAGTAGTTAGTTTGTTTTAAAGAAGCATTTGTTTACATTCTGCTACTTTGCATATCACATACACTGCAGCTGGGATCTGGTTTTTTTTTCCTTCTGTGGGTTAATTATTGCATTTAAAGGTATGCATGCCCTTGAGGATCTTAAATTTAATGTACCTAGAAGAGTTAAGGTTGAATAGGAACTAGAAGAGTTAAGGTTGAACAGGAACATATTACCATTCCTGTCCTTTTAAAGGATACGTTGATACTTCTTGCTAAAATGGTAAACAGTTATGCTCTGATTTTTAAAGAATTTTACCTCAGATTAGTTTCCCTATACAGAGTCCAAAAAGCTATGTCCATGAGTCCATTACTAACCCTTCTCTTGGCATAAAGACAGTCCTCCCCTTTCCTTTCAATGCATTTGTTCATTTCCTACAGGAACTTGGAAAAAATCAATGAAAATGTTCAAATTAATCTTGTAAAGTCTGTGAAAGGTGTTATTATTTTAGCAGAGGTCGTTTTTAACTGTCAGTGTTTTTCTGTATTTCCCCTGTAGTGATTTTCTGACAATGCTTTCTCTCTTTCTCCACCCACCCACCTTTCATTCTTGACAGCCAAAGAAACTTGGATTTTCACACTTTGGAAACTTAAGAAAAAAGAAGTTTGATGAATCTACAGATTATATTTGCCCTATGGATACAAGTATAACCAATGGCACTCAGAAGAGTTATGGTGCATACAGAGTGCATAACACCCTCCCTGACAAAGAATTAGACAAACTGGATCAGGTGGGCCAGGGGGACTGATACACTCACCTTTCACCCTCTTGATACATTCTGGAGCTTACAGATAACCTTTTCTTATAATTTAACTAAAGTGCATAATGCATCTGCATGTCTTTAGTGAATGTATTAGGATGAAGCTTGAAGAATCTTTAAAATATCACTTGGAATCTCCCCCCCCCCCTCCCCCCATTTGCAATTGTTTCATCCTACTCATCTTCTCAAGCCCTTTTTCAGGAAAAGAAAACGCTTTACACAACAGTTGTAGCTGACATTCAAGGCACCTAAAATTGAGCATAAGTGCTCTCCGAGCTGCTGTGGCGGCTCAGAGTTTTTGATATTTCCTTTGTAATGCCCAACAATAATTTTTAACATTTTGTATTAGCTTTTTCATGTCCACAATGGTAAGGATGATTTATTTTATTCTTGACAGCACAGCTGAATTGTATATTTTTATTAAAAATGTTCTTTAAACTGTGCAGCGTCTGCACCATAGTAGTTACATACGTTAGAACATTAAAATATAGGCCTAAGGATGGATATTTTCTAAAAAAAAAAAATCTGAGAATACAATTTCTTGAAGAAAGCAATAAAATATTTACTTGGGAAAACGTCTTAATTGTTTTTGTTGTGATTATTCTTTTCGTGATTTAATTATGCTTTAAAAGGTGCTTAGACTGATTTTATAAATTGCTGTCCCAAGAAATACTACATAGAAACATGTGTAAAGTAATTTTTTAAAAGCCTGAAAAATGGAGTAATTGAAGTTTTCTGCAAGATATAAAATAGCAAGCCAAACTTCCATTTACTCTGATTTCCGAGTCAAACTGATCAGAAAAATTATGGTAATATCACAAGATTAATCGCAAAAGGTATTTTTTCATATGCATGATTTACTACATCTAACACGTTCCATTTTTCTCTCATTTAAAATGTTTTTCCATTTTGTTTAAAGCATGTAATTTGTTCAGTATGTGTCTGATTTATACACAATTGGAACTATTTTAATGTTGTTTATTTTTAAAATACGATTTTCAGTCAAACTCCTGGAACTTCTTAAAACTAAACACTCATGAAATATAGATTTTTCCTCACATTTTCTTAGCCTAACTTTGTGCTCAGCCTCTTTTCGTTTCAAACTCATTCAGAACTCCCTTCTCGGTGAGGATAAAGGATCTGTCCAGTTTACAGGAATCAATCATGTACAGAAAAGCTTCTCAGCATGCATGCAATACCACAAAGTAAATGAAAATTAAACTTGGAATTTGCATCTTTTAAATATTATGATTCTTGACAACTTGTAATTTGGAATTACATGCTATTTCACTGCGTATCTAAAGCAGTCATGGTTAGAGTTTGGAAACCACGGAACCACATTGTTTGAAGACAGATCTGTTCTGTCCTGATTCATTTAAAGCAGCATTTCTCAAACCCGGCAACTTTTAAGATGTGTAGACTTCAACTCCCAGAAATTTCCAGCCCAAACATTGATTTAAAACCATTAAAACAAGTCATCAAAATTTACTTGAATATCTATGAACGCTAGTTTGGTATGGAATATACAGCTGATTCAGGAACTGTATATTAGAGTCATATTAATAAGCATATAAGTTTGCCAGCTACTGTTCCCTTAGAAAAACCATTCCAGAGATTAGGCTGCCTTGTCTGCCAAAAATGTTCATTTTAATGAGAGGAAAACTATGCCTTTACCTGTTCTACCCCAGGTGCTAGCCTTTAAGGCTTGAAAGAATCCTTAAACACATGCAATCAGTTGTATGATTTGCTAGTAGGCCTATTTGAGTGTCACTTAAGGCTGATTTGTATAGAATACAGTAAGGTTAGACAAAGGTATCTAACCCAAAATAAAACCCCGGCTAAGAAATCCAACTTTGGAAACAGGCACATATCTTAGTAAGGCTAGTTGATAAATGTCAATTTTTAAAATTTTCAAGGGGAAGGGATAGTGGAAAAACACTAGCCAACACAGGCCACAAGAATTAGTTGTACTTAGGCACCTAATCTCCCAGGGATCTAAACAAGGCAGGCAGCCTAATCATTTAGAAACAAACTACCATCATTACCCCAAATATCTCTGAATACAGAAATTCTGGCTCCACATTGGGGACATTGAGTGGGGATGGAAAGGGGAAAGAATAGGGGACATATTCCTACTTTCTGTGTCATGGAGTGATAACTGCCATGACTAAACGATGGAGCCAGATGAAAAACTGACATACATTTTAGAATAATGAAGCATTGAGCATATTAATGGGTGTCTTATGTGTTAAACAATGAACATGAATGTCTTGAGTTAGTAAAATAGCATGATAAGCATTTGAATCTGCATGCAATCAAGAAATGCTTTTTGAATTACTGAAAACAGCTTTGTTGCATTCTTTTTATTTAAAAATATAGTATCAAACATACAACTTTAAAAAAAAAGTTGCAATGAATTGCCTTTTCTTTTTTGGTCCCACTAACCTACTAGCTGTTTGTTAAATGCAGTGGTGTCAGATCTATGTTTATAGAAAATGTGCAACTTGGAAATGTTTCCAATATTAGGGGTGGAGGGATCTTTGTAATTCAACCTCAACTTCCTGAAGACAGAGACATGTGTCATATGTTATGGAACAGTTCTGCTATCCCAAAAGTTGTGCATGCAGGTTTGACTAAGATTGGATGGCTGCTTTAATTTCAATCTAGTTGCCAAAATGATTTTGCAGATGGACCATTCAGAAGGAACAGTGATGCAAATAGGGGAGCTGTCTCGAGGAATAAGCAACCTCACGGTATGTATGAATTCAAGAGGGCTGTCTAGAAATTTTGTTATGGATCACTGTTAATCAGCCAAGATTATTTATATAATATTAGCTGCCATCCCCCACTGAGGTCAATGAAAGAAAACTATTAATTTCAAAGTTTAGGATCCTTTAAGGGAGGAATGAAGAAGCCTGATTGGGAAAAGGATTTTGGAAAACTCCTTCATAAATAATTATCATAAAAACATTTCTCATTTTCTAGGGTATCTGACTGTAGATGTGGTTTGATTTGTTTTTAATTTCCAGACAATGTTAAGCCAAGATCAGATGCTGAACAACGATCAATTTTTAACATCAACTTTTGAGGACTGGAGATGAAGATGCCACAGGAATAACACTTAAGTCCTTTCTCCTATTATGACAGAAAACTGGTGCAGGCTGGATGCTATACCTAAAAATGTATCGTTTTCTTTGCTATTAAAATATGTGAAAGTTCAATGTGCTTTTAAAAAACGTACACACATACACAGATAAACTCGATGGTGTAGGTAGTTAAGACATGCATTCAAAGAACTATGCAATTTTTCTAGAAATTTGGAAATCAAAGATCTGTTGATCACTTATTTTAATCCCCATGAGCACATTTAATAGTGAATCCTTTTTCTATATTTTGTAATTTTAAGATTTGGTTATGGTGCAATGGAACTGCCATAGATTTCAAAGCTGTAGCTATTCTTTATTGTCAGTGTAGTTTCTGCCATGATGTATATTGAATCTGAACTATGGCACTGAAATAGTGATTCCTTGATGTATTAAAAATGCGTTCAGTGGTTCAAAAGATAGTCATGATCAAGAGGACCATAACTCCTAATGACTCCATAGACACAATCATGCAGCTGTCTTTGAAGCAGTATGGAAATAATTTGCCATTGCTTTTTTCTTCATTTTTTTAAAAGGTTTCTGGGGTAGTCTACGATCTCGGTTAATTCTATCCAAGAATTAACCAGGTCTTGTTCTGTTTGATTTTCAAAGCTGGACAATATTAACCCGGTGCTACCACCAAATTCCACACTCACTGTTTTCTTGAGGACTTTGACTAGTTGCTCTGAGTATCAACTACTGAGTACTAGAAGCTCCCAATATTTGATGAAGATCCTATCCTTTGCAATCATTCTTATCTTCCATCTTGCTCATGTTGCTCTATACATGCAGTCTACAACAAGCAGCCTTATTATCCGGGCTAAGCAGTGACAGGTTAACAAAACACTTCCCGTAGCTATTTGTTTATATAACATTTCATTGTTGTAGTGAGATAGAAATTATGGAAAAGTCAGAGGTGATGGTGCTTTGTTCAAGGGTTTAAATGGGTGTATTAATTCAGGCAACACCAAAAATGTCCCTTAAATATATTGTAATAAATTCTGCATTTTGTTTGACTTACACATTCAAAGGAAATACACAACAGCATGTTGGGATAAGCTTTCACAGCTGGTATCAATGAAGCAGTGATGAGTTTTCTGACAGTATGGCTAACTAGGGAATTCTGGGAGTTAAAGTCCATAAGTCTTAAAGTTGCCAAGGTTGGAAACCTCCCAAACCTACACCATAGCCATACAGCCAAAAAGCTCATCACTGCTTTATACGCGATAGCCTTGCAGATCAGTTTATTTTGGTCCTAATCAACTGAAAGCTAAACATTCTTTGAAATATTCTATAGATTGGAGTTAATTGGAAGCATGAAAAACAACAAAGGGACCAAGCAGTGCAGAAAATTCTTGAAGTCATCTCCAACTATTAAATTTTAATATTTTCTTAAATTACAGTAATTGAGAGAAAATTTTTTGTCAAAAAAGAACCAACTTCTTCAAACTTACCAGTTTTCAGTATTAAAAACACCTTCAAAATTCATAGCTATATACCAAGATTTTGTTAAAATGTATGACAATTTTGAGGGGGCTGTATTATAATTAATAGTTACATCTAAACCACCAAAATCTCTGATTTGGAGTATCCAAGTTTACCATTTAAATTCAGGGAGAAGCATTAGTAATATTTCAGCAGTGTGTGTAAATAAATTTCCACATCAGGGGAATATTCTTAATAATTAGATTCTCACATGGTATTCTTTCTTATTCTAACAGAATTGTTCTGTTGTCTGCTTCAGTTTCCTTTTGAAATGAGATAAATGGCACACCTCAACACTATATTATCTTTCAGAACTGATTTGAGGGGTAATTGGCCACTTTGAATTTTTTTTTTGTGGAAATATTTGTCGATCTGTCTTAAAAGGTTTGCAGCAACCTACAGTTTAAAGGCTTAAATGAAAAGGCTTGTAGCAATTCTAACGCAATCTTGTTCATCTAAATGCCTTTATACAAGCTTGCCACCTACTGGTGATAAAATTCTTTGTTTGCCAAATACATTCCCAATATACAGTAAGTTGTTGCTAATATAAGCACAGCCTTATTTATTCTTCCTGCAGAAGTTATTAACCCAAAGATATCAACAAATTTATACTGTGGCACCACCTCAGCTTTCACAATTAAATAATAGGGCTTTGGATATTATAATCAATGGTAACTTGCAGATGTGGCTCAGTATTCATCCAGAAGCTGTCCCTTTCAGGCCTACAGTCATTTTGAACATATTTTTATTTGATGTAAAGGTATAATTCTGAATCTAAAATATTGCATGTTCTAATGTCAAGCTTTATGGTACATTTTTTTTTACAAAAATAATTGCATTCAAGCATGTCTACAGGTGTTACCAGGAGTTGAAGCATATTTGGTCTACTACAAGGTAAAATATATTGGACCAGAGTGTCTTAGATCAGTAATGGCAGAATTTTGATTTCTCTCCTGGAGAATGAATATTTTGAATCCAAATGAGATAAGGTTCTGCATGAGAATAGTTTTTAAATATTTATATTTCCTTGCTTGTCCTGATTATTATCTAAATATTATTAAAGTTTTCTGTGGAAAATGTTATGCTCCTAATCATATCACAAATGATTGGGTGATGTCAATCTTAGTTGTATTTACAGCTATTAAGTTGATTTGTATGAAGAACATTTCCCAATAATAACTTGAAGTTTATGATCAGAAATTGTGCTGTTGCATGGTTATTCTAAATATTGCACATGCAAACCTGCATATTTGATTCAGAAGCAAACATTTTGGTTCCAGCCAACATAGATGGAAGGTTATATGACTCTTTTTACATGACCACCATCGTTCCTATAAGAAACATCAAGCTAAACGCATCCCTACTTCTCGTCAGTAAGAGACTGTGTCATAAAAGAACTTCATCAATATGATTTTGTCCAACCAAGGAGGAAGAGGATCATGTTTTCTCTCAAGGAATGTCTTAGTGTGCTGATGGCTTCATCAAGTTCAGATGGAGTCAACATTTGGGGAGAGAAATCTGGATTTAAATTAGCTATTTAAGCCCAGCAAAACCTCGATTGGTTTGGTTTTTTGGGGATCATACTTGAAGTAAATCTTTTTAATTATACGTTTTTAAAACTACATGTCATAGTTTTTACATTTCCTACTTCATGTTGGTGAAAAACTGAAAAACTGAAGTCAGCTTCAGGAGCTGTGGATAGAAGCAGCTCCCAACAGTTCCAAAAAAATGACCTGCAGAAATTACAGGAAACCACAGGCTCCTTACCACAGGCTCCTTACCTCTGTCCACTGCAACTGATAACCAGCTTTGTTTCAAAAGCAGTTCATGCTCTATATACTAATAAAAATAGCCATAAGAAAATCATATAGAAATTCAAAGCCCACAAAATGTATCAACATTTTATTTAAGTGGAACAGAAAAGCTTCATAAAACTTCATTAAGGCTTGACAAGGCATTAGAAAGGGGTACTTTGCCAAGAGCATTAGTGTGAGAAAAGTGTCCTCTTTTGAAGGATTGGCATAGGTCTTCTGAAGTCTTTCCCCTCTAGAATGTGTCTTTGTCAGGCCCAAGCCTAGAGATGATACAGCAACACCCAATCATTCCTTTATTTGCTTATAGTTAATAGACAGAATCTTGCCAGACTAAAACTATAACCTGATCTACTAGATACAGTACATCCTGAGAGATTGTAGATTGTGACTACCCTGAATCCCTTCCCACCTCCCACACCCAGCTTGGGGCTATGCAGGCTCTTAGTCTAGGCCTCTCTCTGGAAAAACTCTATGATATGACAAGTCTCTCCCACTACTACTCCAGGTGTGCATCCCATCACAATATTCTTGCATAAACAACACTTCTTTTGGGAATGCTGGCCAATCAAAGCAGTTGTGCACAAACCATGGTTGTTTCAAGGAGGAACACTTTGCTTACATCAACCACTTTGTAACGTGCACCTTCAAATGTTTTGCATAACCATAGTACCCGTGACATTTGCTAAATGAATTAACTTCAAGTTCAGTAAGCAAATGTGCTCTCTTTTGCATATCCCAGACGCTCAAGACTGGGCTGACAGGCAAATTGAATCATGGGTGGAGGTCCACACATAAGAATCAAAGTGTCTCCAGAAGGGGGAGGAAGATGGTCCTTTATCATGTCTGCAGTAACGAAGCCAGAACTGTACTTCCACCCTGCAACAAAAATGAAAGAAGCTTCATGACAATGTCTCAACAGAAGGTAGTACTGCACGCACTCATGGTGTTCTCACGCTTCCTCCATTTTGAAGAAATCTAAGCTTTATTTCATTTAATTTGAATGTTATATTTCACAGTATACGATTATTCTCTTTATATTTATTAATTCCCTCAGACCATATTGATAATTTGGCAGCACCGTTTGGAGATATCCTGGAAACACACACGGCCACGGTTGTATACCTCTGCTTCATAGTAACATTAGTATACTTCCAAAGATAGAATCATAACCTTAAATGAGATCAGATTAGTTCAATGGTTAAGACTCCGGGCTAGAAACCAGGAGATTTCAAGTTCTAGTTCTTAGGCATGAAAGCCAGCTGGGTGACTTTGGGCCAGTTACTCTCTCAGCTCAACCTGCCTCACAGGATTGTTGTTTTTGTGGGGAAAGTAGGAGGAAGAAGGACTATTATGTATCTTCACCACTTTGAGGTACGTATAAAGTAATAAAAGTGAGGTAAAAATTAATAAATTTATTACTAATTTGTACAAACATAATGGCTTAATTACTGTTGGGAAGACTGCATTATAAATTTTCGTGCTACTCTTCACCTTCCCATGTTAAAAAATGTGTATCATTAACTGTGACAGGTGAATCCATTACTTAGAAATACAGCACAGTAACTATATACTTCTCAAGTCATTTGATATAAAGACTTAATATCTGATATCACAATGGAAAGGTGCTTGGAATAATGGTAACAATTTCAATCAGGAAAGGCAATGCATGAAAAAAATAGTTTGGTAAAAGTGGTGCGTAATATCAAGACAAATGTCTGATATGACTGCAATAGAGATATACATGTTATCTTAAAATTGGTTGTATTACAGAAGAGTTCATTTAGCCTTTCAGCAACATCAGCTTACCCTGAGGTGGTTTGTCCAAAGTATACCACAATTTAAATTGGTCTGAGTGGTTTGCAGCTACATCTTCCAGTTCTGGTTTCAGTAATATATCCTGTTCCGTCTGCCAACCAAAAGTCAAATAGCCATTCAGAGTTGCAGGCTGACACAGATCCCTTTTGATCTAGGATTCTTATTTTATATATTGTTTTCTAGCTTTCCTGTATTCATCAATTATCTTTGCCTCGGAAGGCTTAGTCCTCAATAGTGCAGTCTATTCCACCTTTCCTAGAAGTGAGTTAATCTCAGGTAGAGTGGCTTATGTTGTGGACAATGTGGTTAGAATTAGATGTTAGCAATTCTGTGGAATCAGAAAACTACCAATACTACCAGGGATTTCCTAAAACATCTGGCACAAAATCTTATGGTGGTTCTATTAATTAAATATGTTTGGGAATAATAATAATAATAATAATAATAATAATAATAATAATAATGATGATGATGATGATGATGATGATGATGATGATGATGATGATGATGATGTGCTGGCCCCACCCTGCCTCTTCCAGGAGTCCCCACACACCCCATTTTGGCTCCCAGGTAAGTGCAGGGAGGCCTACTAGGCCCAAAATGGGGCACAGGAGGTTGCAGCACAGCCACCCTGTGGCCCGTTTTTGCTTCCAGGGGAGTGCAGGAGGCCAAGTTCTGCCTGTCACAGCCCCTGGCCACGCCCACCATGGCCACGCTTAAGTCAGTAGGGCAGAGAACCAGTTGCTAAATTTGAATCCCACCATGTAGATGTATAAGCAACTGCTGGTGCCTAGCTGCTTTTATAGTGATTTCACAAAAAGGAAAGGCAAATAAACGTAAGTCAACCAACCTGATTAGCAAAGAGGAGATAACATTTTGTTTTATCGGTAGGGTCCCTTGTGATATGACGGATCAGCTGAAGCATTGGAGTAATTCCTATCAAATCAAAGCCAAGGTTCAGAATGAAGTTATATATTTTTTTCCATAACCCAAAAGCAGAACCATAACATTTTATTACTCCCATCCTTGCCAACTGTAAAACTAGGTGGGCATTTGTGTGAGTAAATGGAACAAATGTGCGCTTTTTTAATACTGAAGGTAATATGATTCTCCAAAATTTATAAGATAAGAAAAGAGAGAAAGAGAAATGATAGATAAAACAGTCATTCCAGAGATTCAAGGATATTATTTAATACTTTCTCTAAGAGGATATCTTTTTTTCTCCTTTCATATTAAATGATTTTAGTCTCACACTATTTAATTTTACATTCAGCTTCTGAGCCACGGGTTCATGGCTAGTGACAGAATATTAAATTATGTTTAACTATGAAAGAGGATCAGTAGAAAAGAAATGTAATCTTTATCTATCTTGAGATCTTTATCTCAAAGAATACCTAGGCTCATAATAAAAAAAGTGGCTTTTCAATAGTCAAAAGTGCCAAATTGATTTCATGTCATAATCAGCATTTCAAACTGGGTACAGAGATAGCTTATTAAGCAATATTCTGGACAAGGTTAAGTACTCAAACATTTTTAGAAGTAAATTAAGTTGTGCAACAGATGTGACACATCTTTCGCTCCATGCTAAGTCTTGGTCAAGTCTTCTGTGTTTAGTCTTTTGTAATGAGAGAGTAATAAATATTAGTTAGCCAAAGTTCCTTTTAGAGCTTACATCATAATCAGGAAGTATATAGCTTTTTTTAATTTATCCAAACCCCCTTATTCCCGAAACAAGGAATACCTACCTGTTCCCCCAGCAATCATCCCAAGGTGCTTAACAACCTTTATCTTTGCTTCAGACTTTTTATCCAATTTGATAGCAAATTTACCTGTGTAAAATTACAAGTGTCAATTCCAACCAAATTGAACCACTGCAAAGCTCTGAATCACAGCTGTATACACTACTGTACATTAAATCTGCAATATTATATCAATTTCTAAGACTGAAAACCTGTACAATGCTAAAGGCCTTCCCTCTCACAAGCAGACTTAATATAGGTATATATTTGGAACTAGTTAGCTAAATAAGCCACAGTTGCCTGAGCTCATACAAAACTAAATATTAATCCACAAGTGTACAATCTGAGTCTCCAAAGCAGTTGCAGCTCCTGGAAGCTTTCTTGTGACCTTTGAAACAATGCTACTAAATCTGAGCTGCGATATGAGCCACCTTTAGATGGTGACACAGAGTTAAGCATTTGCTATCATTATAACAGAGGTATAATATTCTGTAAATATTTCCTGGTATTCTTTAAGTATTTGCTACCAACTAATGGTTGGTTACATTTCTGCAGCTCAGATCCAATAATTCGACTAGAGACTTCCAGGAATTATTATTAAACTATGTTTAGTGTAATAGAAAGAGTATTCTGTTTATTATAAATAAGAGAACCAGTTTCAAATTCCACTTTAGCCACAAAAGCCAGCTGGGTGACTTTGGGCTAGTTACTTTGTCTCAGCCCAATCCACCTCACAGAATCATTGTTGAGGAAGATGTGTTGGATATGTTTGCCACTTTGAGTTATTTGTAAAAACAAAAGATAGGATGTGGTATTTGTTGATATATAATGTGGTATTTGTTGAATGCCCTATTCAATGAATCACATATTCAACCACATGAATAATGTGATTTTAATTAACAGCTGGAGGCGGGAGGGAAGAAAATATGCTAAAATTGAAGATGCTATCTTTAAAATATCCAAGATGCATTCCAAATTCTTCTGGGGATTATTGTAGCTCAAACGGCTATGAAGGAAACACAAACAACTTAACATTGATTGCATGGGGAAAAGATCTAAGATTTGTTCAACTTGTGACGTGCTATATTATCCGTCCAGAGTCCCTTTGTAAGGAGATAGCTAGTTTCAAAATTTGATAAATAAAACAAAAAAATAAATATTTCTCATCTGCCTACTGCTTTTATTTATTCAAATATTCATAATTATAAACTTCTTGGGACTTGGCAATGAAATAGTACCTGATCCTTTGTACACCAGAAGCCCATTAGGTCCTCTGAAATCAATGGTGTCACCAGTCTTCATGGCGTCTAAGTATTGGGACATCTTCCCACCTTCAGGAAATTTGGGGTGAACATTTTTGTGGTAAACCTAGAAAGAATACATACACATGCAATCATTACAATGTTTTATATTTAGATGACCATGATCTGCATTGGAAAAGATAATTCTATTTTGTACTGTTATATAAATCATGAATTAGAAGCCAGAAAAAGCCACATTTCTCCTGTTTACGTTCTATAGAACAAATCCGTTGCAGTGCTGAAGGCAAATAATTTTATCCTCAATAAGGTTACAAGAGTATTAACCTAGACTGTTATTTTTGTCCAATTATGCATTTTACCAGCTATTTATAGCCCTATTTATGTATTTATTCTAGACCACAAAATTGGGAGCAAGTTGCCTTCTCTATATAACTTCTCCTAGCTAAACTATAAGCTGGGTCTTTAGAAATCCTTCTCTGTAGTGTCCTCACTACATATAGCAAGACAGGGAAAAGCTCTAAAGAGAAGGCCTTTTCAGTTATAGAACAGTTTCCTCAGATAAATTCACCTGATGAGATATTAATGATCTTTTCACAGGAAGGAAAGCACTTTTTAACTAATCTTTTGAAGAGCATGTACTCTAGGCTAAGCATCATTGTTTATAACCGGTCTTAAGTATAACTGTTTCATACTGCAGTGGCTTTTAATGCTAGACTTGTTTTGTGAGGTCTCAGAGTGCTTCAAGGTAGCAACATTAATATGGTAAATAAAAATGAATAACCTGCAAACATGATCAAGATTTACTTCAGAGTAATTTTGAAAACATTGCTTACTAAGCTCGGGGTGGTATTATTTCTTCATTATACCTACAAGCAGGACAAGAAGTATTCACTCTGGGCCTTAATTTCAAAATAGACATAAAATACTTGCTTTAAGAACCTTTTTTTAAAAATCAATTACTGTCACATTCTAACTTTTGATATTCTGATCTGTCAAGATACAGTATCTTTTTTTACTTTTTATCACAGACAAGAGATTCAAATCAGAACTCCCCAGATATTTTAGAATTCTAGCACCTATTTTACATTGCTTTTGCTGAGAAAATTAACAAAATTAAATAAGCTATAGAGAAATAGATTTGTCATCATTTACTCATTGTCCTTCTCAGTCTTGGAGCTTTATCTCTAAAATAACTGTGCACACTATTCCAACCATATCTTCAAAGATATGGTTGGATATAAAATATGGTGTATTGTTTGTTTTTAATTTGACTTTTTATATAACTGCAATATCAGGGAACAATTTATTTGAGAAACATAGCAACCAAAACTAAGACTAAGTTACTTGGTCAAAACAATTTAAACCTACCTTTATTACTAAATCAACATATCCTTTCACTTCATCACTAGAAACTGGAGTATAAGCCCGAATCACAAGGTTACCAGCGACTTTGGCAGAGAGGTATACATGTTGGCCTGGAGAAAAATAATTATGGTTCCATTCCAAATTTATTATTATTATGGCATTAAATAGAAAAGCAAATGATATGGGATACCTATCCAAACTGGATAACATCTGCAAAATTGGTTGGGAGCACAATTTTTCTCATTCCCAGAGAGAAATGTCAGTTATATATTTAATTAAGAATGGGGAACCTCTTATAGTTGCGAAGATAAGCATGAAAATGTTGGGTAAGAAGTAAGTTCCCACTAGCTGATAAGAAAATAATATTTAGAAATATACAAATCCCCATGAACTGAAGATCCTGCAGGGGTATGGAGTGTCACCATTCAAGCTTGTGAAAAAGGAGAAGGCCACCAAACAAAACATGACATTAACTGCATGATGGCAGTTATGAGCATGTGTTAATTAACTATGGCAGCGTAAATGATATTAGAAGTACTGTACAGTGGGATTAACACATCAATAGGGGATTAACTCTTCTCTTCCCTAATTCAACTCTTTTTCTAAGACATTAGTTTGGCAGATACAGGTTATGTTAAAAGATTGCATCACACAGCATGCCTGTTGAAATAAAATACAGGTGCAACTACAATCAAGCAGTTAAACTTGGATCTATTTTGAGCTGTTTCTGCCTTTTCCAAAAGTTAACCATGAGTCTATGCTCTGAAATCCTTCTAGAATGGACCAAGGAAAACTAAAGGACAACCTTATGACTTCCCCACCCTTTATATTTTGGTTTGCCATCCTAAATACCTTGATGACATTAGAAAGCCTACTACTGCAAGAAGGCTAAAAGCAATACAGTGCTAGGATTCTTCCTCATTGGAGACCTATATTTTATGCTATAACATCTGTCTAGGTTCCTAACCTGTTTCTGGCTCAATATTCCAGCTTTTATCCTTGAAGTCAGACACAGTCAAAGAAATGAGCATGAATAAGTCTTTGTCATCTATGTCCTCACCATCCATGAGTCACACCTGGCTTAAAAAAACTATGGCTGACCCCTACTTTAAAGCTGAAATCATTTACTCTCCCTGACTTTCAATGAGAGACGAGTTTTAAATATATGCCACCTTTCTGCTGTAGTTTCACTTCTAATGCATCTGTGCTTTACTTTCTGATTTTATGTTGTAGTTCCTGTTATGATATATTGAAGGACAGTATACTGTATAAACACCTGCAATATAAGAACTTACTAATAAGGCAAGTCAGACTGTGTGAAACTCTAGTTAAGCAAATCATCTATCAGAGAATGGACAGAAATCTGGCCACCCTATATTTTCCTGTAAGGGCAAGATACTAAATCCAGGTAGCAGAACCATAAGAAAAGAAACCTGTATTTGAGCACACAGCTGGATGGTTTTCAGCCCATATTTTCCAGAATTGCTAGATAAGCTATTCTGCAACACAATTAGTTAAAAATAAAGCCAACTCTTGTCCATTGGATTTACCAGGAAGGTTTGTCCATGGCTGCAATTTGACTGCTTCCCCTACAATATGACTGAATCCCAGCTTAAGCATGTCTTAGGCCTTCACCATCCAGCGAAGGGAGTTTCGAATGAAAGAGTAAGTGGATTGATCTGCTATGAGAAAGGATTGTCCATCTGAACATGATCGCCACCTTTATTCGACTCATGTGTCCTAAATTGACCTCTCTGTATAGTTATACAGAAAGGCACACAGGGAGCTACTTTGCTACTCAGTTTGATATAAACTGACTTCATAAGATATTGTGAATTAATTTTCAGTCTTTTGTCTCAACTGAATATTATTAATTTTGTTCTACTACTAATTTAGCCTATAATGGTGACCAATGCTGCTGAAAAGCAGATTGTTCTGTCTCCTTACATATTACATGATACACATTGTATTATACAATACAATACAATTGTATACATACAATGCAATACAAATGATACAATACATATTGTAGCATTTATTCTAACAATTATTCTCCAATATTAAAATTACTTATGATTTCAAGGAGATAATTAATAGAAGATTTTGTGCAGCACTGGGAAAAACAGTTTCAGTATCAAACAAGTTTCACTAGAAGGGCTTTTCAGAGGTTTTTTGTGGGGGAGGGCACCAATGCAAGGACTCTGCACCAGTAATTGATGAAGAATAAGACCAATCTTACCAATAGGCAAGCCCAATATATGTTTCGGTGATGGTAGCGCAAAACGGAATCTCCTGGTATCATGGCTGATATCCTGGGAAAAAGCAATCCGGTGAAAAACTTAGAGCAATAAAGCATCACAAAAATGATTTAAGATCTTTTCATCATGACAGGCCTCGTTTTCCATACAACTTTCTATACAACTGAGGAAGAAAAGGGGCACCATAAATGATAAGGGGGAACTGAGGATGCCAAAAGTGACCTAGCACACAACAAGGCAGAGAATATGCAAGATCTTTGGGCATTGGTTCAGTCGGAGATCTCAAACATTCAGCTTGTAGTCATATCTGACCCATTTTTTGGTACAGCATATGACAGCTCACCATGAGGCACTATTGCCTCAGCTTATCCTCCCATCCCCATTGTGGGCATCTGGCCATGCCTGGCAGCCAGGGTCTCAGTAGGGTGACTGTGCATCCTGATTTCTCATTAGTCCCAGGGTTTTCAAGCTCCAGGCACCCTTTCCCCACTGTTCTTCTTCCTGGCATTGCTGGCTCCTCTTCCATAGTGAACAGCACTTCACTCCTCCCCCACAGAGAAAGCTAACACTACAACCCCGTGTGAGAGAAACTGATGCTGCATAAGCTGACATTGTGGGGGGTAAAAGTGAAGTCTGAGCCACACAAGCAGGGAAGAAGATAGCAGCTGTCTGGAGCCTCATAAAGGAGGTAATATGGAGAAAGGGTGCCTGGTACTGCCTTTGCTTTTCCCTTAACACATTGACATGTGTGTTTTCTCATTCTACTTTCCCTGATCCAGCTAGTTTGCCCATCAACGAAGAACCACATCTGGAACTGCCAGAGGTGCTGCAGGGATAGACAGTGTGGTCGACATTCAAAAGTTTATGTAATTTTAATATGTGTCAATTATTTTTTAGTGTTTTCCCCTATCTCTCTCAAAGTATCCCAGTTTGAATGATATGGTCACCAGCCAATGAGAAACACGGCTGGTTGCCACATCAGGAAGATGAAGCTGAGTACACTGAATAATGTCACCTAATATATTCCATATAAAATGTACACTTTCAATTCAGTTTGAATATTTTTGGCCTTTCCATGGGCATGAATGCAACTTTATGCATACTTTATGCAATGTGCCTCCCCCATAATTTCTTGGAATAATCCTTTTTATTTCTTTTATGCTTCTATTAGATCATTACACAATCCCACAGAACCGAATACACAATGTACCCAGTTGTGGGTTGAGAAAATCTTGCAAACGCTAGACCAGAGATTAGAATTTTAAGCGGTATCTACTCTGTTGCTGCTTCAGTATATCAGAGTTACTGTTACAGAACATTATGCAATATTCCAAGGTTAGAATTGCCAAATAACTGGGCACATTTATGGCCTTCTAAACATGGGGAAATAGATGTAGGCCAATATCATACGCTCACATCTTCATGTTTCTGAAGAGACACACTTTTGTATAAGTGTGCATGCTTTCTATGCCAAAGGCTCAAGTCCAACCCCTGCAATCTCTCATTTAAAACACAGATATCCAACCTGGCACATTGCTGTCAAGAATTTTATATGGCATTTTCATACATTCAAGCCAAAACAAGAACTGACAGCTCACCTCTTTGTCTATCAAAGACAATGGATATTTGATATTTGGATCCTGCAAGGTCAATGGATCTTTCTTCCTCTGAGATCCAATTATTTTATAAAGTAAAAATAGCACAGATGGTACAATTACAGCCACGGCAATCAAAACGGAAATATCCTGAAAGATGAAAAGAAAAAAGAGCACAGATATGCAAAAAGAATGAAAACTTGGTTTTAGGTGTTACAGCCTTAAGTGTCCCAAAGGTGTTTTTTTCATGAGGCAACTGGACTTTCTGGTTTTTCTTTGAAGACGTTTCACTTCTCATCCAAGAAGCTTCTTTAGCTCTGACTTTATGGTGGGAAAGGGAAGGATTTATACTCCTTGCAAACAGCCAGTCATTTGCATTCTCTTAGCAGTTTGTTAAGGTCACCTGGAGGTTTATCTGTTTCATCAGATTCCCATCATCCAGTCAGAGCTGAAGAAGCTTCTTGGATGAGAAGCAAAACATCTTCAAAGAAAAACAAGAAAGTCCAGTTGCCTATTGAAAAAAGCACCTTTGGGACAACCATGACCTGGATGACTGAGAATCTCCATAGACATGCAGCCTTAAGTCTCCACTGCAAAGGTGAATTCCTTCTCAATCAGCTGATCGTAGAATTGATCAGCTCTAAATCTATCGAGCAGACCTCAATCCTATATGTGGCATCCAGAGGCAATCCAGAAAACTTTGCACCTGCAGAGTTCCCTAACCCATTTAACCTTTAAAAGATTTGTTTATCTTTTAGAAATAAATAAATAAATGGGAAGTTATTATGCTGTAAAGCAAAGCCGCAGTTTCAAGAATAAGCCACCCAGATAGTCCTTGAGTTATGACCACAATTGAGCCCCAAACTGTTGTTTCTAAGTGAAACATTCGTTAAGTGAATCCTGCCCTATTTTACAACCTTCCTTACCACAGTTGTTAAGTGAATCACTTCAGTTGTTAAATTAGTAAGTGAATCTGGCTTTCCCCCCATGGACCTTGATTGTCAGAGGGTCACAAAAGCTGATCACATGACCCCAGGACATGGCAACCCTCATACCTAAGAACCAGTCCGAATTTTGATCAGGTGACCATGGGGGATGCTGTGTGGAAAACAGTCATAAGTCACTTTTTCAGCACTTTGAACGGTTACTAAATGAACCGTTTGTAAGTCAAGGACTACCTGACTTTCCGTGATGCCTGAGTGTACCCAGAATCCTTCTTAGAAAATGAAATAGTGTCTGGCAGCCGCCCAGGCTTTTGTTCATCTGACACATGGATGTTTGGATGACTTGCTCTCAAAATCCCAAATGTGCCCATCAAAAGGACTTAAGGGCCCAGAGAAAGAGCAGCTTGCCTAAAAGTCATACAGTCTGCTTTAGGACTGAGGAAAATTTGACCTTTCCATTTATCAAAGGCAAAGCAAGGGGAGAATAAGTTAACCACAGGTAGTCCTCAACTTACAACAGTTCATTTAGTGACCGTTCCAAGTTACAACAGCACTGAAAAAGTGACTTATGACCTTTTTTCACACTGACAACCATTGCAGCATCCCCCTGGTCACACGGTTTATATTCCGATGCTGGACAACTGGTACCAAGGTCATGTGATCACAAGTCAACAGGGAAGCCAGGTTCACTTAACAACCGGGTTACTAATTTAACAACTGCAGTGATTCACTTAACAGATGCTGCAAGAAGTGGTAAAAATGAAGCAAAATTTCCTTAATACATTTCTCACTTAACAACATACATTCTGGGCTCAATTGTGGTTGCAAGTTGAGGACTACTTGTATATGTGACTCTGGATAAATGAAAAAGCATTTTTCAAACCCCCATCGATCACTTTTTCACCTAAGAAATGAGAAACTTGTCTTAACGCTGATATGCACCCACTATGATAAACAGGTTAGTTCAGGTTACAGCTTTTCAGAGGGGGAACAGATATGGAGGTTGAACTTTTTCACTTTCTATGCCAACTTTTTATGTTTGTGTCCTAGAAAGCTGGAAAAAAAATTAAAATCTGCAGTATTACATCAGATCATCTGAAGATACATAAAGGAATAAATTACAACAAATGGAGGTGTTAATGTTGGTAACCATATCCCACCCCCACCTTGAAATATATAATTTATTTTGTTAGGAGGGAGCCTCTTAGGCCATGAAATCAAATCTTCTGTTTGTTATTGGAATCCAGATTTAAAGTAGCTATGTGTCTATCCAATGAGGAGATAGAGAAAGCCCTCCTACGCTGTGACACCGCATTTGTCAGGAAACGTCTCCAAAAAAGCAGCCAGAATCTGCCTTTTTATGAATATAAGGCGAATATACCTGTCCTGGGATAATGTTGCAGGATCCAATCTGGGTTGGTCACCGGTCACCAGGGGTTTGGTCTTCTTTTTGGATTCAAAACCTCGAGTCCGAAAACTCGAAAGACAAAACCTCAGCGACCGACCCAGATTAGATCCTGCGGAATCTGCTTTTCTGGAATTGTTAATAAATCCATTACTGTATTTCTAGAGTCTTATTGTGGCGTTTCTTCCAGTATTTGAAAAGAAAAACCTGCTGGATGATAATAAACGGCAGTTTATATATTATTATATAGAGATATAATATTATTAATTAATTATAATATTAATATATTATTATATAGAGATATATAATATACAAAGTCTGTACAGGAGTCACACACACATATTAGTCACTCTTGTACAGACTTCGTTGGGTCCAAAGGAAGTTTGAATACTGTACTGTATTCCTCAGCGGGCAGCGAATTCCCCTAGAGACCAGGGGTTTTCAACCTTGGCAACTTTTAAGACTTGTGGGCTTCAATTCCCAGAATTACTCAGCCAGCTTGGAGACCCCTGACATAGAGGTTTGGACAGAACCTGGGCTCATCTTAAAATATGCTAAGAACTCTCAGTCTTTGCTGGCTGAGGAATTAAAGTCCACAGGTCTTAAAAGTTACCAAGGTTGGAGACCCCTGCCCCTAGACACCCTTACGCTTCCTTCGCCAAATGACGCCACAGTCCGCCTCCCCAACTCGACTCACTACCCCTTGCTCTGCCGGTGTGGATGCGGGGGCGTCCGGTGAAAGAAAGGGGAGCGCTGCGCTCAGCGGAAGACTCGGAAAGGAAAGAGGGGTCGCCGAGGAGCTGCTACTTCTCTTTCCAGCCACGGCGGCTTCGGTTTTGCTTACCCAGCCGATCAACTCCATGGCAGCGATTCCTCCGCAGGCAAGGACGGAGGGTGAAATGTGGCGAAGGGGCTTGGCGGGTTCCTCTCGCCCCACGCTCCGGTTGTTGAGAGCTCGCCGCGCCTCTCACGCTTCTCGCAACTTCGCCTGCTCCGAAGGACAAAGGGCGCCTCTAGGTTGGCCAGAGTTCCGCGATTGCGACGCCAGCCCGGTTCGTGGCTTTCTTCAGGACGCGCACCTGCTCTGCGAAGGCATGGGGGATACCCAAAGGTGGACACCCACTGGATGGCTGTGGGGAGGGGGGGGTGGCCCTTGCTGGTAGCCCTGAAGGCCACCGGGCGTGGGACAGGGAGTCCCTTAGCGTTTTTTCCCCTTTGGTTTTGGATAACCGCCCTTCTTAGTTCAATTAATGGTATTCGGCAGACTGTCCACTCCAGTTTTTACTACTCCGTGCCTTAATAGGATGATAATTTATATTTTCAGCGAGATTGATGAGAGAAGAGTCTCCAAGCCACAAAGAAAAGCTGTTTTGTACTATAAAGCAACAACCAGGCGGGATTGCAACGCCCGCCAGTGGTTTGCTTCATACAGGTAGTCCTTGCCTTACGACCACAACAGACGCAAAATTTCTGTTGTTAAGTGAGACATTTGTTAAGTGAGTTCCCCCCCCCTCATTTTATGACCTTTCTTGCTGTGGTTGTAAGGGAATCGCTACAGTTGATAAGTTAATAAAATGGTTGTTAAATGAATCTGGCTTTCCCTCTTGAATTTGCTTGTCAAAAAGGTTGCAAAAGGCGATCACCTGACCTTGGGACACAGGAACGGTCATAAGTCTGAGTCGGTTGTCAAGCATCTGAATTTTGATCACACATGATCAAGGGGATACTACATAGGTCGTAAGTGTGAAAAACGGTCATGTCACCTTTTCCACAGTCGTTGTAACTGAACAGTCACTAAGTGAACTGTTGTAAGTCAAGGACTACCTGTACTCTTAATTTTAGACAGAGGAGTCGCTAAACTCAAATACTTGGAGGCAGCTGCTGTGCTTCCTTTTTCTATAGGATTCTCTGAGGTTTCTTAGGTGTCTGCTTTCTGGGGTTCTTTTGTTTGACAGAAAATTACTATAGACCCAAATTACTTTGGGTCTTGCATCACTCTTGGATGTAAAACTGTGAAAAGAAAGTTGGGGTATAAATCCAATTAAATAAACCGAGTTTATTTCACATTTTAAAAGGTAGGCGGATCCTTGGAGATGCATTAGAGTCTTGGGCCAATAGAAAGAAGAAAAATAGAGCAGGGGTCTCCAACCTTGACAACTTTAAGCCTGGAGGACTTCAACTCCCAGAATTCCCCAGTCAGCTTGGAGTCCCCTGTAATAGAGGGTTGGACAGCACCTCGGCAACCTGGGCTCATCTTAAAAAATGCTAAGAACTCTGTCTTTATTTGGAAAGGAGATCAGAGGAAAACCAACTTGTCATTGTCTTTCGTTAGAGGAAAGGAGTCCCGAAAGCAGCGGGCGAGCGCAGAAAGATTTATTTGTGCATGCGTGGGATTAGGTTGTATGTGCACAATTATTCTCTACCCCCTCTCCCCCGTCACTGCAGGTCCATGGACTGAAACAGATTGGGGACCGCTGCCTTAGAGCATTATTTGAAAATATATGGCAAACATCTCAATTAGAAGTCTTTGTATATACATTTATTTGCAGCATTCGTAAGTATGGTGAAAAACCTACATAACTGTACAATTTTCATCAGGAGGCTGGACATTGTTGATCTGATGTGCAAGTAATAATACAATCACGTACATTTTGTGCCTTGCAATCGGTAGTGCTGCTACATCCTTACTTTTGTCCCTTTTTCTCCTCCATTCAGTAGATAGTTAACATGGAAAATATATATATATATTCATCTATACTACTAAGTTACTGTAAAAACAAGGTGCACTCTACTTTTTTATAAAAAGTTAGAACTCCTAACTCATCCAGTGCTTTTACTACTGCTATCTGAATAATTCTTAACACATACAGAAACTTGAATGTAAGCACACAATTAAGACAGTACTTATAAATGAATATCCCAGTATGAAAATAGAACAGTTACAGCTTTTTAGCTTTTTTTTCTCCTTTTTGACCAATGTTGCTCACACATCTAGGGGTCAGATACATGAACTAAGGAATGCCCTTCAGAATTGTGCCTTTATTTAATTGTCTTCTCCAAAGGTCTTCATGCCATACTTGATGAATCTGCAAAAATAAAGAAGCAAGCAATAACTGTAGGCCAAGGGTCTGCAACCTTAAACACTCAAAGAGCCATTTGGACCTGTTTCCCACAGAAAACACTGGGAGCCAATAATTTAACAATCGGTGTGACAGGGTGGGTGTGGCCGACTCCATGTCACTCACTCCCACCCAGTCACCTCCTGTTCTGGAATATGGAGCGAGACTCCATCCCCTGCCATCACCGTTACCTTCTCAGGCCAGGCGAGGAGTGATGGGGGGAGGGGAGGGGCCATCCAGTGGTGGGATCAGCTGACAGGGAGCCACAGCAGAGGGCCAAAAGACCCGCATGTGGCTCCAGAGCTGCAGATTTCAGACCCCTGCTGTAGGCCAATCAAAAGTTGGATCCACATTAAATTACAACAAAGGAGTGGCATAATGATTACGAAATGCTTAAGCTTTCTGGGAGTACATTTAATTAAATGTTAACACTGATTGCAATTATTTTGATAAGATTCTAGAAACCCATTGCTAGCAGATGACAGCATCTCATCACAGCACCCGTGTGAGACGCATCTGCCATGTCTTTTGGGATCGTAGCCCAACTCCACGGTTAATGCAGAAACAGCCAGACCAACTGGAAGAAATGAGCTCTGACTCAAAAAAAAGATAATAATAATCTGAAAATAAAATTACAGGAGCTGGTAAAGAAAAGACTTCTCAAGATCCAGACTACTTCTCACAACTTAAGTATCTCTGCATAAACATACAAAGGAACCCTAAAAAGTTGTGTTTTGCTTCCATGTAATCTCACCCACAGTCCAGTATATACAGAACCACACATGGAGAGAAATGTAGAAATCATTAAACCAGATTGGTCAACACGGGTCACAGGTAACTTACAAAAGAATCCTTGCAAAGTTAACAACTTGAAAGCAAATACAGCTGGAAGGGCTTTGGGCTTTTTGAAAGCATGGATTATCCTTCTCTTCAGTTAACTAATATGAAGCAACTCTTCCCCACAAGCCCCCACCCTCCTTTTCTAGTGAGAGCCATGACAATTTGATAAATTCCCTCTGGGGGTTTGGAAATTCCTGTTCTTGAATGTCAGGTCAGAGGTGGGAGTAACTTTGCTCCCAGGGACTGCAGATTATAAACTTGCTGTCCTGGTTCTGAAGAATGCGTTCCTAAATCAGATATGAGGGTATTTTGAGTAGGGTGGGAGTGGACAACAGAAAATAGCTCTGTCATCTCTTACAACAATTTGATTGGAATAATTTATTGGTAATTGTGTTTGTAATTCTTGTGCTGGCTTCTACACATTGAACTTTAAAAGGCTGGAGCAGTATTACTTGATTGTCTGAGCAGAATTGCACTGAGATTGTTTCTGCCCCTTCTGATATATGCAAAGGGCAGCAGTCAATGTGTAACAGTTTTGTGCAGGTCCCTGCTGATTAAGCGTATGAAGAAAGTCCAGATCAAAGTTAAAGAGCTATCAAAATGAATGTAAGTGCCTACTATTTTCTCCATATATGTATTGACTGATCCAATCAGCAAAAGCAGCAACATTTGTATAGACTCCTGGGTAGCCTTTTCTTCCACAACCAAAGCCCCAGCTGATTATTCCATTAAGGGTGTAGTAGCTTGAGTCTTTTGCAGGACAAACCAGTGGACCTCCAGAATCACCCTAGTGAAAAAGAATACAGCTTATGTTAACGAAATCTGTTTGTGAAAGAAGTATGTTTTCAGGGATTGTCACTATGATCTTAGTTTATAGGTTCTGCATGAAATTTTCAGGAGCCAGGGTGGCGCAGTACTGCAGGCTAACTCAGCCCACTGCTGGGAGTTCGATCTTCACCAGCTCAAGGTTGACTCAGCTTTCCATTCTTCCAAGGATGGTCAAATGAGGACCCAGTTTGTTGGGGGTACTATGCTGACTGTCTACCGCTTGGAGAGGACTGTAAAGCACAACGAAGTCTCAATGTATAGAATGTGAAGGATGTGTGTGTTTGTATTTTATTTTATAGTCATAATGTACACTGAAGAAGGTATTTAATTTCATTGTATGAGGTACAATGACAGTAAAGTGAACTAACTAACTAGAGAGAGGAATTAAATATTATTGTACTTATAACTGTTGTGATGAATATTGGAAATCTTTTTAAAATATCTTTTCTTTCTTTTCTATTTTCTATTTTTTTTAACTTTTCTTGCACTTTTTCTTTCCTTTTGTTTTCTTTCTTTTTTTCCTTCCTTACATATTAGTTTTCAATCACTTTTTTTAAAGCTTCAATAAAAAAAAGAAAAGTATGATAACTTACTGCTTTTCAGGTTCTCATTCAAGAATATCAAAATGTTCCTAAACTAATCTTTCTGAAAAGGATAGGAACACACATGGCAATATATCTCTGGAGGGCTTTTCTGGTAACGTCAGATGATGATAAAGGAACATCCAAAGTAGAAGAGCAAGTCAATAGGACAGACTCATCCACAAGTAATAATCATTAGCACTGATGTTACATGAATAGTGTATTTAGATATAAGTCTGTTCATGGGTTATTCTTAACAAAAGGTACATTCACAACCCAGATTTTAGATAATACAGCATTTGTAATTTTTAAAGAAAGAAATGTGACCCGTCCTTATTATGCCAACATAACTTGCAATTTAATGAACATTCTGTTATCATGCTAAAGAAAATTAAGTAAATTACCAGACATGGTGCTAATTAGGTTTTGCAATATGATTTCTATTTGTTACAACGAAGCCTCTTATTTTTATATTGCAATCTGAGGAGGAAGTTTAGGCTCAAAAAGAAAAAAAAGGGGTTTTTTTAAATCATGAGGTAAGTGTTGAATCAGGTATACTCTGATTATGTCACTCAGTCTCTTAACACCACACTACATTTGGTGAGAATAAAACTTACTTATGAGCAACTGATGATGGGAAGTGACTAAGGTAAAATCCACTGCTCGATTTTATAAACATCATCTGTACTGTCATGATGATAAATGGTTTGATATCAGACTGTAAGACTTACGTTCTTGAGCCAACCCATTCATTCTCACAGTTATAAATAAATCCAAAGATATACTTCCAGTGTTTATAAGCTTTTGCTGGTTTTATTCTAAGTTCATTGTGTTGCTTTAGCCTGTTCAGAACACCTCATTCCTCTTACACTGTGAACCTATCCTCACATTAGCAATCCATAAAGACAGCTAACCTGCTATATTAACTTCAATCATCCCCATGAAACAGTAGCTATGGCAGAAGTTTTCCCACTATGTTTTGTTCTGTGACCACTGAATGAGGTTCTGGGAAAGAATAAAGACAAACAAGCAAACAAACAAGCAAACAAACAAATAACTGAAATGCAGCCATTTTTCTACCTCTAGAAATTTGTTTCTTGATCCAGAGTTCCGGATCTTTTTCTTTAAACTAGCAGATTCTAAGCATGAAAAGTTTGAAAACCTCTGGACTAGCAGATATATTTCAGTTGCAAACATTCTAAGTCAATTTGATTTGTTTAGTTTTAGATACCAGCAACCTCCAAATCAGGATTCTGTTTGTTATTACTATGATAGCAGAGGTTAACTCATATATGATTTCATTATATTGACAAACTTTCTTGTTGAAATTCTTAGTATTATTTATTTCAAAAAGCTGCTATTCAGTTGAGTATCAAGCTCTCTATTGAGGAAAGACCAAGTGAAGATAATAGAAGTGTGCCAGTTAGAAATAAAAATAGCAACCTTTGTCCACTCATTTCCTCTTTAATTAAATTCTAATGCTAGAAGCATTTGAAAATGTGTAGGTTGACCTGAAAAAGATTATATTTCCTACTCAGTTTTCAGGATACTATTAAATATAAGCATCCTGGTCAAGTGACAGTACTTCGCTAGAACTAAGTAACAGGAAGAGATTTGTTTTTTTAAAAATGATCTCCATTACGACAAAAGTTTATACCTTTGTACTCTTCCAACTACAACAGAACATGCTCTCAGTGAGGTCCTTGGTGCTCTTTGAACTTGGTTGTTTTCTTGCAGATGTTTCATTTCAGGTCACTGCCCATGTTCCTGTTCCAGAAGTGACGTACTGGGGATTTTTCCCACCCAGATGTTTTTCTGTATTGCCCTCAGCTTGATCCATTGCATTTTCCAACTTGGAAAAATGCTGGTTTCTTTGCCCTTTCAAAATTTGGTTTTGTTCTGTTCAGCTTTTGGAGACCTGTCTTACTAGTAGACAGAGGGACAAATTCCTGACCAACTTAGCATCAATTCTTTCTATCGTTCTGTTGGTTTGAGAAGAATAAAAAATGGAATATAATGCCCCCAGTATTGTACTTGTACAATTACCAGTTTAAGAGAGAAGACACAAAACGTCTCCATGCTTTTCTTAGTCCTTCGGCTTCACAGATATTTAATAAAATGTTTTCCACATCTAGTAGATATCATTTGCGAAATTTCAAAACCTGCCATAGGACTTTTTTAATGCAGTACTACTAGAGACTACTCCGTAAAACAAAATGTATTCCATATAGACAGAAAATAAGCATATGCTGCAGAAATCAAAAATAGATACTTCTCAAAAGTGACTGTTCTAAAATATCCACCCAAATATCACCCATCAAAATATCAAGATCTTGCCACCAGAGTGATAAAATATGTATTGTGAAGTCACAATGCCAACTCTACCCTTTTGTACTAGTGTCTTCATTATCTGGGCAGTCTTTTCTTCTATGTATAGTGGCATGAAAAAAAAATCACACTATCTTACATAAAACTAATCCTGTGAGTCAATGAATGTTGT
>JAOYMU010000001.1:76667626-76681870 GCA_025802295.1 Psammodynastes pulverulentus | reverse complement strand
CCAGCAAAGCAAAGCTGGCTGGGGAATTCTGAGAGTTGAAGTCCGCCAGGCTTAAAGTTGCCAAGATTGGAAGCCCCTGGCATAGTGGATAGTGGACAGGACAAAAGGCTCAGAAGAGACCCTCCCTATTTTCTTAGGCTGAAAAGGAGGGGGGGCAGGGAGAATTGTACTTTCTCATACTTGCAAGATTCTGTCAATGTAGCTTTACAATAAAGTAAAGCTACATTAGCTTATCTGGTTGTGATTCCTATCTGGTTTACCCCGCAAGGCTGACAAGGGATGAGAAAGATTCCCTCAAAAGATAGACATTAAAAAATTGGCTAAATGTAGGTGTTTTGTGTTGCACGGGGAGGGGGGATACTTTTATTTTTTATTTTATTTTTATTTATTTGTTTGTCAAACATGTACAAGATAACAAGTGTGAGGTATGAACATAAACATGAACAAAGGAAGTAGATACATTTGGAAGGGGAATAAGTTTCTACTCTTAATGCAAGTCATAAATTCTAATCAGGTAAAACACTATTATCAATGAGATGCTGATTGATGTTAATAATGAGATAAATCACAGTATTGGTGATATTTTGTTACTACCGGCATCTATATGCTGCTGAATCCAAGGGAGCACCTTGGTCAGATCTGTAAAAACTCCTGGAGTTCCTCTTTTCTCATACTTCCTTTGCGGATTATGAATCCAGCTTCGAGCACATCCTATGCCCCATGAAGTCACTCCAATCAGGGTCCAAGAACCATGTTCACGTTGACACACAAGTGAGCCTCCAGAATCCCCCTGCAGGAAAAACATGGTTATTTTTGTTCCAAAAAGAGACACATCTGAAACAACACATGCAGTTCTTTACTTATTGGCTCTTAAGCATACTCTCTTTTTTTTTTGCAAACTGGTGGGACAGCTCATTCCAGCCATGCCACATAATAAAGTTTCATAAAAGAGGCAATGTTACCTAAGGGAATAAATTATGACAGGACTTTATGTCTGAAAAACTTCACCGAAAAGTTGATCCTGGCAAGAGAAAAGAACCCATTTGAGATCCAGTTGAGGTGAGAAAATATAATTGGTCGGTCTTTATCAATGAATGGATGCCTTTTTGATGCCTTCACTAAGTTTGCAATAAAAATTGCAGGACTGTGAATTAAAAAAGAATAGCTAAACTAAGCTACTGCTTGAATAATATGTCCTGTAAGGATAGGAGTGAAGTCTAAACCGCTTTTAAATTTGATTCTGTAGAAATGTATAGATCGGGGTGGGTTCCTACTGGTACTACTACTGGTTCGGTGATATCTCATGTGCATGCACCTAACGCATGCCATGCCAATCATCTGCAAGGATAAAGAAGAAACAAGCATAGGAACGACCCTCCCACCTGCTTTTCTTTTCTTTTATCCTCTCAGCTGATCGTCAAAGGAACCGGTTTGGCCAACCCGGTAGCTTTTTTTGATACTGGTTCACCCAAACTGGGCCAAATTGGTAGCATACCACCACTGGTGTAGATATGGCCAATATGTAGAGCTATGACTATGAGAAACCTATTCTCTCTTAATTGTTCAAGGATGCTTCTCTGCATCAAAAAATGCATACTACACCCCTGTTCTCCACTACTGGCCACCATTGCTTTTGAGTTCTGTCAAGATCCCAGCTGCAAAACTCCCTCTAGCTTGGCCTATGGAAATCTGAATTTCTGTTGTTAAGTGGGACATTTGTTAAGTGAGATTTACCCAGTTTTATGACATTTCTTGCCACAGTTGTTAAGTGAATCACTGCAGTTGATAAGCGAGTAACCCGGTTGTTAAATGAATCTGGTTTCCCCATTGACTTTGCTTGTCAGAAGAGCACAAAAGGTGATCCCATGACCATGGGACAAGCAATAGTCGTGAATAGGAACCAGTTACCAAGCATCTGAATTTTGATTACTTGATCATGGGAATGTTGTAAAGGTTGGAACTGTGAAAAAATTCACATTTTTCAGTGTGTTGTAATTTTGAGTGGTCACTAAATGAACTGTTGTAAGTCGAGGACTATCTGTACTTTGAAACTGTAATTTACATTTGTTCTGGACACTCTTCATCCTATAAGTTCTCAATGTGTTATAGCACATCTAGAAATTTTACATAGGCTGCCAATTTACTATGAGCGTAAATGATGATCTCCGAATAAAGGTAGAGCATCATAAATTACTCCCCCAAATCTTTTATCTTGTTTTGGACTGATAGCACATGTACAAATATTACTCAGTGGTTTCCACTATTCCCAGGAGGTGGAAAGGTTGAAAATGGCTGGCTAGAATAGCTACAATCAAGAGATTATCATCCGTGAAACTGAAAATAACTGAGTTATTGAAGCATTATTACCATGTCCATTATGATAGACTAGAATGACTATTCACTTGCAAAGACTAAAATAGAGCGTTATTCTAAGCAGACATTTTCTGCCAGTGAGAACAATTAATCAGTGGAACAACTTGCCTCCAGAAATTGTGAATGCTCCAACCCTGGAAGTTTTTAAGAAGATGTTGGATAACCATTTGTCTGAAGTGGTGTCAAGTTTCCTGCCTAAGCAGGGGGTTGGACTATAAGACTTCCAAGGTCCCTTCCAACTCTGTTATTCTATTCTATCACATTTCTTGCCAATTTTTCAATGCCCTAATAAAAGCTACATTAAAAGCTCAGGGCTGACTATATATTTTGAAGCAATGGTTTTTCAGTGGCTAATCAAACAGCCTTGCTCTGAATTTCCACCTGAGAATGAACCTGAAATCTTGTATTAATGAGCCATGGCCTTTCCTCCTAATAGTTTATTTTGGGTTTTTCTAAAAGTCACAAAATGGACCTAAAATGAATAGGATATTTTACTACAGTATTGTGTATCATCATCATTATCCACAACATTATCATTACCACCAATATCATCATCATCATCATCATCATCATCATCGCATTCTCCTTAATAAACCTACTGATATAACCTACGAACCTGGCAAGCATCTTTTCCTCCATCTGGGAATCCAGCACACATTATAGTGTGACTTTGAATAGGCCTCCTTAGAGTTAACAAAATTCCAGAACATTGAGACTGGTCTAAGATAGGCAATCTGACCTCATGCAGAATGCCAGGGAGAATCCCATCTGAAAACAAAAACAAACAAACAAAAAACCACCTCAGGAAGTTGCTTAACAGTTGCATGGCAAGTTGTCATATTGTCATATTCCATCAAGGTCCAGATTGTTCATTCTAGCTAGAAATAGATATTAGGGGTCTCAAGCAAAGATCTTTGTTTACTGCCTGATCCTTTTTTAATCTGGAATTCCAGGGACTGGACCACTAGCCCTCAGAGTACTTAATGTGTCTTGTGCCATTTTTCCCTCCTCAAAACATTCAAACGTTATGAATTGAAATGGTGAAAAACTACAATGTGAAGCCAACAGTTTTCCAACTGTTTGTTAAATGTGATCACCATTGACAGCAGGATTTCTAGCTCTAGAGGAAACAGAACTGAATGTTGAAAGAGGTGATATCATTGAACATCATGGAATATACACTATTATGCAATCATTTTCATAAATTAAGCAGCAGACTAGTAGCAATAGCACGTAGTCTTTATGTATCGCTTTATAGTGCTTTACAGCCCTCTCTAAGTGGTTTACAGAATCAGCATATTGCCCCCACAATTTGGGTTTTTATTTTACCTACCTCGCAAGGATGAAGGCTGAGTCAACCTTGAGCCTGGTGAGAATTTGATCTGCCAAATTGCAGCCAGCTGGCTGTAAGCTGAAGTAGCCTGCAATTACTGCACTCTAACCTCTGTGCCACCGAGGCTCTTAAGCAGATGCTTCTGAATATCTCTTTGCCACAATACCTAATATTTGATTATATTCGTGGAAATTTAGCCTTAGAAAGCATTAGAACCAAGGCTGAATATATTTTGGGCCTGAAAATAGTATTGAGCACAAAGTAGAGAGAAAACACACTTCCCCAAAACTTTTTAGCTGCATTTATTATCACTTCCTCCCTGCTTTCATTTTAGTATTATTCATTTTCATTGTTTTCCTTCCAACTTGGCTTCCCCTGAGGGGGAAGAAGAGAGAGAGAGAGAGAGAGAGAGAGAGAGAGAGAGAGAGAGAGAGAGAGAGCTGATAGCACACATGCATAAATGTACATTTAATAATGTACATGTTCAAATATCATATCTTTTCCTTACTTTCTCTTAAACGACCCCAACCACAAGTGACACATACATATCCTGGATCAAATTTTTCATGTGGGCCAGGAAGACATACGGGCCATACTCTTGCACCTAACATTAAAACAGACCAAAATTCTGATTACACGTTTGAATGAATAATGTTAATGTGGCTCATGTCTCAATGACAATTTTATACACCTTAATAGGTAGCAAGAGGCCCAGCATAAAAAGTGTTTTCTACAAAAGTTAACGTACAATTTACAAAAGGATAAAATCTAATTTAACATTATGAAATGAAAACACAATTCCATTCCAAAACGGACATCAAAATAAAACCCAATATTAAATGTCTCAGTGTTTCCTACCTGTTACACCCAAAGTTTTTAATTTGTTGTCTTCTTTCCATCCACAGTTTGAGTTCTGTAAAAGTGTACTGGGTTTTGTATGATCATGTAATGATAAACAAACCAAGCACAAGCCTTTGGGTGGACAACTAAAGTCTTACCTTCCCCTCAGGATGCAGGTTCTCATCACCCACACACTTAATCTTTTGCCTCTAAATCACCCACATCTTTCCTTGTCCAGAAAGCAATTAACATAGAGTGCTCTGTTCATAGCTGCACTGTGGGTAGTGAAGGCAGAGTAAGAAAAGAATGTACATACTGTGCTAGTGGAACGCAATCATGAGACTTCTTGGGAATCAAGCTATGTAACGGTACTGATTGCTGACACAACCTACTGTGTGCCTAGACTTCCTATATAGAGTAGTATTAAATTGTAGAGTAAATTATTTTCCTTTGAGTACCACATTTTTATATGGTGGCTGAGATATGCACACATGTGCATCACACATATGTAGACATGAGTATCATCTAAAAATAGGATATTACCATATTTGAAGTGACCATCCATTTTTAGAAGAGCAATGTCATAATCCATTGGTTTCCTCCTATTAAATTTGGGGTGCTTAATTATGTATTTGACATGGAGGGTCTGCTCTTCCTCATCTTTTAGACTCAAATCATGTTCTCCAGCAGTGACGGTCAGCAAACGGAGCAGTGATCTACAGAACAGTGGAGTGTTATAACTGGGAAAAACTGAAGACAGATTTCTCAAAACTAACTAACTATATAATCCTATTTTAGGCAGAGATTTTTATCTATATATACAGTGCATTGAGACAATATTCAGACCCCTTCACTTTTGTCCATTTTGCTATGCTGCAGCCTGATTCTACAGATGTTGAAATTCATTTTTTTTGCTCATTGATCTACACTCATAATAACAACGTGAAAATGGAATTTTAGAAATGTCTGTAAATATATTAAAAAGAAAACAAAAAACCTGAAATATTCCAATTGAATTGCCTGCTGGTACCTGCTTACAACACAGTGAGCTGCTGTGATTACCCACTGAGTGGAAACAAGGGTTCCTCCACAGAAGTGATGATTACTTCTTTTCAAGGAAACCTGTATCACAGAGAGCACATACCACTTTAGGAAATGAACATCTCAGAACAGAAAGAGCAGTAGAAGGCAGAATACACAGTGGGGTACAGTGAATATGTAATAAAAGTCAGATTAATGTCACAAATTCATGAAATTAGTATCTGCTGTGCATAATATGAAACAGAACTGAACACTAATAGCCATCATCAACCCATTGACTGGTAACCACTGGCACAGTGGTTAGAGTACAGTATGGCAAACTACTTCTGTTGACTGCCGGCTGACTGCAATTTGGCAGTTCAAATCTCACCAGGCTTGAGTTTGACTCAGCCTTCCATCCTTCGGAGGTGGGTAAAATGAGGACCCAGATTGTTGCGGGCAATACGCTGACTCTATAAATCGCTTAGAGAGAGCTGTAAAGCACTGTGAAGCGGTATATAAATCTAAGTGCTATTACTATTGCTATTCAGATGCTCTCAAAATTGGCCTAATACTATCAGTATCTAAATAGTTTTCTTCATATGAAATTAATATCATTGTAATGACTGAATGTATTTTTTTTTCACATTCCCTTCCTCGGGTTTATAATGAATGACAATAGTTGCAGTAGCAGCACTTGGGAGGAAAAATCCAAAGGGGCAGGTTATAATAGAGCATATCATTTGTGCATATGAAAATGCCTGAACCTGCCAATCAAAACAGATGTAGTATATTGCATTGTTTGGTGTTGCCAGAAGCTTAGAAGTGACAAAGTACGTTTTGGGGGAGGAAAATGTTGGAAACTGAAAGAAAAGTTACACTCCTGTCTCAAATCTTCAAAAAAAACCCCATTTTTTGATTATATCTAAATAATGTCTTTCCTTTAAGTAACCACAGATGGCCAGTAAAAATTGTGGAGGGGGAAACAAATGGATTGTTCTCTTGTTTAGCCTTACCTATGAGATTAAAATTGGATTTTCCAACAAGTATGCCTATCTCAGTTTCTCATAATACAGACAACAGAATTAATGACAATTTTATATTGGAGATCAAAAAAAGAATGGCCATTGTTCATTATTTGCTCCATTGGTCTTGCAAAGTGTAACATGCTATTCAGAAAAAGCATCTATACAAAAATAAAATCAAAGATACGCAATAACCTAATTTTTCTTCTTCGTGTGATAAGAGTGGGAGGAAATACGCTGACCTGCCATGGATGTGATCCTTGTTGTACTTGGCTTCCACCAACAATCCGAGCAAAGTGGCTATAAAAGCCCCATGAATCGCTTTCAAGGACTTTCTGCCCACATTTTGAATCTAAAAAGCATATAAAAGAGGCAATGTAGAAAACAGGAACCCTTAGTACTATTCATCTACTTTATTTAGTGATCATGTCTAAATTTAAATTGTCCCCAAATTATTGAAGTTTTCTAAATATTATTTAATGAATTTTATTTTTAACCATATTATTCTAATGCAATGGGAAAGATTCAGATAAACAACAGAAATAGAATTTTTTTTCATTTTGTAGAATTCTGCAGATCAAATTAAACTATGCTATTAAAAGCAATTAAGTAGTATCTATATGTGCTCAGTTTTAAACACAAATGATTTAATTTGAAATTCAGTTAGACTAACTTTTTGCATGCCAAGTAGAAAACAATCCTAAAGATAAGACTTATTATCATTTGAATATCAATTATTTATTATCCACATGGACATATTTACATTTACTAACAAATGTAACGTTCTGTTATAACCTCAGATCATATAGCAGTGAAATATCAACATGTGGACAAGCCTGCTAAAGGTAAAATATGAAATAATTACAAATTTTATTTTATATTAATTGAGTATTTAGCTATCAGGTTTTGGTGTCTCCCTGAATCTTCAGAATAAACTGATCCATGGGTAATCAAAATGTAAAGTAATAGGTTGTAAATTTATATCCAGTTATGTCCACGTAATTAAGAACTGTCTGTTCCAGAAGAGGAATTTATGAATACAAAGGGAAGGAAGGAAAGTGATTCTACATTGTTTGATGTCTTCCAAGCCTTTGAATAGATTTTGAAGGAAAAGAAATCAACCAAATTGCTTTCCTCTGTTTTCCATGTACCAAATTCTCTGACAGAATCAAGGAGCATTCCAAATCGACACAATTGGAGGTAACCTTCTGCATCTTCATATGTAAAATTAATGTTTTCATATAAAAGTCCATTCAAGATCTGCTCCCAGAATCATAATGAAATATTATCTCATGTACAAAAACCCATACTCCCAAAGTTATTTTTTAAGGTGATATGTCACTGCCATTCATCATACAAGGTCTACAGTCTATTCTTTTATTTGTTGATGTATATTCTACCTTTCTTCCAGAGGCAAAAGATAGTATACATTGCACCCCTTTCTCCTTTTTTGTTCTTCCACAACAACTGCCCTTTGGCAAAAGATGGGCTGAGAAGAGTACATGGCCCAAAATCATACAATGCACTTCCATGGTTCATGGGTAAGGTGACCAGACGTCCCGCTTTTGGGAAATTTGTCCCGCGTCCCGCGGCGTTTTTAAAAAGTCCCAATTTTTTAAAAATAACTATTTTTTTAAAAAACACCCTTACCCTTCTGCACATGCACGTGCTTTCTCCCCCTTCTGCGTGCGTGCGTGCACTCTCCCCCACCCTTCTGTGCATGCGCACTCCCCCCTTTCCCCGGTCAATGGTGTCCCGCTTTACCGGCTTTGGTAAAGCAGGATATCTGGTCACTTTATTCATGGGGATTATAAAACCTCCTTTCCCAGTCCTAGTCCAGCACCTTAACTTTTATACCACTATGAAAATAATAGGGTTTGTTGCATTTTGTGCAAACTCATCTGAAATAGCTGCCCCAAGAGCTAACAAAACTAACAGGGCTAAATAAAGAAAATGTCTGACTTTGTGAACAGTTGTATGAGTCTATCTTTTTCCTACTACAGCAGAAATAAGAAAGAATAGCTGTTAAATAAAGTCACTGAGATAAGTAAACATAATATTTACTTGGCCCAATATACCTTCTGAAAATGATTAGCAATAAAGATGCAATTGGAACCATACCTTGTTGGAGAGCCATTGATGGACAGCTTGTTTTTTGAAGATAGACCGTTCCAAGTATAAGTAGAAGGAGATGCCCTAAAGCCACTGGCATGTTCAAGCTGTAGCTATATTAAAACAGTGTGGAGACCTTTATAGTAGCCAAAGAAAATCTGTAACACAGTAGGAGAGCACCAACCCGCTCATTAAAGTGCAAGTTACTGATTAATTCAGCTGTAAAGCTTTTAACCAGACACTAGTAAATTTTTTCACATTTAGCCAAGCCTGATTCCTTTCCAATTTCTCAGGAGACTGGAGTTCTTTACTACTTGACGCTAAATCTGAATCTTTCTCAAACTGTCTATACATTAAAAGGAACAATAAAAAGGGGCCTCCTCACTAGCCATCACAGAATGGCCTTGTGCCAACATAACTGATGATTAACAACTCTGATTTCATTATAGTTGTTTCCAAGGGTATCCCGTGTTATTTAAAAAAAGAATTAATTTTCTGTATTTAAAGATCTGACAGCAAAGGAACCATTCACGGTGGTGCTTTTATCTAAATACAGCCTCCCCGCTCTCAGCACTGACTGGGAATTTGGAGAGGTGATGCCTTTGATGTTCTGAGGCCACAGGCTTGGAGAAGGTGAACTGAGAACCAACCATTCAGTAGGTACATTTCCAAAGTATCTCTGTGTCATATAATACATGTGGGTATATACATAATTTTGTATTTATTTATTATTTTGTCATGTTTATGTACTGTATTTTGGAGGTGGTGACACTTTGAGAGCTGTATGCAATGAAATTTCATTTTAATGTATGCCTATTAGTGTATATTCAAAGTGACAATAAAGTTATTCTATCCGTCCATCCATCCGTCCATCCATCTTATCTATCTAATTAGATAGCTAGGGTTGCCATTTAAGAGTGTGCTTTCTATGAAATTCCTACTGAAATCATTGTGCAAAATAAAGACCTGGTTTACCCTTCATTTTTGTGGGGAGTATTACTATTTTTAAAATCCATTAAACAGGCATTCGTAAGAATTCAAAAGAACAACGAAAACGCTTCGGTTGTTATGAAAAGAGCTTCGGGCTCTTTTCTCTTTTTGCCCCACAAAACATTTTTGCTTGCTAGTGAGTTTTATGTGCCAATCAATTACATCTTATTATTTCAGTTATCCTGTGGGTTAGGATAAAGATTAGAGCTATCAATTGATGGTTGAATTTTACCTCTGAAAATGTATGTACCTAGACCAGACCAAAATCAGAAGGATATTATACCAACTGATAGTGTGCTAAATCTTTTGGATATATTTTAACATTAGAGGCAAGCAAAAAGGAAATAAGAGCTATGTTTTAAATTTCAAATATTTGCCAATAAGGTTCCAAGTATAGTTCTACACAGATATTTATTTATTTATTGCAATTTTGGGGAAGCAGTGGAAAATTCATTGTGGCAGGGTTGATCAGCACAGTGGTTTTTTTCCTATTGCTGTGAATGAATTACACAGAAAATGGTCTTATTGAAGAAATGTATCTTTCTTCTCACCTAGCTAACCTGAATTACCCTGTACTTGTCAATATGGCTTTATTGACTGATCCTTATGATATCACTGACTAGAATAATGAAATTAAAATTTGATCATCCTTGCAAGAATTGAAAGAGCTGTAACTATCCTCTATAGTCCTTTTAAATATACTACGACTTGTTACTTTTCCTGAAGAACCCAATATTGTCTGTCACATTAGACTTCCATGTTAGTCAGAAGATGAATATGGTTTGATCCACTTGTATGCAATTGCTTTCAATTTTTGATGACATAACAAGGAATTTGTTGCAGTCTGGCTTACTATATAGGCTCTCTGTCCCTTTGCCCATATTTATCCAAGCTTGCCAAGGGAAGTTGATTAAGTGACTCAAGCTCTAAAGGAGGACCAATTCTTTAAAGCTCTTCTTGTACCTAACTAGACTCAGTCAAATATATATCTTTTCAGAACAAGGTCTTCAAGAAGATGGTGTCAGTGAAGTTTTAAATGTTTTTGGGAAACAACTATGTTGTGAATTATAGAACAGCACCTTAAGGTCAGTCATAGGCTTCTCTGGAAAGTTCTTGGATAAAAGCCTATCCAAAACATCTCTCTTCATCCAGGCATTCCTCTTGCCCTTCCATTCTATCCATCTTTTAATGCGTTGGTTATTATATTTTCATGTAGTGGTATGTCAGTACATTTCCTAATAGTTTGGCAATATGGAAATTATAAATAAATAATGTGTTTGAGATGATTTCATCAGAAGAGCTATCGACTTATATATTAAATCAAGAAAAAAGGTGTCAGCTCTGAGTTGGTCATTTTCCTGAATTCTACTCATATGAGCAACAAATAGGTTTCCTTGCCATTGGGAGCTTAAGTCTTTAGCTTCCAAATGGTCCTGTTTTTTTTCTTCTAATTCCAGATTTCTGATGAATAAGATGATAGTTGTGTCCTTTCCAGAACCTTTTTTTTCTCCAACATGGTGAAGTAGAACATCCTGAAAAAAATCTAGAAGCTTAAGTTGAGAGCAAGGGTACTGATAGCTACTTAATTAAGGAGTGTTCTGCCTCGTATCCTGGAAGACACATGTGACTAATATGGCTAATAGCCACTGAATGTGTATGCTACTAATAGTCTCATTTGCCTTTGCTTGATTTACAGGGGAGAAACCTTTAAGCAAACAGACCAATATAAGTGAGCCTGGGCTAAATAACTGTACCTCTAGTCTCTAGTATTGATTTGACATGTACAAAAATCCTCACAGTGAAGGTGACATTTAGATACATTATTTTAAATAAACACAACATTCTTATTCCAGAGCTATTGTGAGGCTCTGTTATAGGCAGAGTTTAATAAAAAAAGAGTAAACTACAATAATAAAGTAATAAGCGAGTGGATCTGTTCCTTCTACTGACATGAAGGGGGATTCAAAGCATCAGGATTAGAGACAGTATTCATGGAACAAGAGACCCTATCCTTGGCAATTCATTAAAATAAAAGAAAACAAAAGGGAATGCTGGCAGTCCTCATTTAGCAACCGCTTCATTTAGCAACCATTCATAGTTACAACAGTAATGACAAAAGTAGTTTTGTGATTAATCTTGCATTTTTGCCTTCGGAGGTCTGTAAAGTAATGTAAAGCTGAAGTAAGATTGCAAAATGATGATGGTTCTGTTAGTAACTGCTATGCTTGACAACCGAGTTGCTGGCCTTAATTGTGGTTACTAAACAAGGACTATCTATAGTTAATTAAATAGACAATTTTGTCAAATTAAAAATGAAGCCCCTGAAACATTTGGGTTTGTGGGGAATGTTTTTTAATGAAGTGCCCTGATTTAGGGTAAGCTGTGAATTTGCCAAAACAAAACATACAGAAGAGAAGTGTTATATGCAGGAGGACCTGCAACATTTCCACTCTTCATGTCTCATGTTGCCAAGACACAAGAATAATCAGAAATATAGGCATTCCGTTTTATTCTGGCATCCTTTTCTACTGCCTTCTGACAGAAGAAAACCGGTTGAGGGCTGATGTCAGGATATGCTTTCAGTCAACCCAGCTCTAACCATTGAAAAGGGTTCATCTGATTAAAAGGTAACTAAAGCTTACCTGTTTCAGTAGGTGATAATGCTTGGAGACTCAGCTTGGTGTAGTAGTTAAGGCACCAGGCTAGAAACTATGAAACCCTGAGTTCTAATCCCACCTTAGACACAAAGCCAGTTTGGGCCAGTCTCTCTCTTTCAGCCCTGGGAAGGAGGCAATGGCAAATCACTTATGAAAACCTTGCCAAGAAACCTGTAGGGACTAGTCCAGGCAGTCCTTTCTGGGTATGGAAACTGAATGACATCAACCTGATTAGTTCTAAAATGAGAGAACATCAGAAGGTTTATTCATTTTAGTTGTTTAACTAGATTTTTAGTCTACCTTTATTATTACACAAAACCACAGACATACCTGATACTCTTCCTCTTCCCATTTTCCCCACAACAGCAACCCTGTGAGATGAGTTGATCTCAGAGAGAGAGTGACTGGCCCAAAGTCATCCAGCTAGTTTTTCCATGTCCAAGATGTACTCACCGCCTCCTGTCTATGGAGATTCTCAGTCATCCAGGTCAGGGTTGTCCCAAAGGTGCTTTTTCAAAAGGCAAATTTCCTTTGTTTTTGCTTGAAGACTTTTTGCCTCTCATCCAAGGTCAGAACTGAAGAAGCTTCTTGGATGTAAAGCGAAACATCTTCAAGCAAAAATGAAGAAAATACAAATGCCTTTTGAGAAAGCACCTTTGGATCACCGTTTTCTGGTTTCTAGGCCTCACCATAGAAAGTTCCAGGGCTATGAACTACATGGAAAGTTTAAAAAGAATAAGGACTAAGACAATGGAAAATTACTTCTTACTTTTGCCAGGAATACCACATGGATGTTTTCAAGTTTAGTCCAAAGGAGTCTTTACTATTTACAGGCAGAGCTTTTATCTAAAAGATGCATTATTCATAAAAAAAAAAAAGAGAGAGAGAAAAGTTTATTCTATTTTTTCCTCAGAAATGGGCACAAGTATTTGCAACTTTCCCAGGGATGTGTATGATTTTTTTTTTAGGGGGAATTGCTATGCAAAGAGCAAGCCCAGCCACTGTAATTTTATGAGGCCAATTTCTTTTCAAATGGAATGTACAAAAAAGGATGACCTTTTAAAAACAGTCAGGAATTCCTGTAACATAGATCTCTATTTTGAGAATTGGATGACAAAGAAATACGTCTCATGGGATTCCTCTAAACTTTCCAGAAAACAATCATAGTTGTCACTGACAATTTTGTAAGCATAGTCCAATTGGGCTTGGTTGTTTTTTGTTTTTTTAAAGTCTACATGACAATCATCTTTAGAGATGCCTGTTCCTCTTTACTGCTCATAACACCTTCATTCTGTGGAACATTTCCATACCTGTTTGCCTTATTGAGAGATTTAGCTGATTCATTCATTCAATCTGACATGTGAAAATCAGTTCATTTATTAGATGTTTATTCCATTTTTATTACTTTATAAGTAACTCAAGGAGCAAACATACTTAATACTCCTTCCTTCCTTCCCCTCTTTTCTCTATAACAACTTTGTGAGTCGGTTGGGCTGAGAAAGAGTGACTGGTCCAAAGTTATCCAGCCGAGTGTCATGCCTAAACTGAGACTAGAATTCACAGTCTTCTGGTTGCTAGGCCAGCATCTTAACCACTAAATTGGCTCAGGTCTTTTCCTACAAGCCTGTGGCTCCTTGAAAGCTACTAAAATTGCAGAATTTGACTGTATGGATGAGAGAATTTTTCTCTCTGTACAACTCGTAAGGACAAAAGGGAAAGAATCTTTCAGTAATTAAAGTTCTATTTCCTTGGGAATCATCTTTAGTTAGTTAGTTAGTTAGTTAGTTTACTTTATTGTCATTGCACCTCGTACAACAAAATTAAATATCTTCTTCAGTGTATATTATGACTATAAAAATAAAATACAAACACAAACACACATCCTTCACATTCT
>JAOYMU010000001.1:76563498-76581773 GCA_025802295.1 Psammodynastes pulverulentus | reverse complement strand
AAAAAACACAACTCCGAAACCAGCTTATCCAACTTCAGTGGAACACTGAGTTGAAGCATTTTTTTCTTCACCATCCAATAATATCTCAAAGGCCCTTTTCTCTACAGCATTTAGCTGCTAGGGTAAAGATAACCCTTATATATATGTGCTAGTCGTTCCTGACTTTAGGGGGCAGTGCTCATCTTTGTTTCAAAGCCGAAAAGCCAGCGCTGTCCAAAGACGTCTCCGTGGTCATGTGGCCCGCATGACTAAACACCAAAGGCGCACGGAACGCTGTTACCTTCCCACCAAAGGTGGCCCTATTTTTCTACTTGCATTTTTTACGTGCTTTCCAACTGCTAGATTGGCAGAAGCTGGGACAAGTAACGGGAGCTCACCCCATTACGCAGCACCAGGGACTCGAACTGCTGAACTGCCAAGCTTTTAATCGACAAGCTCAGCATCTTAGCCACTGAGCCACCATGTCCTTTTAGCTGCTACCTATGTCCAAAAGCTATTTTTTCTACTATTTTTTTTTAATGGGCTGGTAATATAGCTACAGCAAAAGGAAATGCCAGTGGCATCACTTGCACTCTTAGCCAGCTCCTGAAGTACACACTGTATTAAAGTTTTCTTTGAGATGAAGGACCACGTAAACATCACCATCTCTGATTTCAGCAAAGTAATGGGGAGGATGTGAGAATTATTCATAGGGACCCAAGACGGTTGTTATATCTAGATATTTATAGCAAAGGTAACAACATAATCAAGCCGATGCAGCACCTTCTAGCTACAGGTAGTCCAAATGAGAGGTACAATTGGAAGTTGGGAGTTTCCCATTCTGGACATGGTGTAAGAGTACAGATTGACCCCCATAGATATGATGGTGGGATAGAGCAGAGGTCTTCAACCTTGGCAACTTTAAGCCTGGCAGACTTCAACTCCCAGAATTCCCCAGCCAGCAAAGCTGGGAGTTGAAGTCCGCCAGGCTTAAAGTTGCTAAGGTTGGAGACCCCTGGGATAGAGCACACTTTTTAAATCGAGTTTTAGGACACAGAGTATACATAGACACGCCAGGGACCCAGCATTATCTATTGATGGAGAAGATGGAGCTGAAATTTAGTGTGGTTGACTGAAATGGCTATCTTAAGTCTATCAGAAAAAGTCCAGCCCCATAGAAGGTAAAGGGTGGACTGTCCTTAGCAGAGGACACTGACTCAAAACTTGTCAAGCAAGTCAAGTATAGGTAGACCTTGACTAACAACCACAATTGAACCCAACATTTCCATTGCTAAGCCAGATGGTTGTTATGTGGGTTTTGCCCCATTTTATGGCCTTTCTTGCCACCGTTGTTAAGTGAATCACTGTGGTTATTAAGTTAGTAATACAGCTGTTAACTGAATCTGGTTTCCCCATTGACTTTGCTTATCGGAAGGATGCAAAAGTTGATCCCATGACCCCGGGACACTGCAACCCTCATAAATATGAACCAGTTGCCAAGCCTCCGAATTTTGATCACATGACCATGGGGATGCTGCAACAGTGGTGTGAAAAATGATCATAAGTCAGTTCCATTGTAACTTCAAACCGTCACTAAACAAATGGCTGTAAGTCGAGATCTACCTGCAATGCATATTATCTGCATCTCACTTTTTCAATCAATACCAGGCTGAAGCTTCAGTCTGCAACTGCTCTCATCCCTGTCTGTGGCCTTTCCAAATAGGTCCTTCCAGATATGTTGGACCACAGCACCCATCACTCAGCATACACTGAATGCCAAAGGAGTAAACCTGGAGTCCAGATGCATAGGATCAGCCTGAAAATTTACTGAAGATCTGATTTAACAGCATTCATCACAGAGCTAGTGTTGTTAATGACAAGAGCTATTGGAAAATAATGCTGCATCCAGCTTTGAATTCAAGAACATCCAGGTTTTCTCATATATAGTAACAAGATCAATTACTAGAATTCCTTTCTTCGTTAGTGAATTAATTAGGACTGCTTGAATATTTTTGACACATTGTAGTTAAGCAATGTTGAATATTTACAATTTATTATTATTTTTTGTATTGCCCAATGCTATGTGTTCTGAAATATTTATGTCCTGCTCTGTTTTGTTTTGTTTTGTCTTGGCTGACTTGACTTTAATAAATCTACTGAAAGTTCTTCATTGCTTAATTCATCATGAGTTGAACTCAGAGATGCATGAATCAGTATTCCAGAACTGAAGAAAACTTTAAAACAAAAAATAACCTGGTGTATTTAATTACACTTAGTTGTACTTAATACTGTGATTTTACAGGCTGACGCTGTGGGTATATTTGGTTGATCAATACATTTGATCTCCTGCTGTTTTGTTTTTGTTTTTTATTTTACTTATGCAGGGTTTACAAGTGCTTGGCATGATAAAATATATTAAATAAACAAATGATTTTTTTTAAAAAAGTTGAACTTGCTGAAACTGCACATTTTTCTCTTCCTCAAAAACCAGACCCTGGAATCCTATCAATGTTTTTTAAAGTCCTTGGGAAATGGAGGCATTGCAAAGATCAACTTTATCTCTGAAACTGGGCAGACAAGCCAACATTTCTAGTCAGCGTGCTGAGCCAGGACCCCTCCTTATGTATATTTTGGCTCTCCAGCCCAAGGCCCCATAGCTTTATTAAGTCCTGTGGGAATCCATCTGTTACACACACGTAGTGGCCATCTGAGAAGCTGGATCATGCCCATTCCACTTCATTTCCAAAGCCATTTGAAATTTCCTGAGGAAATAAGAACACAGTTGTCAAACTTGTGGTGTCACAAGAAGGGAATTTGTAGTATTGGAGGACTGACTGCGTGTGTGTGTGTGCCTTGGCAGGGGAAATATTATTCACTCCATCCAACGGTGTCAGATTCGGCCAGCTTTTCCCCTTGCCAGCCAGAAAGAAGAAGGAGAGAGGAGAGGAGGAAGGAGAAAGCCCATCAAAGTAAGTGTGTGTGTGTGTGTGTGTGTGTGTGAAAGAGAGAGAGAGGGAGGGATGAAGGGAGGGAGAGAGAGAGAGAGAGAGATTCATTTTTGCTCACCTTCAGGAAGACAAATGGGCCAACTCTTCAGCTTCCATAACTTTAGCCAGTCCTTGAGAGCTGGAATTTTTCTCTAAGTGAGAAATGGTGGTGTAAATGGCCAGTCTCCACTGCTGTAGGAAGCACAAAGCAGCTCTGTGTTGCTTCTAGGACTTTGGAAGACTGTTGACTTCCAAATTTTGGCTTTTGAAACAAGGCACCAAACCAACCATATGTGAGCTGTTCCTCAGCTCATGGGCCTCTGCCAGGCTGGTTGAGCTCAGAGTCCCAATTTGTTGGTCTGTCTTAAGAAAAATGAGCCAGATGTGGCCACCTTGAAGCTACCAACTCCAGCTTATTTATCCAATCAGGCAATGATGAAGCTCTCCCTCTTCTCAAAAGGTGTCTCAGATTGGTGCACATTTAAAACCACAAAATGAGAAAGAGCAATCATAAACTACAATAAAACCCCAAATAAAATGTCTCTCATCATCCCCAACCAACAGCCTCCTATTTGAGGCTGATAGGGTGGACTCTAACAAGCCTACCCCTGTTATAGGGTTTGGTCCCTGTGGTTGTAAACTACTATAGGTCCGGATGTTCTTCTGCATGTTATCATCCACTCGGCACTCGTATGATAAAGAAGGATCCAGAGCATTGCTTCACCGCATCTATTTATTTTCATTTATTTATTAAATATGTGCATTGCCTACCTCGTTCAGAGGTATTTTACAAACATTACAAACAGGCAAACATTAAAACAATAAATAACAGTAATAATTTACTATTAAAAATGAGTGGGAGCATAAAATACGGAGGGGGGTGTGTGTTTCCTTAATCCAATAGACACCTCTGGAATGATGCACCCCCGTTGGGGTCCCAGGCCAACTGGCAGAGCCAGATCTTCAGGCCCTACAGAAGGCCAGGAGGGTGAGTGAGGATCTCACCTTGGGGGAATACAATGCTCCAAAGGGCAGGAGCCACAGCAGGAAAGGGCTCTTCTCTTAGACATTTACACAAGGCCCCTGTGCCCAGGGACTATTTCTCCTCACTATGCAAAACAAGCCACCACAGAAACATTATTTGGAGGCAATATTGTCCAAAATATGCGATCAGGGCCAGCAAAACCTCAGACCGATATAGAGCTGGCGTTACTCAGTTGTGATTTACACTGGACTCCTTTGGAGACCTGTACTTACTTTCTCATTTAGCTCCCCAGGAAGCACAGGGGAGGTGGTGGTCGGGGGAGAAGAGAGATCACTACGAAAGCTAGTTTGACAAGGTTTAGAGCTGTAATTAAGCTTGGAGCTCATGACATCCCAGCTAATAAGTAGTTGCTACTACTTGCTAAATTCAGAGCAAGGCACCTTGAAAGCTGCAGCCCTCCGGCCTTTGGTCCTGTGTTCCAGTTGCTCAAGAGCGGAGTATTGATCTTGAAAAGGAGGATACATACTGTAGAAAAATTCCTGTGCTTTGGGATTTTCATTCAAACCAGGAAAATCATGTTAATTTTAAGGTGTGCTGGCAGGGAGTGATGGAAGTCTAGAGAGCACCTAGCAGATGATGGAATTCGTTACTGGTGACAGGGCAATGTGAACGCTTAACTGCAGGGCTATCAGAGGGAGATGGTCCCAGTTGGGCAGAGAGGTCAAGTGGGGAATTAGCCTGGAATCATTACATAGACATAAGAGAGCAAGGTCTGAACCCCCTTGAATGCTGTTGAACCTTATCTAGTTTTTCCTAGGGGCAAGCTGCCAGTCTGGGAAGATTCCTAGCTAGTTTAATGTCTGTTTGTTCACACCTGACAGGGGCCAAGTCATTACACAGTTCTCTCCCCTTTTCTCCTAGGATTACTCTGCTTAAGGATTACATATCAATATGAACCCTGCTCTGGACGAACCAGAGTAAAAAGGGATGGTCCCTTAGTAGATGGTCCATTTGGAGTCATTGGCAATATTTCTGATTTTTTCCTCTACAAAACTCACTGTTGCTGCAAGATGTTACTCGTGGCAGCATCTCTGTTGCTAGAGAGTGCAAGCAACCTCTTGCCAGATTGTCCCCAAATCAAGCAATGCACCACTGAGATGTAGTCATAATCCCACTTTTAATTTACACCCCCAAAGGCAGTGGAGTCATGGTAATGATAATCTAATGGAGAGCAGTCTATTACTTGCCTAAAGTAGACAATTCTCATTTCAAGTTTCTGTCAGCATCTTAATCACACTTATCCTCCCCCTCGCCATTATCAAACCGAAAGAAAAAGACACATTTCAACTGCTTTTCATTATACTGGACAATTCTTTCTGTGTGTGCGGTGAAGAGAGAGCTAAGCTCTGGAGTGGCTGTGATTATATGATGATTGTGCCTCAATGGGGGAAAACCACGGAGAATCAAGAGAAATCAGATATTGGGCACCTCCAAGGATGGCATACGTTTATCTCCAGAATCAAATCTGCATCGTTTCTAGTAATTCAAGCCTCAGTATGTAAGAGGCATTGCAACTCTGGAGCTAGTGGTGAGTAAGCTGTTCTCCCCTGGTGACTGCTGGATGAACCCTATAGATCAGAGGTGCCCAATGCGTCGATCGCGATTGACCCGTCGATCGCAAAGGGAGTGTGAGTAGATCACATGGTATTAAAAGTATATGATGAATGATTGGCCACCATCAATCCGGACCATGAAGTTTGTATTGTGACTGCATATAGGGCAGCCAATCTTACGTCTGATCACCTTTCGACATTTGGGGTGTCACCGACGCATGCGCGCAAAACTGTGCTAATTTCTCGAAGCAAATGTGTTGCATAGCTACTTTCAGTTTTTTTTTTTTTAAATTAAGAAGGGTATAAAAATGAGTTCTGCAAGTGGCAAAAGCAAGAAGCAAAAAACCTACCACTTTCATGAGGAATGGGAGGAGGACTTTTTTTTCACCATGTCATATTCTAAGTGTGTTTGCCTCATCTGTCAATGTGCCATTGCGATTCCAAAGAAGGGAAATGGGGAGCGGCATTTTTGGACAGTTCACAAAAACTATGAGACTGATTTTCTGCCGAAAAGCGAGCTGAGAAAAAGAAAAGTTAACAAACTAAAATCCCAGCTGTCCGGACAGCAGACATTTTTCTCTCATCTGACCTCAAAAGCAAAGGTGGCATCATTCCGGGTGAGTCAGTTTAGTTTAGTTAGGTTGATCCTTTTGACTGCGTCATGTTATAAGTAGCTCTCAAGCTGAAAAAGTATGGGCACCCCTGCTCTAAATTTAGGTTCTCAGTAAACCTTTTTTTGTACTGTCTCTGTGTTTTTTCTTTTTTTCTATGTTTTTCTTGATTGTATTTTAAAAATACATTGACAAGTAAATAACAAAAACAAAAAACAAAACCCCCAAACTCCTATGTATCATATTGGACTTGGAAATATTTTTCTGTATTATTTTTAGTGCAAATAAAAAAACTTCCATGACACTTGGAAAAACAACAACTAATCCCATTTTCTGTGTTGCACCTGGAAATATTGAAGGGTACATATAAGCCACATAGTAACATTGAAGTTTAGATCATAGGTACTAGCTAAAGGAAGTGTATAAACTTTGACACACCTTTAATAAAGAAAATATTTCTATTTGTGGAAGAGGGTTCTCTATATATTCTTGTGCTACTCAAGGGCCATTTCCTTACATTTCTGGTTTAATTTGTGTGAAATGGAGCCTCAAATATATGTGTGAGTGCTTTCTTTGAAGCGAATAAGAGTCTTTTTCTCTATTTAAACTGTGGGTGGAGTGTCTTAAAAGTCAGGCTAATGAATTTCTTGCAGCTCTTTCATAAAAGAAATGATGAACATAGTGATTGTGCTTACATATGACACCCTAGAAGACTTATAATGTTCACTTAAAAAAGAAATCTCTTATAGTTTCATCTTGGGAGAGAATGGCTAGAATTCTGTAAGATCTGGAGAATATCGATTTGGGGAAATGATTACACAATGTTCTTGGGTAACAATGTTCTTGGGTAACACAGAAACAAGTTCTATGTACTTGGTACAATGCTATACTAAAAGGGGAAAATTATGACAAATTTGTCCAGATGAGTGGGCACAATTCTGTGTATCAGAGAGTTGAAGTACTGTCTGTCCAGGCATAAGTCAATAGAAAACTATTCCAGTACAACCTTGCTGCCCTATTTATCCTTAGATGGCTTCTTTCATTTCTGCTCCTAGTCATAGCATTTGCCACTGCCCAGCAGTACACTTGACTTGGAGGAGAGGACAATGAACTGGGTGTGAAGGTCCCACACAAGACAAGGCGTCAAGGATTTGACTAGAAAGATTCCCAATAACATCATCACTTTTCCCCCCTATTAAAACATCTCTTAAGTTGTTGTATCCCCAAATATTCTAATTTTCTTGTTCGGTTAAAATATATACGGAACCAAACTTTGAAGGCAACCAGCAGATAAATGTTTGGGGATCTGATACTGATGGACCTAACTGAAAAAAGTGGTGCAATATGAGAAATACAAGATTCTGACCATGCAGAAAAAAGGAAGCGAGATAGCGCTGGGCAAGATTCATACGTGCTAGGTAAGTCCTGGAAAGTTGACTGTACATTTTTGAAAACGATTCAGGGGGAAAAAAATATTTCAGACTTTGCAAAATTAGCTCCACTTTTCATCAACTTTTCATTCTTCCTGCTTTAAATGCCACTGTTTTAAGGAATCCACCCTTAAAGCCACAGTCCCAGTTTTTTCAGAAGTGTCCAGAAGCCAAAAATGTGCAGATTGCCTTAATAATAAGATAAGATGCTAGACTTGCTTGAAGTTTGAAATACATTTTTGGATATTTTTGAAATATACAAAAATCTTAAACGGAAGGAGATGAGGCCAGTCTTGAACTAAAAGATAAACCCGTTTGAACTAGTTCTACTACTTCTAAAATCCTTGAAAGGGTATGAAACCTGTTGTCCTCGCTGCTGTTTATCCTTATCTGGCCTCTTTTATTTCTGCTCCTGGTCACAGCATTTGCTATTTGCCTGGCTTCCTTCCAAAGTAAGAATGCAGTCATATACTTTGAGGCTGTCCTTGGGCACTGCTAGAAAAAGGAAGGAATTACTATTTTAACACTGGTACAGCTACAGGCATCTTAAGCCTCTTTCAGTCATGGGCTGACACTGATATAAAAGTAATAACATATGGATCCAGGAAGGGGGAAAAAGGGCCGACTGAGCATATCTAAAACAAGGGGAAGTAGAAAATGGCATTCATCTGCAATTTAGTTAAGAGTGGAATTATTTATAACTTTCTAAATCTGTGGCTTGGTTGATCTTTTCTGGATTGTTGAGCTGAAATTGAGCTCTTTTGTTTTAATAACAATTGAATTTGCTGGTACAAATGAAACCAGTCCGTGGGGAGAGATAAAACTATGATGGTCTTCTCTCATATTCTATGGTCTCAAAGAAAAGGGAGCTTGAAAGGGAGCACACAGGAAATAGAACATGGCTTCTTTTAAAGCAGGGATGTCAAACTCATTTTCAAGCTCTCGCGGGCCACATAAAATGACGTGGCGGGCCATATTTGGTCTGCGGGCCTTGTGTTTGACACCTGTGTTTTAAAGGTTTGTGTCTTATTCAGTCAAGGTCCTTAATTGATGTAATTGGTGAGTTTCTTGACTTTTCTGACTCAGAGAGGAATATTGCTAGAAAAGTTTCAAATTGTATTTAAACTAAACCACAAGGTCAATTTGACTGATTGGAAATAGAAGTTTATTGGTCATTTTGTGGAATAATGGATTCTGCCCAGAATGGGGATCAGTTGGAATGTAGTTCTCAATAATATGACATTATGACTAGCCTTGTGGTGCAATTGGAACAATCTTGAACTAAACACACTCAAAACCATAGAAATGGTGGTAGATTTTAGGAGAAACCCTCCTATACTACCATCTTTTACAATACTAGACAACACAGTATCAACAGTAGAGACCTTCAAGTTTCAAGGTTCTATCATATCTCAAGACTTAAAATGGACACCTAACATCATAAACATCAAAAAAGCACAAAAAAGAATGTTTTTCTGTGTCAACTGAGACTATTTGTCATATGATTGCATCAAGGACCTTGAAGATCAAATAGCCAATGAATTAAATTCATTTGGATGATTGAAAGGTGGTTGTTTCAGTCCATTTTCTGTATATAAATATTTCTTTCCAAAGAACATAGTTTCTGTTATTTTTTTTAATCTTTCCATCAAAGTCTTTGTGTTTTATATAATCAATGAATTTGGTTGATTTAGTCAGATGTGAAGTAGGCATTCTGGCAGTTGAGATCAATTTATTTTAAAAGTTCAATTTATTTTGGCTTTTACACTGGCATCAACATTGGGGAAATATCTCCACTGATGTCTTTTCAATAAAGTGTCATTTGTCTATTTTTTTTTTAAATTGAGCAGTTGATTCTCTTCATTCAATCTAACTGACGATGGGACTAGTAGGTATCATAATTAGAAGTTTGAAAACAGTTTAAAGGAATGATCACCATCTAGTGGTTAATAAAGGAAACTTGATGCCAGAATCTGGTTAAGGTCTAATAATGTCTGTTCTGTATTTACTGAAGACCAGGATATTCTGTGGATAAGTCACACAGCAGATCTTTTACCCATGTTTCATGATAGAAGACTTCCTGTGGGATAAGATGGGCTTTGCTTTCTACTTGTCTCAAAGTATGGACCACTTAATGCCCATACAGAGAAAAAAAATGATAAGACAAACAAAAACTTGAGATGTATGTATCATAAGTACTCCAAGAAAAAGAAGCAAGAGAACAATATATAGCATAGCAACTAGCAAATCTTGATACCATATAAGAATAGCTAAATATTTGTATAGTTGCAAAGAGTTGGTTTCAGGATGGGTAACAAATGTTTTAAATCAATCAATCAATCCCAAGCTTTAATTTACAATTGAATGCCACACAAATATAGGAATCTTCTTCTTACCTACGTTAGACCACAAATGGGGGTGGAGAGAAGCTGAAAAAGATGATACATTCTTTCTGTGTTGACCTCTCTCCTTCTCCTCCCCTGGGCCACTTCATGTGTGACCCTCTGGACTAGATATGTTTGATTAGAATTTAAGTTTAAGAGATAACTGTGAAAAACAACTACAGGCCATTGACCACCATGTGCTAAAGGGATCTGTTGGAAGTGTGTTTTAGGGTTTTATTCTTGGACTTCCTGGCTAGAGCAAGGTCTACGGGCTTCTACCTAAGTGATTATCTAAGGGGAACTGCTTGCTTGCTTGCTTGCTTGCTTTATGTCTGAATTAGCACTTGGATCATTAATACTTTGTTAAGAGAGAGCTCCACGGGTTTTGTGAATAATGCAGGAGCATAGACTATTCTATTTTTTACTTATTTTTATTTATTTGATTTGTCAATCATTTACAAGATAATAGGTATAAGAACAAACATGTGTATGAACTCAGGAAATAGGTACGAATAAATGGGGACAGTAGGACAGGGACAGTAGGCATCATGGTGCACTTATGCACGCCCCTTACAGACCTCTTAGGAATGGGGTGAGGTCAATAGTCGACAGTTTAAGGTTTAAGTTATGGGGGTTTGAAGATGTAACAACAGAGTCAGGTAGTGCATTTCAGGCATTGACCACTCTGTTGCTGAAGTTGTATTTTCTGCAATCAAGTTTGGAGCAGTTTACATTGAGTTTGTATCTGTTGTGTGCTCTTGTATTGTTGTGATTGAAGCTGAAGTAGTCATTGACTGGTAGGACATTGTAGCGGATAATTTTGTGTACTAGCTTAAGTCCAAACTATTTTCCTGGAATATCAGTCTGTGGATCAAACTACTTGTTGGGATACAATAATCCTTTTGACCATTAGAAAAAAAAAATTGCATCTCATTGGATCATTTCCAACCTGCCTTTGCATCCAGTATGGCTTGCAGGCCCATCTATGGGGCCTTCCTCATAAAGTTTGCTGTCTCTCCTCACAAAACTTCATCCCCTTGCACAGCTGCCCTTGCAGAACACTAGGTGGAGCACTTGAAAGTCTATTGTGGTCCATCAAATTTGCATAGAGAGTAGAAAACTGTATTTTTGACTTAAACAACCCGTGGTCGGACCTTATACATTTGAGAAGGGCTAAATATTCATTACCTGCTCAGATCATAAAAATTGACTTTTTGTCAAGATGCCACATGAATCAGGTAGGCAGATGGATAGTGGCAATCAGTTAGATTCTCTCTTTTCTCCCTCCCTCCCATTTGTGTCCTAATAATGGTTTGTTTATCAAGCTAATTCCTATTACTGGATCCAGGAACAGATAATTACGCTGGACACTGTGTTTTGATTACCGGAATTTATTTACTGTCTGCTGGATGGCATGCAAGAAAGTTCCAACACCTAAAGCAGGCAAAGTGTTGCCAAGAAAAGCATTATGGTGGTTCTGTGTCACATTGAAGAAGACATCAAAGCTATTAAAGATATTGTTAACACTATAAGTCCCAGAGGAATGAAAAGTGTCAAAACGGCTGGCTTCACAGGGATGATAGAAACCTCATATGTCATGATGCAGGAGGATCATGCCTGGTTTCACTACAGGGATAGGCTTTGAGTGGAGGGAGGTGGAAATGTGGATTTTGGATGTAGTAATAGCCAAGATTCCAGAGCAGAGGTGATTGTGTAGTCATAGTCATCCGGTGGCTTCCAGGACACTGTTCTACAGATAATCAGATGTGAATTCCTATTTACGGAGCTTGGTATTGCTGTTTGTGTACCAATATCCCTGATTTTTAGGGAGTTGTTTAATTCCATGACCAGGCTGTATGTGGGAATGATCCTGTGAGACGAGAGAGAAGAGATACAGCCAGGGCAACAGTGAAGTAAAAGGCAGCCTTGTGTGGTAGATCACAGGAAGTACAGCCAGATGAGCTAATTCTACTTTATTTAAGGTTGCATTAACAGAATCTTGCAAGTCTGAAACTACATTTCTCTCCCCCTGACCCAAATTCTCTTTACAGCACAAGAAACTAGGGAGGTCCCTTCTGAGCTTTTTGCCCTGCCCCTCTTCCTGATGTGGGGTAAATTGCCTTTCATAGGACTGTTTCTTTGGTTGCATCCTTCTTCTGGTCTCCTAAGGTCATTCTCACATACCATTTCAGGCTGGCAGCGGAGTTCCCCATTTGTAGCGCTGGTCTTTGCTTGGCCCACAGTTGGAGATATTCAGGATTTCATGCCTTTCATGGCAATCATGGACATGATCCAAATTAATTGATGGCCTGACTCAGTGAGAGTCACACATTAGATCTAACTTTTATCTTGGGGCAGTGGCAATGTGGTTTGGATTGGGAGATTTGTCATCAGTTCTTTGTCATGGATAGATTACTTCTTGTTAGCCATGGAGTTTTCTGTGGCAGTTCCCCAATTGCAGGGAGAAGGGACCTATTTGACCTATTCACCCCAGGTTTCTGATGGATCTGGTGGGGCTCCAGAGAGAATCTGGTGTGGTTCATGAAGCTCTTGTGCATAGTTCATCTAAAGCATGGGTGTCAAACTCATCACCCGAGGACCAGATCCAGCCCATAGGGTGCTTAGATCTGGCCCACAGGGCTGCCCAGGAAACAATAAAGGACTGTCCCACAGTGCCTCTGCCAGTGAAAATGGAACTTGGGAGGGCTGCACACGGCTCTCCTGAGCTCCGTTTTCACTGGCAGAGGGTTGTAGGAGGCCATGGCAGCCAAAAACGGAGCTTGGGAGCCTGTTTTCACTGGCAGAGCACTTGGGCCACCACAGGCACCCCTGACACAAGTGACGTCGAGCTGACCATGCCCACCCTGTGCATGTCCATCCCAACCCCCTGAGGTCAAACACAACCCTGATGTGGCCCTCAATGAAATTGAGTGTGGCACCCTTTATCTGAAGCCTTAGTTGCTGTTGGGAATGAATAGTTGACGGCAACCTTAGTTTGGATTGCACTCTCAGATGAGCTCTGGGAAATGAATTGACTTAAGACATGCCTAGCACACTAGATGTAAAGAGTAAGGAAGATGACCTTGACAGAATTAAACCATATGCTTTACCAAAGCAACACGTGGGAAGAATATGGCTTCAAGGCCAAAACAAGCAAAAATATATAAGTGATTCAGATACCTCCCTAATTCAATTGGGTATAAGAAGGGGAGGATGCAATAGAGAAGTCCTGACAGTTCCAGAGTCCCAAAAGATAACACTGCTTGATTGAGAGGACCCAGAATGTATCCAGAAAAAAGGTAGATATTCCCTCAAATAATAGGGTCCCATACCATGTAAGTCTTTATAGATGATAACCAGCACCTGGAATTTCACCCAGAAGCATCCAAGCCACCAATGTGGCTTGTAAAAGGGGGAAATCATGTGGACATACCAAGGCAAGTCCACTACTGCTCATATTGGTTCATTCTGGAGCAGTAGCTTATGAGTGGTCTTCAATGGCAATCCCATGTAGCAAACACTGCAGTAGTTGAGATATGAGGTGACATGATGAATATCTGGAGGGCTACCAAATGCAGGAAGAGTCTTTGCCTGATGTAGCTAGGCAAAGACACTTTGGGGCCACCTGTTCTTTTAGCAAGAGCTGTGAATCCCAGAGGACTTCCAGATTGTGCACCATTCCTGAATGGGAGAAGATCCCTGAACTTAGGTGATCTCGGCAAGTACAGCCACTAGGTCTTGGAACTGGTTTCTCCCTGTCCAGATCCACACAGCCTCCGGGGATGAGGTTTTGACATTTTTATAACACAAAATAGAAATCTTATAAGATAAAATGCAAAGCATTTGCTATGGCAAAGTTAAAGATTACATCAGGGGTCTTAAAACTTGACAGTTTTAAGACTTGTGGACTTTAACTCCCAGAATTCCTCTTCCAGTCATGTTAGCTCAGGAATTCTGGGAGTTGAAGTCCACAAATCCTAAACTTGCCAAGTTTGAAGACTCTTGTTATAGAGGGATTTAGTTGGTTTGTGTGCTGGTGATGCTGTGTGGTTGCAGTAGCCTGTAGATTGATTATTTCTTAGATATTTTCTCACAGCTTGTGGTGGTCGTGGTGAAATGGGTTGAGTAGCCAGGCACTTTTGATAAAGTTGTGTAGGTATCCTTTTTATTAGAAGATATTGTTTAGAATGATGTTTTCTTTTTCCGGGGTTCTAGGTTGCTGCAGTGCTTTTGTGCTGAATAAGGTTAGCTCACTTCATGCGAGGTTGGGTTGTTACTTTGGTAGTGGATGGCTAAATTTCTTCTGCTAATGAGGTCATTCAAGATGGGCAGTGCATTGTTGTTATCTTTTTTCCAAACGAATTTTATTTCTTTGAAGATGTTGATTGCTTCATTTCTTTAGTTTTTCCTTTCTTATTATGACAAAGCTGTTGTCCACATACCAGATCCGTACTTTTGGTTGTATGCATGGGAGTGCTATGGTTTCTAGATGCTGCACTGCAGCTTTGCTATGAGTCCTTAAAGTGGTGATACCATGAGTCTTCCTGTGATTTGTTGATATATAATTTCAATTATACTGAAAGTAGGTAGTGAGCCAGAGGTTGATGAGGTCTATGGTTCTGGGTATGTCAATCTTAGTGTACTTGGTTATTTTGGGTGTATTGTATAGTACTGCTGCCACGCGTTTTTCCCCTGGTTCTGAATCTATGGATGTAAGGAGTGCTGTGACATCGAAAGACCTTCTATATTAGGTCTTTGATTTTCTGGAGACACTGTAATGGGGAGTTGATAGAATATTTGCTCCCCTCTGTGAGATGTCCAAGCTTTTTTGTGAGTTCTTTAGCTATGTTGTAAGTTCCCTGGTAACAATACAATTGGACAAAGAGGTATGTTGGGCTTGTATATTTTTGGGCACTGGTGTGGAAGTGAAAGCATAGGCAGAAATTATCATGACTCCTTACCTTATCAAAAGGGGGGTAATAAATAGGGCATTTTGAATATTCTTGAAATCTGATTTGCAAAGTTGTTGCATTTTCAGTGTATGGATTAGTCTGTACCGTTCCCATTGGATTCAACATTTCTTCAAGTTCATCTAGGTAACCAGAATAACACACATTTTGTTTAACCAGACATGTTGTTTAAGGGCATTACTTCTGTAAATATATAAACACATTTCAAGATCCTCATGGCTATGCTTCTAATGCTAAATATACTTTATAAACAGAGGTAATTACTTTAACTGAATTGGTTCTATGAGGGCCAACAGATCATTGAACAACCTTCAAAGAAACAGAGACCAATGTAAACTAATGGAAGTTCTAAACTAATTGGAAGTTATATGGAAATGTAAATATTCTGAACACAGGTGAATAGAACAGTTCAAGGCTGAAACATCCTGACTTCACTGGAAATGTTCCAATGTCAAAATGTATGACATTACTGGAAGTGGTCCATAGTCAAAATGATTACTCCTCTATTTCACAGGGTGGTTTTTTTATTGAGGCTGAGTCACTTGTGTTACAATCAAAATTGGAATGTTATCTGCCTTAAAATCTTTTGTATACCTGTATTAAAATAAACACCGGTAGTATATTTATTCCATACACATACATATTTTCCATTCTTCATCTTACTCTTAAAATACAATTACAGAGAACCAAGTTCTAACCTATTTTAAGGAAGATGGAACCTTTAAGAGATCTACTAGGGCAGAGTAGTGCTTTAGATTTAATTTCCAAAATGGGTTCAGGTTGTGTACTAAAGTAATTGTAGCCCATATGTGCAACAACTTTTAAGTCTGATGCATCGTTTCTTGAGAACAACACGGCAGCTTCCCTTGCAAGGTATTAACCTAGCCATCATAAAATATCCATCTCTTAACAGAAAGTTTCTACCACTGATAGCCAAGGAAAGATTTCATCTTAGGGAAAAGAGGTCTCTATTTGGGATTGATTATCATTTCTGTCAGTATTTTATTATCAATAGTCTTTTTTATAACTATATATTACAGATCTTCATCCTGTTCTCTAATACTGCATTAATCCTAATCCACACTGCAAGCCTTTCATTCCAGAGTAGCTGTTGTAGACAGTCCCAGCATATCAGCCACTCTGAAATCAAAGGAGGCTGTGCAGCAGCCCATACAGCAACTTCAGTCTCACCAGGAAATGATGACCAGCTGTGCAAGAGAAGGTCTCCAGTTTTCAACTGTCCTTTAAAATCAAATACCATAGTATTGACCCATGCCACAGGATAATGCTGCAAAGGCAAACCAAATAATTTGAACATTAAAACCAAGGGGGTACAGTGACACGGAGATATACAAATCCAAAGGTACAATCAATAGGGGGAAAAATGCTACTAATTAAGTTGCTGAGGGATCTTGAAAGACATTCAAGCTTGAACTATGGGAAAGGACATCCAGGCACAAACTATAGCAAACTTATTTTCCCACTGATTGACCAGCCCCATTCTCTCAATGTGACGGACTACAAATGGTTATGAGGATAAAAAGCTAATGAGTATAAACAGCGAACTCCCTGTCAGAAAAGATCCAAGTGTAAACACATAAATATTTACCAAAAATATGAACCTAAAGATGAATGATTCAAATAATTAATAAATATATTCAAGTTGATTATAGTTAAATTGTATACTTCATTAACATGCTAGACCAGTTTAACAGAGATAGCACATTTGTTTGAAATTTAATTAGTCCAATAATAGATCTTTGTAGGATGAAATGCCTTTATCTTTTTAGACTATAAAAATATTTTAATGCACAAAACACACATAAAAAAGTTAAGATTAATGTTTATTGCAGGAAATATTAGGGAAGCTCTAGTGAAATGTAAACAAAATGTGAAGTGTTGAAACAACCTTAAACCTCAAACACCATATTCTTATTTCAGTTATAAGGTAGTTCTCCCATTACAAAGGCAACTGGAACCAGAATTTCCATCACTAAGCAACGTGGTCATGAAATGTGACTGCATCACTTAGCGGCAGCAATTCCTGCAGTCCTTTTTGCCACTGTTAACTGAATACCATGGCAGTTATGCAAGGGAATTTCCTGATGACTATCCAAAACCAAAGCCAATGGGGAAGCTGGCAGGAAGTTGCATGTCCCAATTCCTCAGGCAGGTACCAGTAAGTGGCTGCTACAATGTGGGGAAGAGTGCACGGGTGGGGAAAACTTTTCCTTGCAATTTGCAACCTTCCCTGATGGCTTCTGCACTGACAATCTGCAGAATGTCAGAAAAGGTTGCAATCACATGATTGGGATTGGGATGCTTGGCAACTGGTTGTGTGATAATGTGACTGTGGAGGTGCTGGGATGGCAGTCATAACTATAATCTGTTCAGAATCATTCTTACTTGGAACCATTGCTGACCAAATAAATGGTCACAGATCAAGGACAACCTGCATATCTCGCCTTTGATGGTTTCCATCACTACACATGGGAAGATTCTCCCTTCATTTTATCATCACAGCGACCACCCTGTGAAGTAGACTAGATTGAAAGAAACAATGGCTGATTTGAAACAACTTTTCAGGAGTTTAAATATCTTTGCATATACAGAGGAAAATAGAAACCTGAAATATCTACAGCCACAAAGATACACATGAAGTAACATACTCTACTGCAAACGGGAATGTAAAAGAGGAATTAAATGCATTCATTACCACTTTCCCAGCTTTCCTCATGGTCTGGTATTTGGATGGATTCAGTGCCTTGGCTGATTTTTTGTTTTTCATTTTATCCATAACAGCATAAACCACAAAGCACAATCTAGCCATTCTCGGCAAGTCACAGACATTGATGTCAAATTCCAAAGGTTCATTCCAAACATGGTCATTTCTCCCTGCTATTTCTGAGCTTACAATAGGTTTACAAAGGAGTTCATTGCCATGGAAGAGGCCAGCTCTGATATGAACCTACAAGACACACGATAGAAAATTATTTTAAAATATTGTATCAACTAAACAAATAATACCAAGGATTATTAAAATACATGTACTTGAAAAAAACATAGAAAAAGTGGCTTTCGTGCAATTGGTCTTAATGATATTATTGTATGCTATATGCAATGAAGCTTAAACAATTCTGCTGTAAGGAGACAAAGTTATTTTATGTAATTGTTAATTTTTAGAACAAGAATGCTTTAAAATAAACTTTCCATCTCTGTCGGCATTATTACAACCAGGAAATGAACCAATATAGATTGAGTTTTTTATAAAAATGATAAAGGTGGAATATGAATGAATATTGAATGAATATATATA
>JAOYMU010000001.1:76531452-76542884 GCA_025802295.1 Psammodynastes pulverulentus | reverse complement strand
ACCTCGGAAGGATGGAAGGCTGAGTCAACCTTGAGCCTGGAGAGATTTGATCTGCCAAATTACAGGCAGCTGGCTTAGCAGAAGTCTGCAATTACAATTACTGCATCCTATCTTCTGCGCCACCAAGGCTCTGTAGTCTTCTAATCTTAACCATATGCTGTCAGATATGGAATTAATGAGTTAATGAAGTAGTGATGATTAGAGACTGTTGTCTTTGTCATACTTGCTGACTTCCAAATCTATTTGAATAGAGTGGTATGAGATGTGGGAATTATTAAACAAGTTAAAAGCACTTCATTTCTATTTAATGTGGATATTACAGAAGTTAAAAAATGGGTAAGGAATATAATGGAAAACCATTTTTATTGGCTGGATCAATCTAAATTTTTGGCAGCAATACAAATAACATATTGTTATTTTTTCAAAAGACAGAGGCACTAATGCAGGGGAATCTAAAGCATAGCAAATGTTAGACAAATATTTGTGATTAATTTAACCCCCAATTCCTATTACATGAAGAAACACAATTTTCTTTTATAAATAACTTTTCCATCGTTTCTATGGTTATTTTTATTACACTACCCAGAATAATTTTATCTATGCAAATACATTATTGACTTTTCTTGCAGTTAATATGACATCAGCCAAGGATATGACTAAATCTGCATTCATTTTATATGCCATCTGTTTCTTCATAAATTCTGATGGAAAAGCTGTGATGTAAGTATATAACTATACCTTTTCTGGGAAATTGACAAGTGTTGAGGAACAACAAAATCAAAATTTAATCTTTGGTGCTTAGTTGCAGTAGTTAGTTTAGCTACTGCTATTTTTCACCTTTAAAGCCTTTTTAAGGTATAGTATTGGACATTGTGTTGCTAGAATCAAATCTGCTTGGCTAGTCCCAACACCCAGTGTCTTTGCTAAAATTCCTTTGTTATGAAAAAGTGGAAGAGTAGGGCAAGCAGAATGCTATCTCCATCAGAACTGCCAAGCTCTTAAGTACTTTAGGTTCCCTTAGAGCAGGGTTGTAAAACTCCCAGCCTGCGGTCCAGATGCTTCTTATGTGCTGGACATGCCCATGCTCGGTGACGCCACCATGGCGCCATGAGTTTAACGTCCCTGCCTTAGCGGTACCCTGGACTCTCTCTTTATATTTCATAAGCCACTTCAAATTATGCATTAAGCTTATGTTATGGGTGCTCCACTTGTGCATGAACATACATTGTTCCTTTTATTTGCTATTGTTTCTGCTTTGCTTTGTATTCACTGATCAAAGTGTTAAATAGGAAATTCTATAAATATTATAAATAAATTGCATGCAGAATCCCACAGTGACCCATTGGGTACACTGTGAAAGTTCATGTAGAAATGAAATTTCCGTCTTCTGTTATTTCCTCCAGGCAGCTAGTATTTTAAGAATGCTGTTTGCAGAATTACCGTTTCTGAAGTGATTTTCTCAGAAATCTTTTTTTATTCTGTTAAGATCTGAATAGATCACCTCTCCCACCAAACCTATCAGTTTTCTGAATAACCCTCCCTCCAATTATACAGGGTCACCATTATTGTAACTATGCAGAACTAAAGGTCCAGTCTCTTTGCTACTCCAACCGGTTATTGACTTTTCTCCTCTTTCTTCAATACAGGAAGAGGTCTGTAAGTGAAGTCCAGATAATGCATGATTTGGGAGAACACCTACATTCAGCAGACCGGCAAAACTGGCTCCTTGAGAAACTGCAAACTGTGCATCACGAACCTGAGGCTATTGAAGAAATTAAGACCCGGGAAGCGAGGAGTTGGAGACTGCGCCCTGATCATGGGAAACCAAAGATGCAGAAGAAACCAAAGGATTGGAACAAAGGTTATAAAGAAACCGCCTTCAAAACCAAACCACAGTGAAAATATCGTAGCCTTTCTTTCCAATTCAGTAGTAATGAGCAATTAGGGCATTTTATTATTTATTATTTATAAAACAACGATGTCTAAGAGGATATCTGCATAATGTCACTTGTTGAAAATTGGATGTACTTATTTTGTGCATTTTATTCCCATTGCCCATAGTCAAAGGATCACGTGACTTAAACTGTTGCTTCAGTTGTCTATGTAGCTTACAAGACGAATTGTGAGATCACATTGAGTAATCTACGTTACTAGCTATTGGGGTTTCTGAACGCTAGCAGACAAAGACCTTTTCCTGGTGATATTTTTTTATTCTTTTGGATGCTTCATTTCCAGATTTAGCACATTAACATATCGTAGTAACAAAGGAAGACATAAATCCTGGCAATTCTATTTAGGTTGCTCTCCAGAAGATGACAATACAAGAAAAATATGCAGTAGGAACAACTGGGACCTTGTCCTTGGAGAATCATGTCTTAATCACTTTTTAAAATCCTAACACAATGAAAATAAATTAAGGGTTAGGGTCAAATACCTATTTTATCTCATGGGAACATGTTAATCTATAATATTGAAATCTGAAACACTATTTGGATATGGAGGAACATGCAGTAGTACATACACATTTCTTCATAATTTTCCAATATATAGCTATTTCAACAATGATATGATTGGGTAGTGGTCCCCTCATCATTCAAACAAACCAATAAAAGAACTCTGAAGTTACATGAATCTGAAGTGAATCTGAAATTTTGAATATATTTGCTTAGAAGGCAAGAAAAAAAAAAGATCTATGTAGAAACCTAGTTTGAACCTACACATAATTTCTTGGTCACAGAACTTAGTGGAACTAACTTTGAAATAAAGACAATGTGGATGGGCTCAAGCAAACAAAGAGCCATAAAACCTGTTGGTCACTGCATTTATTTCAGATGAACCAGGCTAGCTTTTTAAACATCAGAATCATACTCTATATTGACTTATCAAATATGGTCTCTATATTTCTTAGATTTTGCATCTCAGACATTCTGCAAAAGTTGGTTAATAAATAATAAATAATATAAAAATATGTTCACCATTTCTAATCTAGAAGTGAATAATCTGATAATCATTTTGCTGCATCTGCAACTGATGTTCTGGCTTCTTAAAAGCCTCTGGCAAAGTTTTTAACTGAGTCAGAATATTCTTTTGTACCTTAACTGACTTGATCTGACAACAATACAGACCCTTGAATCTGCAGAAATCTACATTACATTCAGTAGTATTCCATGGGAACAGGGTTCAGATATGAGATATTGTGTATTTATGGAAGCAAGACTTTAAAAATGCACCTTTTATTTATTCTTTTGTTGTATGTTCACATCTACCGTACACAAATTCAATTTAATTCCTTTTTAACTGTATCTTGCTAATGCCTTATCAAATAAATGGACCAAAAGCTGTTGGACAGTAGTAGTTAAAAAGCAAAACTCTTCAGCATTTCTGTCATTATTTATATTATTTTTCTTCTAATACCAAACAATGAAATAATTTAGCTGAATTCACTAACAAAGATCCTGTTGCTATTTACCTGACACACTGAAGCACAAACAATGCAGGATTTTGGCCTAAGGTGCTCTTTAAATATGGCTTGTTATTTATTGATTTGGTATACGCGAGTTTCCCAACCTTTCTAGCTTTGTGGACTGGCCGGGTGTGTGTGTGTGAGAGCGGGGATGGTTCCACATGAGGGGTCGACAAGTGCGCACAGCTCCATTTGTGTGAGTGGTGGGCAAACACCCCCGCCGCTTTCACAAATATGCTCACCCACTGCTTACGCAAGTGGGGATGTGTACATGTGTGTGCTTGCCCACCACTTCTGAGGCCCGGTTCCAAACAGCTCACGGCCTAGTAGTGGGCCACGGCCCAGGGGTTGGGGATGCCTGGTCTATGCAATCTGAGAAAATTAGACTCAGTGAAATAATATTAATCATGAGTATGCATGGTATATGAATGTAGTCACTGTGCCATTCAAACTAGAAATAGCTGTCATTTTGGTCCCCATTTATCCAAATTCTGTGATCTATAATAAGCTTTCTAGCATTTAGCAAAAAGATCTAATGTGGGAGTGTTTAACATTGGAACAAAAACCCTGTACAATGTGTCAAGGAGTGGGCTGTAGGGTGTGCTATGCAAACACAACTATAGAAAGACTTTAGGTACTCTGACTTAAAACCACAACTGGACTGGAATTTCCATTGCTAAGGGAGGTGGTCATAAAACACATCATGTGACAATGTCTCTTAGCAACAATAATCCTAGCACTTTTGTCATCATAACTCCAGCATGGGTTGTTAAGTGGGAACTGAAGGAGTCCCAGGTAAGGAGTGGAGGTGCTGTGGGAGGTGGGAGGCTGTGAACAGGCAATGCACTAGTTGGTGGGAGATTTGCTGCAGTACAACACAAACTCAGGGGGGACAGGAAAAGATGGTTCAGGATACATGTATGTGACCACAAGGCAGCCAGGAAAAGAATATGCTAGGGCTCGGGGGGGGGGGACTTCTTGGTGCAACATATACAGCTCTGAGGCTGTAAGAACCCCCTGAACCACAGCCCAGCCACACAGCATAAATCTGCTGTGTCTCCAGAAAAGATCAAAAGAGTAGCACAAAGCTGTCACACCCAGAAAATGCCTAGTGTGGCACAAAGCACCACGTTGTGGGAAGTGCCTAGAGCACGGTGCAAACTTTGGCCAAAGCCCAACCTATCCACTCTCATTATCCCACACTCCCAGCTGATCTCTGCCATCTGCTTCCTCCCACTGCTGACAAGGCTTGCTTTCCCTGGGTCTTTGTGAGGGAGTTGCTGGCCATGGGAGGCCATTTTCTCAGGTCTAGTGAGAACCGGCACACCCTTTGGAAAAAGGCAGTCACCCTGTTTCCCGCAAGACTTTGGAAGACCTCAGAAGCTTTTCAAAGGCTTTACAAAGCATTGCAAGAATGAGACTCACTATTTGGAGAATGACATGGGTGATTCGAAGAATGATGCTAGTGGCCTCGGGAAGGCGGCCTGGCATGGTTAGCACTGCCTTGCAATACGAGGAAGTTGCCAAAGGTCAACTGGGTATAGCAGGGCCTATGGAACACAGAGAAGCAGGGTTAACTGGGGATTTGTGCTGTGGTGCTTGGCTATGGTGTGGGGTTTGAGGAGGCATTTCTCAGTGGCAGCAGTAGTGTTGGTCCTGAAATAGAAATCTGAGGGCAGTAGCAATGGCTAAGATTGCCAAGGGTCCCAAGCCTCTATTTCAATCTCTCTGTTGCCAACTGCTGCTATGTGGGATAACCAAAAGTGGAAATAAATGAGTGAGGGGACCTGGAAATTCCATGTGGTTTAAAGTATGGGTTAGGCAGTCAAGTACACTAATTTTGATCACGTGACTGTGGGTATACTACAATGGTTGTAACTTTGCGGACCAGCCATAACACACTTTTTTCCAGCAGCATCATAATTTTGATTGGTCACTGAATGAATGTTTGTAAATTGAAGACTACCAGTATAAAACACAATGGCCAGAAATATATCTTACAATTCATGCCACCAGAGGGAGCTATAAAAGTTTTAAAAACTAAAGTATCTCTCTCAGATATTTTATTTCCACTTCAGCAAGTAGCAATAGCAATAGCACTTAGACTTATATACTGCTTCACAGTACTTTACAGCCCTCTCTAAGCGATTTACAGAGTCAGCATATTGCCCCCAACAATTTGGGTCCTCATCAAATGTCTGGATTTAAAGGAAAGTAGCTGGCTTAATCGGAAGGAAACTGGTCAGCAGCAATACAGTGGAAAAATCTGTATATCAAAAACGGTACTTCCTTTCTCTTTAAGAATTGCTTAAATTCAATCGCAAATTTAGATTCAAAGTTGGCCAAACAGTTTCTAAAAGAATTATATTTATTAATTTATGAATGCACAGTAAATTCACTGACAAATTTTCTACTGAAGAATACAAGACAGTTTTTATTTGAAAAAAAAAAGGCTTGGGTTCATGCAATACCCAATGTTGAAATGGAGTTGTCTGGTTTGTTTGTGGCTGTGTTTGTACAAAGCTAACCCTGTACAGACCCTGTGGCTCTGTTTGTGCAAAGGTAACCCTGAGTACAGGTAGTCCTCAACTTAACGACCACAATTGAGTTGAAAATTTCTGTTGCTAAGTGGAACAGTTGTTAAATGAGTTTTGCCCCATTTTACAATTTTCTTGCCACAATTAAGTGAATCACTGCAGTTGTTAAGTTAGTAACATGGTTGCTAAGTGAATCTGGCTTCTCCACTGATCTTGTCAGAAGGTTGCAAAAGTTGATCACATGACCCTGGGATACTAAACTGTCATAAAGATGTCAGTTGCTAAGTGACTGAGTTTTGATCACATGATCATCAGGATGCTGCAACAGTCATTAAGCGTGAATTTTTTTTCAGGTGCCATTGTAACTTTGAAGGGTCACTGCTGTAAGTCAAGGACTTCCTGTACATCACCTTCATTTGAACAGGAAGAACAAAGTGTTAATTTAAAATTTTTCTAGAGTCTCTGAATACAGAGACATAGGATAAGAAACTCTATCCCCTCTCTTCTGTCCTCCCTGAGTGTGCTTGTTAGTGAGAGGCCAAAAGGTCCTGTAGTTTAAATGTAGTACCGTGGTTCCCCCATACTAGAACCTGTCCTGATAATAAGCCAATCGGGCTTTGGAGCACATGCGCTAAAATCCCCCCCCAAAACTAAGCCCCCCAAATATTACAACGCATGTGTGCCATCCCGGACCCGAAACAGCCAGCCGGGATTCGCATGAGGTTGTCTTCTGGGAAGCCGCGGAGGCGCTAAGTCTGGGGGGGGGGACGACAGTGGAGGCATTAAGCCTGCTGCCCCCCTCCTCAGCAAGCTGTGCCTGGAGGAGCACAAGCCGCCACCGCCGCTTCCCAGAAGACAATGTGGCCCCCTGGCTGGCTGTTTCAGGTCTGGGACGGCGTGCATGAGCTGGGATTCCCTGCTTAAGCAAGTGGAGCACTGCTCAGCTGCAGGAGCAAAAGGTAGCAGGTAAGGAGTGGGCGCGAGGCGCGCGTCGCTGGGTCTACTGTCCCACCCCTCTCCACCTGCCAGCCCCAAATTGTACCCCAAACTAATAAGACCTCCCCGACAATAAGGACAAGGTCATATTTCAGGGTTCAAAAAAATATAAGGCAGGGTCTTATTTTGGGGGAAACACGGTAGCTCCAAACTGATAAAGGGCCCTTGGCTTTCTACTATTTTATAGTTTGAAAAAAAAAAAGAACAGCCTGACAAGCTTCAATACAAGTTAGTCGCTCCCAAAATAGCTATTGTAGCCCTTGGATATTTCAGGGACTAATTCACCAAATATGCTTTAACCATTTCATTAAAGGTTTAGAATGTTATCTGAATCTAGAAACGCAATTTCTGGATCAGGCTGCAAACATCCCCAAATAATCCCAGACTGTTAGTTATCTAATGGAGTGAGGCCTTGCTCTATAACAGAGGTCTCCAAGCTTGGCAACTTTAAGATTTGTGGACTTCAACTCCCAGAATTCCTCAGCCACCTTTGATGGTTGGAGACCCCTGAACTAGAGAATTATTTGGAGATGGACAAACAGTGGTCTACATGAACACAAAGGCAATTTTCCAGCTGTGCATAAATGTCAATTTTAAAAAGTATTTTAGTGAACAATAGAAGTGGATAAAAATAACCCCAAATAGGGCTAAACAAAGTCATTTCAAAAACCACCTTCAGTCTATGGACAGATTTCAAGCTTTTAGTGAGAGATTAAAATACTCGCTCTGCTCACAAACACAGCCTGCAGACAAGAAGGTTCCTTAAATCCTGGGGGATTTAAGTTAGAATAAGATAGGACAGCAAAATGGAAACTTAGTGAAGAAAGGCAGTCCATGGTTGTAGCTCAGATATCTCACATGGGAAAAAAAGAGAAATATGTAACAGCTACCATGTTGGAAAGAGACACTGATGAAAATAGAACAGTGCTTGACTTTTCTAAAGATCCAGTATTTAAATTGTACTAAAATAATTGTACTATACTATCATTTAATGAAAGTTCTTAGAGGGTAAATATGATGTGAATCCTGAAACTGGATTACCTGAAAGTTGTAATACATGTACAGTGATTGCATATTGGGATGATATTGACACTCAATGGACCAAGGGTGTTCTTGGCGGTAGTTTAAAAAAGGGTAAAATGGGGACCATGAGTAGGTATAGCATATGTAAAAAAAAATGTGGCTTTGCTTTTTGTTCTCTTGCCCATGTGGAGATCCTATATTGAATCCTTCTAATATTAGCATCTGGCTAAGATGATGAGCTTGTCGATCAGAAAGGTCGGCAGTTTGGCAGTTCAAATCCCTAGTGCCACATAATGGAGTGAGCTCCCGTTACTTGTCCCAGCTTCTGCCAACCTAGCAGTTTGAAAGCATGTAAAAATGCAAGTAGAAAAATAGGAACCACCTGTGATGGGAAGGTAACAGCATTCTGTGCGCCTTCAGCATTTAGTTATGCCAGGCCACATGACCACGGAGATGTCTTCAGACAGCACTGGCTCTTCAGCTTTGTAACTGAGATGAGCACCGCCCCCTAGAGCCAGAAACGACTAGCACATATGTGCTTACAGCCATCTGCCTGCAATTTGGCAATTTGGCAGATCGAATCTCACCAGGCTCAAGGTTGACTCAGCTTTCCACCCTTCCAAGGTGAGTAAAATGAGGACCCAGCTTGTGGGGGCAATATGCTGATCCTGTAAACCACTTAGAGAGGGCTGTAAAAAGACTGTAAAGTGGTATATAAGTCTGTGCTATTGCTATTGCTATATTACCTTTACCTAACCTTGAAAGAAAATCAAGTGGCTGGAAAAATATTCAAAAGAAGCAACTGAGGCAGAGGCAGGTTAATAGGGAGTGGCAGGGGGGGGACAACCAATTTCATGGTAATATTTCTACCAACTCAAGGATGGGTGGAGATCACTTTAATAACCCAGCAGATGGAAAGTCCATTTAAACAGTGCATTGCTGTTAAATGTGTTGGCTTCATTTCCACTGCTTCTAGGTAAGGGACGTCTGATTGATATTCCAAAGGTGCTTTTCCAAAAAGCAACTGGATTTTTATGGTTCCACCCCTCTGAAAACATTTTGCTTGTCATGCAAGAAGCCTTTTCAGTATCTGAACCCCAGAAGAAACTTCTCGGATGAGAAGTGAAACATTTTTAAAGAAAAAAAAAAACCCCACCAAGAAAGTCCAGTTGCCTTTTGAAAAAGTGCCTGAAGAAGCTTCTTGGGTGAGAAGGGAAAGTTCCCCAAGCATCTTTGGGACAACCATGGCCTGGATGATTTCCATAGACATCTGGTTGATATGCAAGGCACAATGATCTCACTCTGCTCTCAACCAGAACTTCAAAAATTCCAGAAATTTTAACAGCTCTTATGAGCCGATATGAGTTGGAATACCATTGCTTTTAATCCTCATTATTTGAGATTGGGGGGAATTAGGTGATTTGGAAGAAAAGATGGATAGATATGGGCTTTTTAGTTAGTTCACTTTATTGTCATTGTACCTCGTACAACGAAATTAAATACCTTCTTCAGTGTACATGAATATAAAATAAAATACAAACACAAACACACATCCTTCATAATCTATACATTGAATTGAAACCCCCTGATATTGTATTAATATTGCACTATACAGTCGAATCCAACAGAGTTACTGCCCTGGGATAAAAGCTGTTTTTCAGCCTGTTTGTCCTTGTTTTTATTGTCCTGTACGTTGGCCAGATGGTAATAGTTTAAAGAAAGAGTGCCCAGGGTGAGATGGATCTTTGAGAATATTTTGAACTTTTTTAAGGCAACGTGAGCTATAAAGCTCTTCCAACGAGGGGTGAGGGCAACCAATGATCCTCTGTTAACCCTCTGGAGCGCTGTCTTTGTCCCAAGACATAGGATCCATAGAGAGGTCTTCTATTCCAACTCTGTTTGGATCCTCTCTGGTTGATCAGGAAGTTCTTAGAATCTATTTTTCACCATAACAATGGGGACACACACATGCCCCCCAATCCCCCCCCCACATGTTTGCAAAATTTTCTGAGATTTCAGGATACATAGATTTCTCTTCAGAGTGGGGAAGGCTTCTGGCCAGATGTATAGAATCTATGCTATTCTAATAAGCTATGAAAATAATACTACAGTTTACTACAACAGAGGCTGTGAAGATGCGACTGAATATCAAAATAACTTGCTACTAGTCAAAGAGGAGGGCAACTGCAGATAATCCTAGATGAGTTTCAAGCCCGTTTGTGAAATTGTAAAAGCATTCAGGAGTTAATAGCTGTTCCCATCCATTTTTTAAACAAGGCAGTCCAGAGAATTGCTAAGCATTGTGTAATAAGAGACTGCAGTTGCTGGAAAAGTATTCCACTTATTCTTCTTTTGACTCTGCAGTTCATATTATGAGGAAGAGGCTTGGTACTGGCACTTTGTCATACCTAAATGATTAATCATGGAAGTTGTTCTGTGCATCTGGTAAGAGGTCTTGATGGAGAAGAGACCTAGTTTCAAGATTTGGATTCAAAGATTTGGTGGATTGCAATTAGACCCAAGAGTTAGAGTTTCCCCTCCTTAGCTTAGTAGAATGTATACGTGCATATTGCTCACTTTAGCTCTTTGACAGACTGTGAATTGGGAAATGTTTTGGCATCATCTCCTGCCCTGGAGCAAATAAACAGTGGCTTCAGGTAGTTTTTAAGACTCTTGTTTCTGCACTGAGTATTTAATTCGTGGAATTGATTATTATTTTTTCTCTCCCCCTGTTATATGTCCTTATCCATTTACATATTGTCACCCTTACTAGGTAAACCAGACAGGAAACACAATTAGATGAACTAATTCCACTTTATTATAAAGTTACATTGACAAAATCTTTCAAGTCTGAAAATACAATTCTCTTTCCCTCAGTCCACAACTGTTTTACAGCAAGAGAAACTAGGGAGGGTCTTTCCTGGGCCTTTTGTCCCACCCACTATCCAGCCACAAGATATGCTGCCTCTTTTCTGACTGTTTCCTTGGTAGCACCTCTTGATCCAGTCTTCCAAGGTCTTTCCCACTTACCAATACACATTCAGGTGACAGATTCATTTTTGAAGTTCTGCTTTCTACATCTCTGAAATTGAGTTTCAAGAGAGTGAGACCCACTGAATAGCTAAAGTAGAGCTTTTCTTTCAATTTTTTTAAAAAACTATTTAACACCACTGACAATACTGCTACCCTACAATGTGTCAGAATGGTCGAACAATTGGGAACTTCAAATCTCAACCAACAAATGCTCTGTCTTACACATTGGCAACAAAAATCAGAACACTAAATAGAAACTGGGTGTATCCGACCTTGTAGACGATCCTCACTCTGTGAAGGACTTAGGAGTACTCATTTCAAAAGATCTAAGCCCCAGAGCTCACTGTAACAGCATTGCCAAAAAAGCATTAAGAGTTGTT
>JAOYMU010000001.1:76489770-76502497 GCA_025802295.1 Psammodynastes pulverulentus | reverse complement strand
CGGGGGGAGCGCGGGGGAGCGTTCCGGCACCTTTTTGTGCCGAAGAAAAGCCCTGGTTGAGAGTAAAGTTAAGAGCGATTGCATATATTATGAACTCTAATATTTAACAGCTGACTTCATCTCTGTCAAATGTACAATGAAAGGAAGCAGTCATATAGTGTTGTGTAATTGACGTTACAAATAATTAAAATTGGGATAAAATACTGCTAGTTAATGTTTAGACTGTCTCAAGAATTTTTCCAGGGGATGAAGTGGATTGAAATTGAAAAAAAATAACCTATTTTTATTAAGATATATTAAATATCAATGTAAAATATTCTAAATAGGAATAATTAAGATATTAATCTTCTGTTTTACCATAGTAACTTGGAAAATTACTAGTATGTTACCAAAGTTGTAGAATTTCTTTTAAGAAATAATGTTGGAGCTAAACTAAACACATCTTCCAACAAAACGATCCTCCAAAACTCCAGGGCTTCCTTAAAATACAATATTACATTTTACAATATGCTCATATCTTAATTTTATATATCTTTCCTTAGAAATTCTATTCATTCCATGGCAAGATTCACCCTTTCACCTAGCTATACAATGAAAGGGCTCTAATCTCCTGTTCCTCATTTTAATCTTCTGTCTTTCATGAATTGGCCTACCAAGAATGGAGTTGTTGTCAGAATATGGATAGACTGGATTGTCTTGTATCTGGCCAGGCAATATATTGGCAGGAGGAATGTCTTGTGTTCCACCATTCAAAATCTGAAAGAAAAGGAAACCAAAATAAAATGCTTTATATTCAGCCTATTTTACACATTTGATCTTGCTGGAAGCTATAAAAGTCTAGCATAAAGTTAACTCTTCAACGAAATCTATAAATGGTAATGTCAGTATATTTCCATACATAAAATTTAATCTACATTATATAGCCATGCAACTTCCTCAATAATTTGCTTTGTACGTTCACCCGTCAACTTAGTGACAAAGAAATCCTACCCAGCAGAATATGTATTTTCCTATGTTACTTTCATTACTGCTATAATTACAATCATTCTAGAAATTTCTAACTTGGGAACCAAATTTTGGTGAATCTTAGCTACACCCTATGCTTCACAGTTAGTAAGAACTTATTCACCATGTGAAAAATCCCATCTGATTATTTTTCTTACCAAAAATTGTGTTGAGAAATAAAATTGATTCATTGTGTTACAAAGTTTCACATGCACATGCTTGCTGTAATATCATACTTCAAAAACAATGCTGTCACCAATGTTACCCTTGCACATATCCCAAGTGATGACACTACATTCCAGATGATGCTCTATGTAGACAAAATGAAACTAGGTAATTATACCACTTATCAAAATCAAATGTGACTGCATAAGATAGTGTGCCCTATCTTTTTAATTTCTGGGAAGTAGGAATCATATCAGGGCTACATTGTTTTAAATGGAAGAATGGATAAATTCTTCATAGGTAATGGCTACACCCACATTCTTATATACTACTAGATAACCCATAACATGTTTGGTCGTTTCAGAGAAATTGCCTTACATAATCAAGGAAGGATGACCAAGGGCAAAAAAGCAGTAGAAGTGGAAGCAACTTCTGACTTCCTGCCAGCTTGACTATGGCTGACCATGGTTCTTTGGCAGCTGATGATGGGAGTAGTCTACCTGGTCTCTGGAGGTCTAGGATGGGACTGGTCTACCTGATTTCCAGAGGTCGAAGGAGGGGGCCAGTCTATCAGGCCTCCAGATGGCCAAAGGGCTAGGGCAGAAACAGTCTACTGAATCTCTAGCTAGCAGCACAGCAACACTGAGGTGACCACAAATTTTCCAAATTTCAATTCACTATGGAGGGGAGGAGATATTACATTCAACCAGCCAAAGAAAGAGAATGACAATCTGAGAAACAAGAATACCAATTACTTTAACTGTAAAGTAGGAGGTAGAGATAGCATATAGCAGGGGTGTCAAACTCATTTTCACCGAGGGCCACATCAGCGTAATGGTTGCCCTCAAAGGGCCACATGTAACTGTAAGAAAGTATAAATGTAACCAAATTCCTAGATGTTTTGCTTTGTTTATTTAAAGACAATCGGAACTCTGCAGCTCTCGTGGGCCACATAAAATGACGTGGCGGGCCACATTTGGCCCCGGGCCTTGAGTTTGACACCTGTGGCACATAGGATTCCCACTAGCCATATTTAGACAACATATAGGATTGCACACATAGCAATATAAATTTCACTAGAGGGAGAAAGCTTTATTTTGCAAGTAGTGCAGAGAAAAAACTTCTTTTAAAAATTGTTCTGTCATTTCTAATTTACAGGATTTATTATTTTGTGGCTGCTGTTACCAATTACAGGGAGGTGGGAGGCCAGAAATGAATACTGTAAAGGAATGCAACTTAACAATGAAATTATTTTCTGCTTGTTATGGTAAGAGAAAAGGGGGGGAAGTCACAAAAAGTGCTTGATCGTGATGTATCTTGAAAACCCCAATGTATTCTTGGTCCCATTTTTTTTAATTATGAGAGCATTCCAACATCACACATAAAATTTTTGTAAAACCCCTCTAATGTTTAGTGAGAAGACCACTTCCCCAGCCAGAATTCTTCAACCTCTAGGAATAACAATAGCCCACAAACCCACAAACTCACAGCCACACTCTGCCAGGAATTATCCAGAACCAGAGACATGACACAGAAGGATGAAAGAAACAATGAAATTTACAAAATCAATTCTAGTGGGACAAGCATCACCTCAACTGAAAACTAGAATCCATAAACACCAGCTGGCAGTCAATTGCCAAGATGCCAAATCCCTGGCACTCTACAAGCAATTCCATCAACAGACATATCTACTTACAATCAACCTACGAGAACCCTAGAGAATTCAAATCAACTGCACAACCAACCAGTGACAACACCAACTCTCAACCAACACATGCAACTTCCCCCAACGAGCACTACACCTCCCAAGGACCTTCACCTGATGTGACTTATCCATCACAAGACTCTCATCTGATGGGACCCTCAGAAGTTCTACTGACACACAAAACCCGTTATAAACTGAAGAACAACAACATTGACGTTCCCTAAATTCCACTGAAAATGTTAACTAGCCTGATAATGAAACATTCAGAAACTAACCCTCAAGCTTGAAGAATGAACCTCTACCCTCATCCTACACTTGAGCTACAGATATTCGTCAATATCACAACTTCCCTCTTCTAAAATGTCATATTAATTATCTGCATGATTAAGATACACAGTTTGGCAGTTCAAATCTGAGTCGAGTCACATTTGGTGAAATGGTGGCCATAGATATAAAAAAATAAAATGCAGTTAGGTGATGGAAAGTAATAAACTTTGTTATATTTTGACCTTCCTTTTTTACTTTAGATCTCATTTAATGCAGGGATACATTGAGATATATTGGTAAATTTTTGATAAGATACAAGTAGCTTTATATTTACACATATTCACACAGCAGTGAGCAATAACTGAAAAACTTCTGTTAGGCACCCTGGTTCATAGGCATCCTGTACATACTATAAATATACCTGGTTCCACTGAACAGTTAATAAGAAACTGATAGATCCACAGCTCCAGTTTTCTGGATCTCTGCCACACAGACTTGAGGCTTTTTAAATAATACCCACAAAGAAAATACTGTAACATGATCAATAGTTACATATTGTTCCTACTCAGAGCCAGGATACCATTAACCACAATGTACTTAGGATCCTATCTCAAGTGTATTTAATAAGCTCTTCAAATTTATGCATGGGTACTTGTCATTATAAATCAGTTGAATGATTCTCAAATTTGTTACCTATTATTGAAGCACTGGTCAATAAGGGAAACATTATTTCAATAAGCATTTATTAGTATAGGTCATTTTTGCAATATGAAAGCAGTTTTGATTCTTTTGAATGATGAAGATCAAATTTCTGCTATAATTTGAATTCTGAAGCTTTCAGTGTTTAAACTTAATAGATGGATTTATATATTCATAGGGCAAAATATGTTCATATTCTGTATATTTAAAAATCCTTTAAACAACTTTTAAAAACTCCACTTAGAATTATTATATTATTATGCCAGCCTATCATCTATTTCAGAGCTGTCAAATTTGCAGCCCACAGACCGGATGCGTCATGCGTTGGCCACGCCCACGCCTGGTTTAGTGAAGGGGAAAAAGTCACGATACAGCATTTGACGCTGCTGTGACAATTAGAGTTTGACACCCCTGATCTATTTCAACAGATTTCAAATGCTACAATACATTCATTTTACAGATTTGTTACAAAGGTTTGGATTAATTTGTATGGTGAAGTCTGACAATATAGCTTTTTTAAAAGAAAACTCTTACAATTTTGCCATCTCACCTTTTTGCCTCCTGGTGATGAAGTGTCAGGGGGAGGTGTGCTGGTCATGTTCAATGGGCTGGAGCCACAACTTGAAGGGGAAGATCCTCGTATCCTGTTACACCAACGACAGCCAAATTACAAAAGGGATACAAAAATAAAGTCATTTTTTAGGGTGACATACTATCAACAACCCCAAAATTATAATCTGAAACCCTATATGTGTGCTTAATTTTGGAGTTTAAACACAATTAAGGAATTCTTTTTAGTAAATTATTATATTTATAAAATATTCCAGTAAATCCTAATCTCAGTTCCTTCCTCACATTGTGTTCATGGTGGGACAATCATAGCATTCTTGTCAGGTTTTAGGATTAAGTTTTTGATTTTTATCTCCTAAGGAATATGGCTCCAATTTGCTATTGTACTATACGCCTGGATATGGCAAAAGGAAAATAAAATTGGCAAACAAGCTACATTTCCACAAGTTCAGTCTATTTTGCCTATCTGCGATTACTATGATTTGGAAGACTATATGTTGATTATTGTTCATCATAATCTTGGAAACTAAATTAGGTTAAACTTCTTTCACAATTACTGCTCACTTATTGTGAGTAAACCATACTAAAAGACTTCACTGTACAAATAAATATACAAGCAGTTATGCTTGTTGTGCCTGGAAAGGAAACAGCTGACCAGCCTATTTAGAAATCAGTTTATTGGATTTATATATATTCTGTGAAAGGAAGATGTTAAAAATAGGAATAAAATAGAACTTTCCCTAACTGAGAAACATATACTTAATAATGTTAAAATATGAGCTTTTCCTTACCTATGGATCTCCATTATTTCTTCAGCAATCATCCTTCCAATTTTACCAGCACCGGCTCTCGTTCCACCTGGAATACCAGGAACTGTGGGAAGGGCCCTTTTTGGACCACCTTGAAAAGATTTTCAAAAAAAGAAAGGAAAATGCAATTAAATAAAAAGGATACACAAGCTAATATATACCTGCAATCTACATATTTATTCTGAATATAGGTAGTTCTCAACTTATGACCACAATCAAGTTCAAAATTTCCACTGCTAAGCAAGATGTCAATGAATTTTGCCCCGTTATATGAACTTTCTTGCCACAGTTGTTAAGTGAATCTGGCTTCCCCATTGACTTTGTTTATCAGGTCGCAAAATTTGATCACATGACCCCAGGACACTGCAACCATCACAAATGCATGCCAGTTGCCAAGAGTTTGAATTTTGATCACATGACCACCGGGATGCAGCAATGGTTGCAAATGTGAAAAACAATCATAAATCACTCTTTTCAATGCTACTTTGAACAGGCACTAAATAAATAGTTGTAAGTTGGGGATTACCTACATTTGCACCTCTATACTTCACATACCCTTTGCAATTGTTATAATTCTATTATAATTTCTTTTTGCTTTCCTTTGCTTTCAGTCTCATCTTATTTCACTAAACATGAATTTCAATGTAGTAAAGTTGCTCTAACATTACACGAAGAACAAAGCACTGTATGCTTTAATGCCTAACATGTGATTTTAATGAATTTCATGGTCACTGGCATGCATTACTATGGAAAGCCTGACCTTATTAATCCTGATTCTTGAGAGCTGTTGAATGCATTTTTATGTATGACCTTTTTCATCATAGGAGAAATCTCTTTCAAAACTCAGATTATGTATTTCCAAGGATAAAAGTCCTTTTACTCCTTGCTACAACTCTTATGCTAACGGTATTCAATTTTCATTAAATGGCAAAGAAATGAAATATTATTTTTAAGCTACCACTTTTTTGTAAGTAGCCCCTGGTGTACTTATGAGAAGTTAAGTGCCCATTAAAAAAGTAGCCCTGCTGCATGGGATTTAAAAGACTGCCCTGGGATATAAAGTCATTTAATGGGCTTTTTTAACCAAGTTCACTGCATTTCACAATGCGTTTATAGGGTATTGCAAGCCTCTCACAGGAGGAAATCAATGAAGACGGAGAAATTTCAGCATCTCTATTATTAAGATAGATACCATATGCATTATATGAGAAATGCAAGCTTATTGACCACAATTACAAAATCTCCTTCAAAACACAATTTTCTTGGCTATCTTCTCACATACCAAACATACTAGGTACATATGGTCCTTAAATTCTTCAGCAACTCCAAATGGCTGGGTTACATTTGGGAAAAATGTCTGCTCTTCTTTCAATATGACGTTGTAGAGACTACTTCACTTGATTCCAAATCATCATATAACCGAACATATACATATCTATATCTAAACATGCCCAGCCATTTTATATAACCAAGTACAAAATGGGCAAGGTTAGGTTTTGGAATACTACAGTATAACTCGGTTGCCTGAAACAGCAGATAATCCATAATTACTAGTAAAAACGTGCTTTGAATCTCAAGTTTTTGTTGCTGTATCAACAAGCTGCTAACTTAAGACAGTACTTCCTGGGAGGCTACAGAACTGAATTATTGGGTCAGATTGAGAAACCATTTTTGGAAATCACTATGTATTAGACTTAACCAATAACACAGGAACATATATTTATAAACTGTTAACAATATTAGTACTGTTTGACAACACAAAGGCAGCCTCTTGGACAGATACTTAAATCTCTGGGTTCCCAGCTAGCTTCTTACACTGAAGCTTCCTTCCTTGATTATTAAAGGAACAATAATTATTGGTCCATTTAAGGATCTTAGCATACATAGAAAGGGAAAAAAGAGAGAACTATTTTCACTATCTGCTGTTAGTACACTGTTGAAGGTTACAATTAGAGAGAAATCTTCTATGATAGGTTTTTGCATATTCACAAATGATTCTGGGTCAGGGGGACGTTTCAAATTCTTTTTCCAGAGAATCTAGAATATTGCTGAATCCAGAGAGAGAGAAATCTTGCTAATCTGTATCTCTGTTTAGAATAGCATGCATGTTTTTCCTTCTGTCAAAAGTTGATAGTGAAGTTTGGTCTAGTGGTTAAGGCACCACTCTAAAAACTAGAAGACTAAGTTCTCATTCTGCCTTAGACATGAAAACCAGCTGGTGACTTTGGGACAATCATTCTCTCCCAGAGCAGCCCCCTCACAAGGCTGTTGGTGTGGGGGAACTAGGAGGATGAAGGAGGCTTATTTATGTTCATCACCTTGAGTTATTTATTAAAAAAAACAATAAAACTAGAATATAAATAAATAAATGATATGGATCCAAAATAATGGTTCTATCCACCATGCATTTAACTTCACTACGTGCTAAAGAAAAAGGATATTATACAAAGATAGCATGGGGATTTTGGTGGAAAACACCCATAACCCTGACATTTCGCTTCATACTCCAAATAATTTCTTATGTTTATTTTTAGATTAGGGATTAATTTGGGCTGTCATCCTCATTGATCAATGTTCTTGACATTTCTTAGCTCTTTAAATGTTCACCTCCTTGACATTTCTTCAGCTTCTTGAGTGCGATATAGAAGGAACACACAGTTACAAGGCTTGAAATACATACTAAGTGCATTTCAAATTGCACTAAGTTCAATAAAACAAATCCAAAGAAGTTTGTTACAGTTTTCTAATTACCTTCCCCTGCTTGGAGCACACTATCCATGCTGTGAGGTGAAGCTGCTAGTTGTGGAAAAGACGTATCTCCACCATCAAGCATATTAGCACTGGGGATTCAGAAGAAACATAAATGTATCATTTTATGTTAATAATTATGTAGCATAGCAAAATACTTATTTTTTTTACTGTCAACTTCATTACCGTGCAACATATAAATTTTTGTGATTCTTATCAAATTTCACAAACTAACACTTGATGTATCCCTTCCTTGATACATGGAAAGCAGTGTCAACTATATTTTTTTTCCACAAGAAAAGAAAAATACTTACGAAACCACTGTGTTCGTTGAGACAATATACTCTACTTCTTTGGTCCAAGGGTTCATGAAACTGAACCAACAACTCCTCAGTGTAATAAAAGATCCATCTTTGACTTTAAACTTGTAACAATTAGTACTAATTTTCTCTCTTGACTGTAAAACTGAAAAAAGACAAAAAGGGTCAGGCTTGTACGATTTTCTTGTGTGTAGTACATGTACAATGGTAATGTTAATTTTTTCCAAGGTTCCTAGATAATTTTTCTAGCCAGGGGAAAAAATCTGAACCATTTGGCTACTTCACAGATAACATTTTACCTTGTCGATGACATTCCGCAAGATGTCCTATATCATCTTGATGAAAATATTCATAACATGATGTGCCTAGAAGCTCCTGTGGTAAATATGCCAAAATTGCAGTTGCCCTAAAACAGACAAATGCTTCAGTGTTTCTAATTAATTATGTAGAAATTAGTGTAAAAGTAGAAAGAAAATCAATTTTCTATTTTCTTGTATTTTTAAGAGACGCATAATTACAGAAATCAGGATGACTTCTTCAAAAATTGATATCCATTGGACAAGATTCATAAAGTAGGATGTTACTGTTATGCTATAGTCCATAAGGAAATCAAGAATTCTTTAATATGCCCAATTTGTTATGACCCATCATAAAGTCATAAATTATTATGACAGTTAGCCTGAAGAAAATCAAATTGCAACTAGAAGACAAAAATACAACTAACATCTCACTATTTTTTAAACGAAAACTTGGATTGGGAATTCAATTACAAAGAACTCAAATTCTTCTCTATAAACAAATACAAATGATGGTGCTTACAGCTCAGAATGAGAACCATTTCAGACAACACAAAAAAAAAGTTAAAAATTGAGCTACACAAACACATACACAAACATAAAATATGCCCTCACACAGTTGTGATGGAATATGTACACAACTTAAAATATATTGAAGTATGTAACTGTAGATTGGGGTTTGGTTATTGACAAATTTAAATTTATCAAGATAACCCAACATAATGTGAATGTGTGTGTGTGTGTAAAATACATGTGTGTGTATTATTAAGTATTATATACTTAATAGTGCTATCCTCAGCTTTGTACATATGCATGAAATTTGGGGCTTGGACAACCTAGAACTACGGTTGAACTTAAGCGTAGTACACAAAATTATCTGCTACAATGTCCTACCAGTCAATGACTACTTCAGCTTTAACCGCAACAATACAATTGCACACAACAGATACAAACTCAATGTAAACCACTCCAAACTTGATTGCAGAAAATACGAATTCAGCAACAGAGTGGTCAATGCCTGGAATGCACTACCTGACTCAGTTGTTACATCTTCAAACCCTCATAACTTTAACCTTAAACTGTCTACTATTGACCTTACCCCATTCCTAAGAGGTCTGCAAGGGACATGCATAAGTGCACCATCATGCCTACCGTCCCTGTCCTACTGTCCTCATTTATTTGTACCTATTTCCTGAGTTTATACACGTTTATTCTTATACCTATTATCTTGTAAACGATTGACAAATCAAATAAATAAAAATAAGTAAATAATGTGTTCCCCATCTTTTATTTGCATGCTATATTTTGCTATTAGTAATAATGTCTTCTTTGTTGCCATTATATTGGACATTTTTATAAGCAAATATTATTTTGGCAAGAATATTCTATGACTAAAACTTTAGATACCAATTTTTAGCAACTATATTTCAGAACATTCCAATAAATGTTACCAAGTATTTTAAACCTGCCATCCTAAAAAAAGAGATTACTTATACAATTACATAAATTTTAAATAAACATTTGTCTTCCATTAAACTTGCACAATATGGGTGGTATAGAATACCACCATCCAATAGATACATATGAACACTATGATAAATGTCAATATATTCCTTTTTTTAAAAAACAATCTTATCACACATAAGATTTATATAGTTGAAAATATTAATAACCTAAAGTTCACCAACCAATTCTGCAGTGTACATAAATTTTAAAATGCAATGTAGTACAAGGAATTCTTACACAAGAATACATGAGTTATGAGAGGAAGAGCTTCAAAATGAACCAACATTCAATGTTTATGTTATTTCAGAGTAAAAGCAGCTATGTATGAGTTTTAAACAGACTTTTATGACAACATTTAAAAGAGTTTTAAACTTAAACTAGTATTTTATATAGAAATTTATCCTAAGGCGTATCTTTATTACGTTATGACAATACACCAAAAGTCATTCATAGCAAATACATAAAACAGTATATCCCATTATACAACTGTAGCTGTGGAAATGCCAGCATGAAAAAAGCCTAGAGCAGCTTGTAACTGGATCCCATCTTGAAAAAACTGATTATGCAAAATTGGTTTTTCATCCCCCCACACATAACCATTTCATTATAATCTGGTAGAATCGGCAACTTTATCATTCAACAAGGGGTCATTAGGAAGATTTTCTAATTTGCTGATTTAATCTAGGGGCATTTTGCTTGACTGGAAAAAGCTAAGGGTGGCTTCTACTTACCCTCCATATTCTAAAAGCTGAGAAAAGTTCAAAATGTATTAGGATAGAAAGGTCTGTCTAGCAACAGCTAAGCAGAAAATACGAATAATCTGTAAGTGTTCTCTGAGCAGTGAATAGTGCACATATGCCAAAATCTAAGTAACTGCTTTAGCTAGGCTGACTACATTGATTTAACTGGAATTCCTTGGGTATGAGAATGTTACTTTCATTTGTCCTCCTCTACTCCCTTTACCTCAATAAAACTTTTATTTATTGTGGATTGGTTTAACACTGGAATTTCATTGGTTTAATAAAAAAAAAAAGCTCATTAAAAGCATCTTTCTCTCTACTTTCGCATTGGAAAGAGAAGTTCTCAGAAAAAGAGTTCAGAATTCCACCCTGACTGATGACAACCTACTGTAATTAATTATTGGAGACCTTTGAAATAACAGTTGTCAGTGAGATGTTAAATTATCTTCCCTCCCAATATATATACACCCACCTTCAAAATAACCTCAGCTTCGGCCAATCTAGAGTTAGGTTGCATATACTGACATACAATATTGTTTTTATTTTGCTTTTTTAAAAAAATATATACATAAAATACCAGTTCCAATGCTCTCAGCAATACATCTGGCATTGGCTTAATACAACTATTGGTTGGCTTAATACAACTGTTGAAAATTAATTATAGCTGATGCAACAAATTCAGTAGCCCCCTGCATTTCATTAATTTCCTCTGCTTTCCCCTTTAGAAAAGTAAAATAAGCTCATCAATATAACCCTTTACTCCCTCCTACATAATTATAGAGCAACAGATATCAAAGGAAGCATTTTTAAAAATCTATCAACTGTATTTTTACAATCTAATTGAGGACTGTGTACTCGTATCTCTAGGCAGAGACCTCTCATGACTCCTGTGATCAGGCCTGTCTCAGCTGACGCTGAACTGTGAAATGATATCCTCACATTGGCTTCTTGTACTATGTTGGGAGTTGGGCAGGGGAAGGGAGTTCAAAGTTCACTTCAGCACAGCAAGGAAAGAATGTGGATTGTGCCAGTATTCCCATTCAGCCATTATCACTGTCATCATTCAGCCAATTGTCCATATCCTTAAGCATTTTTTTCAAGTTTGCATTTTATGTTACAAAGAGTAAACAAATTAGGATACTCAGTCCATTTATATTTATAAGTGCTAAAGTGTTTTGCAATTTGTTCATCAGCATACAAACATTACTGTTTCTTCAAACAAGCCACCTACGGCCATCTCAAAAGAATAAGAACTGTTGTCCTCAAAGCAAGAATTAAATGCTGTGCTTACCTCTGATCTACAAATACAAATTTGCCATCAATTGCATGTCGAGAAACATATTCTGTTGGTTTAACCCGGATTTCTCCATTTAATGGTTGAGGAACTACGTGAGGATGCAAACGTCCAATTGCAACAAGACAACTTAAGTTACAGCCTTCATTATCAGGCTCATTGTCTTCATCTAGTCCCATTTTTGTTGGTGGCCAACTTTTTAAATATCCTGTGCTGTGGATAGTACAAAAGCTTTTGCGATCTGCTACAAAACAAAATAAAGTTAAATACATAAGCAAACAAATACATTCACAAATTGGAATCAAGAGAAACTGCATGTTGTAAACCAGTAACTGAGAATAGAGATCGGGTCTATAGGAAGAGAGCAATTGTAAAACATTTTCAAAAATTTTGCTACGAAAATTGCAGGAACTAGTTCAGGCAGTCACCAAAAGTCAACACTAACTTGAAAGCACCAGGAAGAAAGATACAAACAAAATAAAATTTAATCGGCACTGTCCTTACACTTGATTCGGTGGCCACAGACATGACCTCCCACCGACCGGTTTGCTCCCACAGGGAAGGGCTGATGAGGGTCCCAACGGCATCTATGTGCCGTTTGGT
>JAOYMU010000001.1:76458215-76469861 GCA_025802295.1 Psammodynastes pulverulentus | reverse complement strand
AAGCAGCTTACGGGGCGAGCCCCGCTGCCCCGAACGCATCGCCCTCGCCCCGCCCGCCACGGAGAAGGAGGTGGTGGTCGCACATTGCAGGCAGGGCTGGCAGGGCTGGCAGGGCAGAGAAAGCTGGTCGCGGGGCGAGCCCCGCTGCCCCGAATGCATCGCCCTCACTGACAGCTTGACGGGGGAGTACACTTCCGGTCCCGAGGGAAGTGTACGTAAGTACGAGTATTACGTAAGCCAAATGTACTTAACCCGGGGACTGCCTGTATAGCATATGGCCACCATGAATAATAGCTATGCCACTACTATTGTTTAGGGAGGTACTATACAAACAGACTGCTATTATTTTCACTTCAAAACTGTTTTTGAAATGACATTTTCCCCTCCAATATGGCTGTTTTAAAACAATTCAATTCAAAGGACAGACACAAAGCAGGATAGAAAGAAATAAGTTTTTCCATGGTGAGAATAAAACCCTGATAGAAATCATTGGAGCAAGTCTGTATACAGTGAGAAACTGTTGTGTAATTTCCACATTCTATGAAAAAGATTCCCATATCATACAGAAACTTTGAAGAAAAATCATTTTTTGATTTAACATATGCAAATTTCCAGCCATAGACAATAGATTGATGGATGGATGCAAGCAAAACATTTTGAAAAAAATTAGTAAATGTCAGCCTTACTGGCTGCAAGTCATTTTTTTAACATTTTTCCCACATTAAATCCAACACATATGTATTTAAAATTTTTCTGAGGTAAAATTATTGAAGTATCCAAATAAAATAAGAAAGAAAAAGAAAAGGAATGGAAAGAGAAATAAAAACATATAGTTATGCCTACCACCCTTATTGGATAATTATCATCTTATTCTTTTCCCCATCCTCTTTGGTCTTTTTTAATCCCCAAATCCAGAAACCATCCATTCAGTCTTTTCTTCTTTGAAAAAAATCTCCATATAGGGTTTCCAGATTTTCTAAAAAGCCTTTATCCTTTTTCCTCCTGACCAGACTGGTCAGTTTCTCCATTTCTACAGATTTAGTTAATTTTATAATCCTCCACTGTGGAAATTTCATTACTTTTCTATCTTTGGGCATACAATGATCTTGCCCACATTATTTGGAATATTTTGTATTTTATTAATTATATTTCAACATGTAAGAATTGACATTTTTTTTATCTTAAAACATTTTACTGATATTTCTGACTCTTCTTCTTGTGCTTCATTCTGGTTATCTTTATTTCTTTGTGCAGCAGTACAGATTTATGGAGGCTATCTAAAACTCGGTCGAGAAAGATGGAACATAAGCTGATACATTCAGACCAAATTTGGAAGAATAGAAACATTTGAAACAGACAATACCACTTATTTAGTGGCCAAGGATGATTACATGCTCTATTAATCCCAAAAGAAGAAAGTTCTGAATTTAAGACAATCCTCTCCAAAGGAAGATTAAAGGTTAAAAATACACACAAAAACCCAGTGTACTGTCTAGTTTTACTTCTTTGTCATCTAAAACTAACAATCTCCACTGAAACCAGTTCTGGAGTCCCCCAACCCCCAAATAATAAATGGCTATACATAGTGGGTAGATGACTGATTGATAGACAGACATACTCTGTAACAAGTCCATGGACTGGACCACAGTATACTTTATATTCTGGTAAATATATAATGCTGTTGGGAATAGTTATTTAGCCCAGTTTTCTCCAGATAATTGGTAAGAACCGAGGGAAAAGTTTTGTAGCACTGTTTCTGTTTTCAAAAAGGAAGCAAGTTATTGGAGACTTCTGCATTAGACTGCAACACAAGAAACTTTTGTATGTGTAATCTGTAGTAAGTCTGATTTAGTAAGTCTTATTCTAATTTTAGGGACTCTTACTCTGAGGTAAATATATTCAACACTTCTAATTCAGTTCAGACAATGTGCTAAGCTTATTTTCTTCTCCTTTTCCTTTTGAGAGAAAGAACCACAGTGGCTTTTCTCTCTTCTTCTACCTCGATTTCATCTGTTTATTTGCACCTCCCACCCTTTCGCCAGCTTTCAACAGCATTTTCCAGCAGAAATAGGAAAATAGTCCATCTCCGAATTCACAAAACTGGGGAAAACTTCATCTTTCTTGTGGCGAAATAGAATGGTAACCCTGGTTCAGTATTTCCTGGTTTTAGATTTCAAAATATTGTTGAATTATAGTAGTTGTGTTCACTAGGAAAGAACTGTTATCTGAATAAACTGGGAATGACAGTTTAAGTCCTTTATATTCAAAGATGTGTTCATCAAGGGCATTCCTCTAATGGCCAATACTCTTCAACTAATAGACTTAATTCTAACTGAAAGCCTTTGAACTATTCTGACTTCTTGTCACATTTAATTGAGAACAAAATACTGGCACATTAAACACTGGTATATTAAAATGATATACCACACTTTGGGAAAGATATGAACAAGACTAAATGCACATTGGTGTGGTTAAAGGACACAGTCATGAAATGTATGCAAGTCAAGAAGTCTATACTCATCTTTGTTTCAGAATAACCAAACTATGAACCTAGCATATGCTTATAGCAAAATGTCAAGCTATTATTATTTAATGATCAATCCTAGATGTATTTTCATAGTTATAGTACAGTGTAGGAGCATGATTTGGATGATTTGTTTTCATTCTATCTTACCTATGCAAACTCAATACTGAAGTTAGTAAGAGAATTGCTATTGCCTCTTTCTTAGGCTAGCACATTTAGCAATAGCACTTGGACTTATGTATCACTTCAAAGTGCTTTATAGCTTGCTCTAAGCTGTAGCTAACAGAGTTAGCATGTTACTCCCAACAATCTGGGTCCTCATTTTATTGACCTCAGAAGGATGGAAGGCTGAGTCAACCTTGAGTTGGTCAGAATTAAACTCCTGGCACAACTAGTTGTTAACTTTCTAAGCAGTTCAGAGAACTGGTGGTTGGAAGAAATCTCTTGTTTTTTTCCACTTGACCAATCACTTCCTAAAGGGCAGCTCTAACAAATTCTGGAATATTAACAACAAACCCAGACAAGATACAATGAGCAATGTCTAACCTGAGATTGTGTGATCTAAATTTTCAAAAATTACATATGTACAGAAATAAGATGGGCAATTGTCCAGACATAATTCAAAACCTCTAGAGTACCAGTTATTTTGGCTTTCCCCGTTTATCTACATTCCAACATTTGTTGTCTTTAAAAATGCTGCATTATAGTTATGAATCATGACTCTTTGTAAACATCACAACAGTAGCCCATTTTCATTTGCTAGAAAGCTTCCTGAAATAAAAGGCGTGTAAAAAATAATTTCTTTCAAACACAAAAGCATTGAGTGGTTTCATCCATTTGGAAGTGGTTTGAGCCAGAAGTTTGATACTTCAAATGATTTGAAAGTTTTGTGCACTCCTAATTTGAAATATGGCTATTTAAAAATTAATGCAGCATTTGACAGTGATAATAATATAATTGTAAATGCTCTATTGCTCAATATTTTGCTACCATACATGACTTCTAAAGTACCAAATCTGTTTATCCAAAGATACAGTCCTGTGAAGACTGTGAATCATTGGAACGCAGTGCCTCCCATTCCTAAGCCCTACAACCAGGATAGAAGAATACTATGGTCAAAAGTATTGTAAGCCACTCCAAGATCAAGAAGCACTAGGACGGATGTATCGACGAATGCATCACCCTCATGCTGCTCTGCCAAAAGTCATCAACAAGTGTGAACAGGGCTGTTTCTGTACTGGATCATCCAGATAATCTGTTTCCTCCAAGAACCTCTGTAACTGTCATTCGGCCAGCTTTTCTACAACCTTCCTCAAGAAGGGAAGATTGGAAACTGGCTAATAATTGTTGAACGGGGAAGGGTCCAGTGACGCCTCTTGAAGTGGGGGTGTAACCATTGCTTCTTTCAGGTCTGATAGGAACATCTCCTCTCTCAAAGAGGCTGAAACCACCACGTGAACCCACCATGTGGTCATCTCCCAGATTGCTTTAATAACCCAGGAGAGCCAGCACCTTACCAAACAGGTGGCTAAACTAACAAACAAAAAAACCTTATCCACTTTCTTGGATACAACAGAATCAAATTCAGTCCAGACAGCATCACAAGGTTGTCCCTTGGACTTGTCTAGTTGGAATCTAACTGAGCGATTTTGTCTGCCAAGTTGCAGAAATATTCCTCAGTGTGATTTTGCAGATGATTCCATGCACTCTCCGCCCCTAAGCAGTTTATCCTAAACAAGGCCATTGGACACCTATCAGGAGATGCAACAGGGTGGAGAAATAGCAACTTTTCACTACCTTTATCACCATGATGTAGACTCCCATTTCTGTTTGGTCAGATACACTCTTTGACTTTCTCAAAACAGTGCTCCAGGCATCACTTCTAGCATTTCATCTCCTGGAATTCCTCAGAAAACCAAGGCGGACTCTTGTATTGGTGTTCAGAAAGAGGCTGCATAGGAGCAGTCTGATCCAGAGTGTCAGTCACATGCCTACGCCAGGCTGAACGCAAGGTCTCAGCCAAACTGTCTCTGGGACCCAAAATGGTCCGTCAGTTGCCTGGGGTGGGCCAATCTGTTAGGTCCTTACAAATAACAGAAGTGGCAGATTATATATACTGTAGTAGCAACTAAGGCTACCATTTTTTGTGCCTACTTAAGTAAAAATAAATTTACTTTTGAATACAAATATATCAGATTGCTAAGCGTGATGGGAAGTTTACCTGAAAATAATTCTCTTTACTTGAATGTAGTTATATACTTTGACAGTATTTCATCTATTCTGCAAACAACCAATAGGTTATGGGCTATTATGTGAAGAGAATAGGAAAAATGTACTGCATTAGTGACCTTATCCTATTACACAATACACTATAGAGAACAGTTTAAAGTAGCCCCTGGCATAGTTCAGAGTTCTGCTTGGAACTAAAGAGAATACAATATATAAATGGACATATTTGAAAAGATCAAAAAAATACCTCCTCCACATTCACAAATGAGAGGAAAAGCTAATAATTTACTGAGGTAAATGGGAAAAAATCAGTAATTTCTGACACCCCCTGAAGCTAAAACGTCTGTAGGTACATACTTGGTATGATTAAGCTGTCACTGACGCACATCTCTTTTTTATGTACAGAATTCCAAAAGCTAGTTGTTGTTTCTCATTTCAAGAATTCCAGCTGTGCTTCCTTCTTCAGTACTTATCTCTTAAAATATTGTTGGATAGTGATTGCCTACAGTGTAGTCTTTATATCTTGATTCGTTGTCACAGAGAATCTTTGACTGCAGAAACATTCGTCTTGATAATGTATTAATTTAATTTACATAAATGTGTTGACAAAGCTTTTGCCATTTCTTTTTCCTGATTTTTTACCCCAGTTTAATATTATGATACTCTCTATTTCAAAAAGGTGAGATAATATTCAAAGAATAACTTTCTGTTTTATTTAGATTATACATCTGGAGAAAAAGATTTGCTGAATGAGCGGTTGTGTGTTTTTGGGGGGTTTTTTTGCATTGAAACAAGCTACTTCCAGTTCATCTTTTTTTCACCTACAACCTTAATAAGTTTTAGGTGCTGTACATGAACATTATAACCTTTTCAACCTCATGCTATTTGAGAAGCTTGGTATTAAGAATTTCAACAGCCCTAAGATGTTTCTAAGTCAGCTGTACAAGCTGGAACAACTTGTGATATTGGTTTGATGCCACACTGTAGTGTTCTAATTGTTTTCTAGTAGGAACTATGCCATTACACTTATCCTGAAGCAAACAATATTATCAATGAATGCCATTAACAGTTCTGAAGTTCTTGTAACTTCAGTCACAATTCAGTGAAGCTTATTCGTAGATAAAGCTTAAATACATGATACAAGTCAGACTATCTACTTGAAAGAAAATATTTAGGTCAACTGGAACTGACCTGAAATAGATCTTATGACTTTTTTTGAAGATTACTACAAGTCTCATTATTCCCACTGAGAGTAATAAGAACAATGTTTATCCTGGCTTGCAATACAGTAATAAGAAATTTAGTTCCAATTACTTAAAATGCATCATGTGACAAGGCTGCAGCAGAAGGCTTGTGAAATTCCGGCAATGGAAAATGATCATTATTTAGCTTAAAATGCAGTTTTGAACTCTCTGAAAGAACAATCAAACAAAGCACCATATCTTAATGTGGCAGAAAAATAAAGTATTTGCCTAGCTTTCTCTCCCATGTGCTTTTGGTTCAGAGACTATATTTTTCACAAATCCTCCAGGAATTACTTATTTAATCCCAATATATATTCGGCTTTAAAACTTCTTTAAAGACAAACATTCAGTGATATCCACTTATTTATTTATTTATTTATTTATTTATTTATTTATTTATTTATTTATCTATTTATCTATCTTATATACTGCCCCATCTCCGAAGGGCAGTTAAAAAACAAACATTATTTAGCTTAAAATGCAGTTTTATATCCTGCCTTAGAGGAAAGTAGATGTGTGGAGTTTGCCATGTTATATTTTCACAACAATATCATGCCCTAGTTTTATTAATTCCCCAAAGTAAAATTAGGAATGTGCTTCAATGTAATGGATAAAACGGATATGCCTGTATTATGAATCCTACTGGGTTTAGAAAGATGGTTTGGGAAGCTTAATTAAATGGGCTAATATATTCTAAATTAAAATCTTTATTATTTATCAAAACATTTAGAAGTGACAGCATTTTTTTCATGTATTGAAGTATACTTTGTGTATGCTGGAATGCTCAAATAGGGTTAAAAAGTAGAAACAATAATTTCTTGATTTTTATTCTGTTTCGGAAGGACAAGCAGTTGCTATGAGGCATGCATGAATTATTATTGCAGTTTAGTACAGATTATTTGCAATTTTATTGATGACTTGATAAGCATAATCTGTATGCAATAAATGTTGCTTTGCCTCTTAAAAATACCATTCTTGTTTTGCTTAAACTAATAAAAATAAAGATGTTAAGACCATTGTCAAGTGTAGTGTGTGATGTAGTACATAACAGCCTAGCTGTTAGAAGTGTAGATATACTACAGTTTGTTGGTTTTATCTCTTTTTTCTTTTATGGAGAGTCCTGATAATCTGTGTTTATAAGTAATTCAACACATGGAATGTGGATTGTGTGTGAAATACAGAACGTTTATGATAACTTGCTGAAGTAGAAAATGCACAGCACCTTTCTCCTTGTTGATTTATTTTGGTGCTGTTATGGCAGTGTAGTAAGTTCTCTGCTATAATGTTATCTATTTTGTATTTATTGTGCTGTTTCTTCCGTGAGGTATTTAGAAAGCAGCACAGGAAGGATACGAGCATAAGGAAGAAATAGCTGTAGAAAGTTAGATATTGAGGAAGCATGCTGATTAGGAGTCAGGTCAAACAAAGTTGATTGAGGATTGTTAGAAAGAAGCAACAAATAAGGCAAATAAAAGACCAGTTTAAGCTGAGCTGAATTCATAGACTTTGGAACATTTGAGGCAAAATAGTAGGTCTATTTTAAAAACCAATCTGGGTAAGAGCCAAGTGGAGATGTTGCTGTTTTTATAAAGAAGCATGTAAATAGGGCAGTTAAAAAACAAACAGAAAAAGGCTGAGGAAGAAATTGCAGCAAACTTGGCAGTGATATTTCTTTTTTTTTTCCCCTCAAAAAACTATCTTAGGAATCTTAGTAGTAACTGTAGTGTTTGCAAAGTTCCTGAAAGGTGGAGAAAAAAAGAATGATAAGAACATTGTGTTTGCTGTTAAGCCATTAACATTTATATATTTATATGCATATAATTTTGTGTAGAGTGCTGGATCTGGGAATCCGCTGTACAAATCATTCCTTTCTACTGTTTGTTTAAATTATCGCCACTCTAAGCTGTTTTGTGATTTTATGCCATAATTATTATACACAGCTTGCTAACTTGATAATGTGTGTACAGCAAAGCAATGCCTTACACCGCTTTTAAAGATAGTAAGTAGCAATAATGATTAACAGGCCATGCGTTATCTCTTGTTTGTTTCTATGTCATTAGATTGTATACCACAATATATGGCAGTTAACAGGTAGTTTTATTAGAGGTATAGGTTTGGATAAATATCACAGTTTGCTGTATGAATGTGAACTGTCCCAATCTAATGACCCAGTATCTGGAGGCTATTTGGGTCTGGGTAGAGCAAAGCAGATCTCAGCTCTATTCTAACATGACTGAGTTACTGTTGCTGTTGGACCCCTCAGGGTCTTGGATGGGGCTGTACTTCCCCTTTCATAACTAGTGGGCAACTTGGGGGGGGGGAAACAATGTCTAGTAAAATATATTAGTTGCATTTGAACTCTCATTGTATTTCATTAAAAAATCCTTAGCTATCATAGTTTGAGCTCAACATAATTCCATCTTTATTATACAATTTACAAAAAGTTGACCAAAACAATCTTAAACCTAGATTACTTCAGTGTGTAATTTCAACAATCATCCCTATTCCAAATCATGAACAATTTATGAAGCAATGTAAAGTTTTAGCTAAGCTAAAAGTTTGATAGTTTAAGTAATTACATTATATTTATTTGCTGTATTACATTCTAACTTACAAACCCAGAGTTTGAGCAGGTACTCAGATTAATTAAATCAGTTGTTTGGAAGTAATACGGCTACAACAAATATAATGTTAGTCATAATATCAGGTTATCTTCTTTTATTTAGACATAGTCTTGAACACACTTCCTTGCAAGTAATTAACACTAATTTTAGTACAGGTACCTCTCTAATGATGAGTTTATACCAGAAGCCTATGCATCAAAATTTTATCATATGAGATTCAGTATCAAGGTGAAATGTCTTAAATCAGTGTTTTAATTGCAGAAATATTGTATTTTCCTAGCATTGAGATCAAAATACTTTGTTGCTATGAAAATGTTCTTAATCTGAACAAATTTATTCAGGATCCTACTATGTAGGACAGAGGTCTCCAAATGTAGCAACTTTAAGACTTGAGGGGTTCAAGTTCCAGAATTCTCCAGCCAGCTATGCTGGCTGGAGAATTCTGGGAGTTAAAGTCCACAAATCTTAAAGTTGCCAAGTTTGGGAGCCCCTGATGTAGGAAGTAGGTGCATAGTGCATCCTCAGGTGCTTACTGGGTATTGCCAATGAGAACAGTACTGAAACTAATGCACTTGGCCCCACAACTACAATACTTTTGAAATACAAACGGGGGATGGGGTGTTTCTCCTTGGCATTTCTTGTTTAGTGTACTGTTTGTCCAGTGTTAATTCCCACTTTTCTGGGGGTTGGTTGCTGGAGAGAATGTGTTTTGGTCTTTTTGTTTCCTTCTCAGTGTATGGTTTCTTTTGAATGGTGTCTAAAAGTTATTCATCTTTATGTATCTATTGATGACTGGTGGCAGGGGAGGACAAGCTACTGTATATAAACAGGGAACAAATCAACACTCACTAGCAATGATGATGCTACCTAGTTGGCAAGCAAACAACCAAGCTTAGAGAACACCTCTGAGACTCCACAGTGAAGACACTATTTACAGTTGCCCTCAGTATTCATGTATATGGAAGAAAATTTATCTAAAAGAGCTCTAACAGAAAAGAGCAGAAAGAGAGAGAGTTTCAAGAAAACTCTTAGAATGTGAGAAAGAATATTTAAAAACATGGCAAACAAAGATGAAATGGATGTTTCCATATTATCGCTTTAAAAAGAGATACTGGTCCTTAAGAACTGGGGGGAGGGGAATCCAAACTACTAATAATGTTACTTAGTTGGGTATGAAACATCTGCAAGCAACCACCTCAGGAGAGCACCAAATACTCCAAATTCAAACTATTCAGACACCAAGATTAGATTTCAAATTATTATCTTAACCTTTAAAAGCTCATCTTGTCAATAAACTTCAAGAAGCAATGCTTAATAAGGAAGTAAGTCTCATTAAACACAGTAGGAAATCGTCCAAATACAATAAAAGAATACATTGTTAGGGTTACGTTATGATAGACATTCCATAAATAGTAATGCAATAATTTTCTTTCCATTCTAGATATTTTAATGAGAACCCAGATTGTGGGGGCAATATGCTGATTCTGTAAACTGCTTAGAGAGGGCTGTAAAAAGCACTATAAAGCATTATATAAGTCTGTGTTATTACTATTGCTATACAGGTCAAGTAATACAGAAGAAGCAATACTCAACTTTCCAAAACAGCAAATTCAGTGTCATCTACTGATTCTTCTCCTTCTGCTCCATTATCCAGTTTTTTGTACTCTTACCTAACAAGAACACCACATCTGGAGCAGAGGTGGTGAGCATTTGATCACTCAGGAAGGCTATCTTCTTCCAGGAACCTTTAAATTTGACTTTGCCCTAATCAAGGACTCTAACTTTTTCAAAATGTTAAGAATATTCATGTCCAAACAGAGGATTTCACACAAATCTTGGCATTGGTGTCATATTTGGGGTCAGCTATGGGTATATCTGAAGGAATACTCCGAAAGCATGCATAGGATTATCTGTGTAAAAGACAAAAGCCATAGGAGGCCTTCTCTAATGAAAGATGTCCTATTTCTCTTAAAACTGGTCATTCTGATTTGCATTGGTATATAGACACTATACATAAACATTGGTATGTGCATACTTTACACAATTCTCTACCCACTTCTGTCTTCTTCTTCTTTTTTGCTTAAGCTTTATCTAATATTGAGGAAATAGTCACCTTAACTGCATTTCTTCATCTCATTTCAACTTTCCAAGGATTTCCAGAAAAACTGCCAGCACTAAGTTAAAGAGACTGCCACTCTGAGATGCTCTTAAATAGGCAATTGGTTTAAAAAATTATTTAAAACAAACCAACAAAACAACCAACATTTAAGCAATTAACCAAATGAGAAAATGAAAAATGCCACTCTGAAAATAAAAATGCATTCTTATATTAAATAATATTCTCTCAGTTGTAGCCCTCCAGATGTACAAAACAATATTTCTCCAAACTCTTAACCAGTTTGGCTTTTGGAACTTATACAAGATATGTGGAAGTTATATTGCAAGAAGATATAATAAGGCCTTGGTTTTGCTTACTCATTAGACGGTTGTTTTCCTACCTCTTTATTTCTCCAATAACTGGAAAATAGCCACACAATGTGCATCTGTCTTAAGAACCTCCCAGTCCACATAAGGGCTTAATTCTATCTGTGCAAAGGCCTTCTTGGCCACAGCCATGAGTTGTGAATCCAAGATCCCCTAATAGTGCACCCCTCTCAAAGGGATCAGTGTGGTCACATTCAGAACTAACGATGGAGTGCTTCCAGATGTTGGTAGCCCAGTGATCACTCTATCCTATGAGAGTTGAGCTTCAACTTACTTCTTCCCATCCAAAAACCTACAGTCTCCAAATGCTGAGACAAGACCTAGAAGGCATCATCTGATTAGCCTGGGGTTAAAATGTACAGCTGGGTATCATCAGCATGCCAGAGATGTTTGACCCCCATGACCTCATTCAGTGGCCTCATATAAACAGGAAATGTGAGTGCATTGAGCCCTGATAGCACTTGGCAATAGCACTTTAGATTTATATACCGCTTATCAGTGCTTTTTACAGCCCTCTCTAAGCGGTTTACAGAGTCAGCAT
>JAOYMU010000001.1:76444603-76455575 GCA_025802295.1 Psammodynastes pulverulentus | reverse complement strand
CCCATTACAAACCAGCGCTCGCTCCTCGCTGGCTTCCTCCGCCCACCTGTCCAGGGAGAGAAGACCGAAGCGGAATGCAGCCGGCGCGGGAACCACCTCGGCAGAAGTCCCCCCTCCCCTCCCCAACCTGCCCGGGAACGTTCCAAAAGAGGAATCCCCTTGGTCGCGCGCGGGCATCAAAGGGGAATCTCCTCCACCGCCTCGCCTCTCCTTCAACGCCGCCGCCCCGACCCCTTCCTGCCAGCCCGACTGCAGGTAGCAGCAGCAGCCCTCCACCACCTCCCAGTCCTCACCGTGCTAAGAAGAAGGAGGGGTCTCGTCCGTGGCCTCCACTCGCAGCGGCTTGCCGGCGTAGCCCAAGCAAACGACGGCCGGCACCAGCAACCCCTATACCTGACCTACTTTCCGCCTGGCTTGCCGCTGAACGTCGCACCACTAACCTACTTTCCAGCCAATGGCTTCTCCCCCCGCATCAAGCCCCTGCCCGCCTCTTGGCCAATCGCGGGACGGGGTTTACGCCTGCCGCCCAATACTGCTCCAAAAGAGGATGCTTAGGTCCCGCCTTCGACAAGGCCGACCAATCCGAACCGTGCGGCTGAAGAGTAAACGAGTCAGAACGAGGATAACACTCTGCTCGTGCCCGCCCGCTTAAACGATATTGTAACTTGCGAGAGAAGGAGGGGGGGGGAGCGAGCGAGCGGGCGAGAGGACTGTCGCGCGGGTGTGCATGCGCTCTCGCTTGCTCTCGCGCTCCCTCCCTCCCGTCCTGCGAGGAGTTGCGTATGTAGCTGCTTGGACCGGGTAAGACCCGGATGTAAAGGTCCTGAGAGCCGATCGGGATCCCCGTTCGCCCGGCTATCCCCCTCCGGTTGTGCCGAGCAGTGTTGGGTTGCCTACATCTGTTTCTGCGTGCATTTGCTCCTTGCGGACCGATAACCCCCTGCTTCCCTCTCCACCCAACCTTCGTTTTTTCCCGCTTTTTACGCATTGCCTCGTAGGGCAGCTACTTTCTGTCCCCAAATAACATTTACCTATGACAGATCCTAACACCTCCGTTGTTAAATGCGGGTAGCAGCCCCTAATTGCTCGGCTGATCTCGGAAAGCAAGCAGTGTGTCGGATCTGGCTAGTAACTGGATGGGGAACCACCAGGAAATCCTAGACTACACTGGGTAGTGAAACGTGTTCCAGAACGCAGGAAAGTAAGGAAACAATTTGCCATTGCTACCAAAAATTGCACATTCTAGACTCCAGGAATAGACTGTAACTTGAAAGAGACTAGGTTTTTTTTCAAAGCTTTGGGGTAGATAATGGTAGGGAAAAATCAGTGGTATTTAGAGCTTCTCTGAATACCAGTAGACCAGCCAATGGTTTCTGAGTCATCTGTTTTTTAACTACAAAACCAACAGAAAGTTACCCTCCCAAATCATATTTCTGAAACAAAAACATCTTGAATATTAAGCGTTCTTTAATATATTTTGCATCGACCTCCCGTAAGTTGATCTCAGTGCCCTAGTTTAAAAAAAAAAGTCCTCCAAACCAAAAGTTCCTATCTCTGAATTAAGGAATCCTTGTGAAACCCAAGTTTTATAGTCATTCATGTGAAGCCTTCTCCTGCTCATTCATTTGGTTTTCTTTACAAGTATGTGCTCTGTAACACTGTTCCAGTATACCCCATTTCTGTACTGATAAATCCTAGGCCTACTATAAGAAACATACAGGAAAAAAAAAATCTAGGAAGGTTGATACTTAATAAAAGTGGCTTTCTTCATTGCTGATCTCCAATGCAGAAAAATTTCCATCTGTCATCAGCCTGACTGCTGTTCAACTGTTCCTGGCAAAGAACACACCCCACCAGCCCCCCCCCCCAAAAAAAAGGTGGTGGTGGTGGGGAGAGTGCCTAGCCCGGCTTTGTAGTAATACAGACAAAAGAATGCTTTAATGTGAAAAAAATGTGAACTGTGAAAAGTCTTCCTTATTCCACTTTTGATCAAATTATGCTCAGTTGCCTCATTCCTTGTATGGAATTATCCTCATTTTGCTGTTTAACTACAATTTATCAAGTAAAACAGTCTCTTAAACTAAAGTCCTGCTGATTGATTCTTACAATGAACTTTATAGATTACTTTTTCCCAACAATTCCCCCAATTCCTCTTCAAATATTAAAATTTTCTCATGTGTTCAGATGACAGCCTCATAAATTTATAACCAATCAAAGCCATGCTGCCTAGTTACTTGCATGCAGAAATACTCAACAGACAACAGTGTATATTCAAATAAACTGCTGTTTCCTGGTTGTCATCTGTCAATGAGGAGAGTCACCTGGAGTGAGAAAATGCATTTGATAATCTAATACCTTATAGGGAACATTAAAAGTACATGTCGAGTCACATGCATTGTCATATAATTTGGATGGCCCAGTTAAGATTTAATATAAGAGGCCAAAGGAATTAATCTTTCAGATAATAATCAGAAACAATCAGATAAAAGCTGAACCTGAAATAATCTGTGACCTGCAAGTTGTGTTCATGCCTAGAATTTTTTTTACAATACATTTATTAAATTTCAAAATCAAAGATTAAAATACAAACCAACATAAAAGGAAACAAAATAAATGGAAAATGATCCAAAAAACTATATCAAACAGATTTATAAGATGATCCCTGGCTTTCTTTTAGTACAGAGGTAACAATAAGACCATCTCTAAGTTTAAATAAATAACATAAAGTATCTTAAAATACTAATAATTAATTTTAATAAAAATGAATATTCATGCAATATTCTGTTAATTTTATTTTACACAGAATTTTAAAGTTTTGCAGTCCCCTTTGATCACCGCTCTGAATTTCAAAAGAATGTTGGCCATGGGCTTTCTCATAATTTTGAGACCTGAAGATTGTAGGGAGAAAAAAAACATTGTTGTTCCATGCAAAAGAGAGGAGCAAATAGAAAAAGACCAGTCTCACATATATGAAATAATCTGCCCATTCCATATTACTGTCTGCCCTGTGCAGAAATGTGAATTAGAATTCCTAAGTAAATGCTTCTTTGCTATCGTAGTTAATGAACTTTCTGCAAAATTATGTAATTTTGTCAAAGTAATTTGGTACTCATTTAGCATTTTAAGGAAACAAGGAATAAAACAAGAAGTTGCTATCGTGAAGAACATGACTGTAAAGCCGGTAGGTCCCACTGCTGTTACTTTATCACTTTATAATGGATGAATACGTGTTGCAGTTTCTATTTTATTTTATTTATTTTTGGCCTAAAACTTCTCTATCTTAAAACACACTCTGCTACTCTACATATCTATTCTTCTTTATTATTGTAAGTAAATTCAGCAATGATTACTGTAGTGGATATCAAAAGAACTTATTTTTTTTAAGGTATTTTTTTTTTACAACAAATCCATCTTTCATTTAAACCAGGCATGTCCAAAGTCTGGCCCGGGGGCCAGTTGCGGCCTGCGTTCAAGTTTAGAGTGGTCCGCAACCTCTTCTCCCCGCCGGCTCAACCTATCACTCATCCCCGTCAGCCACCATTTTTCCCCTAACCACACAGCGGTTCCCGCAGCTGTCCCCTGCTGCCTCTTGCTCCACAGCCACCCTGCTCTGCAGAGCATCTCAGCCATATTTTTCACCAGAAGATGGCAGTAGACCTGAGTCAGCACTCTTGCCGCTTGACCCTTGTGAGCTTGTGTGCCCATTTCTAAAATGGCGACTGTAACTAAAAAAAGGAAAATTGACAGCAAGGGCCACCGCTTTCAGGACAAGTGGAAATTAGAGTATTTTTTCACTGAAATACAAAACAACCGTGTCTGCCTAATTTGCCAAGAAACTTTGGCTTTTTTTCAAGGAATTCAATATCAAGAGGTTCGACATACATGCACGAGAAGTCATTCTCGGTTATGAATATTAACAAGAACCGCGTAAGGTTGAGACTAAGTGACTTTCACTTGTGTGATATCTTGCGCATCAAAACTACTGTTTTTGAGCCAGACCTGGCCTATATAATGTAGTCGAGATCTCAGTATCATCCTTCACATTAGTGTAGTTAAGTTATTTTTTTAGTCTTTCATAAAATAGCTCATTTGCATTTAATGTTAATGGTTCAAAGAATGTCAGGCTGAATGGTCAGCCCCCACACATTTTCACCTCACCAAATCTGGCCCTCCTTGCAAAAAGATTGGACACCCCTGGACTAAGGGATAGGAAGAAGCCGTTCAGGAGGACAGTTCTGAAACTTCAATGACCTTAGCAAAGACAATCAATGGAGTAGGAGGATGAGAGAGAAAGAATGAGATCTATCATTCTTGTTTGGGAGGAGGGTATTATCAGTATGATAACTTGTCATACGTTAAACATGTTGTCTGTAGTAGATGGCACCACCAAGCTGAATTTTAAAATGAAGCAGGTTCAATCCTGGTTAGTATTTGTAATGGCAGATAAAGTGGTTCTAGTTTCTGTACTGTCACCGATAAAATACAGGGCTCTAGTTTCTATATTGTTGCCAATCAAACTATGTACACAGAGCCAGCAGCAGCCAGACTCAATTTGAGGTAGTTTTTATTGTCATCTTGTTAAGCATGCTATTGGTAATAATCTGCAATGGAAATTAGTGTGATTATAATTCAAAGGTTTTTCTGTTTCATGGGGATTGATTAGCTATCTTGTGCCAAGACACAAATAAATATTATTTGCATGTAACCCACTGTGATGTTGCAGTGTTAGAGGTTTATTTTGGTATTATTAAAAATGAATGGGAAGTATTAGTTCTTCAACTATTGCTACTACTACTATCAGTTGATTGCTACTATCTAGACAGTATAATAAAATCAGTAAAGTCTTGTATAGATATAATGGCATAATAATCCTTGTTCAATGAATCTACTAACTTTATCACACATGGCACAATTGCCTGCGTGATCCTCTTCAGTCAATGTGGGTTTGGGGGAAAAGTATATATATAAGATCACCGATTTCATTGTTAAACAAAAGAAAGGGGTGAGACATTGGCTAAAGAGAAAGGAGGAAATTTTTCCCCAAATGACAGCCACACAACATAATTTCCTGAGAAAAGCAACCTATATTCTACACCTCAAATTTCCTAAATTGTGGGTTAATGAAATGAATCAGTGTGCAACTACTGTATATAGTAGTCGTTTAAAGTCAGGAAGATAGCTTTGGTAAGGGAAGAAGCAAGCAACACAGCAATTGCTATCTACAATTAGTAGATTTTAAATCCAGTCCTAAAATGAAAATGAAGTGGTTAGACCCTCACGGCCTGCTGACAGCATTTCGTAGATCAATGTTTTTCAACTTCTGGAATTCCCTAGCCACCATGCTGGAGAATTCTGGAAGTCCACAAACCTAAAAGATGCCAAGATTGAAAAACATTGGCTTGGACAGTTTAGGGTTGAAATGTACAGCTAGGTATGAAAACACCACTCAGAGGCTGTACTTGGTCCAGAATGCAGTGGCTGAGGCACTTACGGGCATACCTTGGTATGCCAACATAGTAAATCTGCTTCAGCAGCTGGATTAGTTACCAGTAGGTTTCAGTTGCAGTTTCAAGTGCTGGTTATCGCCTTCATAATAAGAGGCTAGTCACTTGAGGGATGATAATGCCTGTCCATTATGACAAAGCTGGCATGTTCCTATGTTTTGGAACAACATCTTCCCTGAGGTATGTATAGCCTCCACGCTTGCCTTATTTATTTTTTTAAAAGCCCTTAAAACTTGGTTCTTTTCCCAGGCCCTGGACTAATTTGGATGGGGAGATACTTCATAATGTTCTTTACTATGTGGGTTTATTGTTGTTATGGTTTTCCTGTGACACTACGGTAGCATTTCTTCTCAATTGTTGTTTTCATTTCTCGCAATAATAAAATGGCAAGAAGCCATATTGCAGTTTGCGGGCATTTGCAAATGAACAACTTCGACATGTTGTGAGAGAGGCATCTGGGGATGCATGTTGCTCACCCCTGTCCTAATACATACAATTAACTATAAATTGAGTCCTATTCACTTGTTATATCCACAGTATGTAATTTCGTTATATGAAAAAATGCTTCCATTCCATCTTTAGCAGTTTACAAAGAACTGACATAATTTTCTTGACGGTATGTTGGCACGGACATCTGCGTGGTGGAACATGATGTATGAATTCATGATTGTATAGGATTTCTGATCACAAGGAGCTATCATGGAAACAATGGTTTGAATCTAGGTTTCCCTAGTGCAGAAGTCTTCACCACCATATATATAGAAATTCACAGAAGGCAATGGTATCATTGTCGAGGTGAGTAATATATTCTCCATTCAACTTTCCAACCTGTATGAGATATGTCCTCAATCCTCCACTTTCTGAGCTCCTACAATACAAAGCCAAGAAGCTTACTCCATGGGGATGCAATAAGCAGATTACATGAGAGCACCTGGTTCACCACACCAGTCTGAGCAACATTAGGGATTTGGTACATTGATGCTTCCTATCCCAGTCAAGCCTTGCAGTTAGGGCAATGAACGTGAAATATTGTAAATCACATGGTGTAAAAACACAGGTGTATCGAATCATAATCAAGTCAAGTTGTATCAAGTCATAATCTATGATTTTGATTTATATCTATCTCAAGTGTAGTCAGCCACAGGGATGACCTTGGAGAAACTACTGTGTGTGGTAGCAGTTACACACATGCTTTAAGCCTGGAAAATGAATAAAGGATTAGAATAAATTCAGTCTGACGCTACCTTAGCTTCCTAGGAACCAGAAGAAGAAAGGGAAAGCAATCAGGATTTCAAGATTCCGTAACTATGGTCCATATGAACCTGTTTCCTGACTTGATCGGTAAAGGGCTGACATCAGTGTGGTCACAGGCAGAATTACATTGTTTTAATTAGGAGGGTTAGGGCCAACCTCACATGGGCAGGGACGGGTGTTAGATGTTCCAGATAACAGGAGTAACAGCAGAGAAGATCTTCCTCCTGGACCCCACCAGCCAGAATAATTGGTCTGATGGGATTCACAGCATGCCTCCTCTGCCGGCCCAAGTGGTACAGTCCAGTCACAGTGGGCTGAGTAGGTCCCTCAAGTAACCTGGACCCATGCCATGAAGGATTTTAAAAGTGATCAGTGATCACCAACTGTGTAACACAGGGCTTGGTACTTTTCATAGGGAGTGAGAGGTCCTACCCTTTTTAATTCTTTACTGCAACTGAAAGTTAGACTTAGAACTTAGACTTAGAATAACTTTGTCACTTTAAATGTACACTAATGTACATTAATTGGCATACATTAAAATGAAATTTTGTTGCATACAGCTCTCAAAGGGTCTCCACCTCTAATATACACTATATAAACATGACAAAATAAATAAATAAATGCAGAATTATGCATATATCCACATATATTATATGACATGGAGAAACAACAGTCTAGTTCAGATATATACATGTACATGGTGAGAAAAACGAATCTTGCAAGTTTACCAGAGGGATGGCATAGGGAACAAAGCTGTTACAGAACCTGGTAGTCCTGCTAGAAATACTGCGAAACCTCCTCCCAGAGGGCAGCAACAGAAACAGACCGTGAAGTGGGTGTGTGGGGTCTCTAACAATGCTTTGAGCTCTAAGCACATAGCGCTTATAAGCAGTATCCTGAATAACAGGAAGTGAGCTTTCTATAATCTTCTCAGCTGTCCTTACCACTCTCTGTATGGACTTTCTATCTGAAGCACTGTTGCCACCAAATTAAACATGCAGTTTGTTAAAATGCTCTCAACCATGCCTCTGTAAAAAGTGGCCAGGACAGAAGAAGAAAGACGTATTCTCCTCATCTATCGCAGGAAATGCAGGCGCTGGTTTGCACGCTTCACTAAGGATGACATGTGGAGAGACCAATTCAGACCATTAGTGTTGTGGCCTCTCGGCTGCCGGCCCCTTCAGCAGCCAAATCAGAGGAGGAGGAGGTATGGGACTCAGGGTCAGCATCAGGGCAACCTGGGAGCTCTGAGGGGAAAAAGGGAATGGAGCTGGCAGAGAGAGAGAGAGTCAGAGGCAGAGCCTGCACCATCCATCAGCCCTCAGATGGAGACTCAACAGCCCCCAGGTCTGGAGGTAATTGATGAAGAAGAGGAGGAATATCTGGGTCCAGTGCCTGATGCATGACTGCACAGAAGGCAGAGAAGAGGAGAGCAGTGAAAAGCTGTGGGCTGATCCTGGGGAAGGAAGAGCCACTGCTGCTAGCAAGGCCCCACCCTAGCTCTGGGGATAAAAGAAAGGGGGCGGAGATGAATAGATGTGGCAGACAACTATTCATCTTCCAGTTGGATGGACTTGTAAGCCTGCAAGAGAAACTTTTCGGTGGGGCTGCCGGCATTCCTAATAAAGGAATCTTTTGAGTTACATGAGAGAGTTTGTCATGTTTGGGGAGCTGGATCAAAACAGTTAGTTATCTGCACCCCCAGATACTTAATATTGTTGACCACTTCTACAGCTGCATCCTTGATACTGAGTGGAGTATGACTTTGCCAGCTCTTTCTAATATCTATAATGATCTTCTTCATTTTATTAACATTTAGAACCAGGTTACTTTTATTGCACCATTCCACCAGAGCATTCACCCCTTCCCTATACAATGCTCTTCCCTTATTTGCACAACATGCTAAAGAAAATGAAACAAATAAATAAGCACAGACTACACTTGCTTAAGCCACTGCATCTTAGTGTGATGTGTGAAACAGCAGGCAGTTATTTCATGGTTGTTTGTGGGTTTTGTTGTTGTGTTTCTGGCCAATTCTTGATTCATTTTTGTGCCTTCTCAAGCTTGTCATTAATCCATAGCATTGTTGAATCATAGCATATATATAAAAAGAGATCATTAACTGAAAATTGGCTAAACAAGACATGCTTACTTTTTTTATCTGCATGATTATTTCCAGTCTTGCTTGTTTAACAAAGTATACTCAAAAATAATCACATCTTAGTAAGAATGTACATCCATTCCTTTACTTACTCCTTTTCTCTGAAAGTACTCAGGCATTCTGTTTCTAAAAAAATAAATCAAAGCAACCAAGCATGTTTTATAATTTTAATCTCACTGCATGCAGTATTTTTACATTTTAAAAAATATATTATATGGTACATTTACAATGTATTATAATACATTTAAAACTATACCATAATAATTGATCAAGTTATTTATTTATTTATTTATTTATTTTATTATATTTATATGGATGCTCATCTCACAAACAAGTGACTCTGAGTGGCATATAATAAAACTAAAAATAATATATTCAAGCAAGTATCAATCAGTCAAATATTTATTAAAGTCAAAGACCAATACAATTAAAAATACTCAAAGTTAAAAGTTTGAGAATAAAATAATAACAAATAAAATATATATTGAAACCATAATTTGGCAGTCTTTCTATCAGATGCACATAAGCAAGAGCATGACCTAAGCTATAAAGTAATATTAGTTCTTAAAGTCTATGGTTATTAGATACTAAAATACAACAGGATGATAATATAAAAAGATTTGGTGCATTAATTATATAAAATATTTATAATGGATTATTCATCAAGTTCTGGCAAATCTTTAGTGCTGCTGTGCAGAATCTAGCTACCTGCGCTGTCGTATGATCTGTTCATCTTTAAGCAATCACTGAAAAGAAACAGTATTGGAACAGCCAGGATACCTATTAATTATCAAGAAAATAAATTTTGTTTGAAGGTCTGTATAAAAAGAGCAGCGAAGAAGAATGTGTCCAGAAGTTTCCACCTCTCCAGAATCACAGGAACAGACTCTTTCAGCCAGTGGTATCCCTTTATATTAGCCATTCAGGACAGCTGAGGGAAATACATGACATTGTGCATGGATACGGCCCATGGAGGCCACGCCCACCCCAGGTCCCAAAGGCAAAAAACATCATGATACGTCATGATGCAGCCCACAACACGATTGAGTTTGACACCCCTGGCACAGAGGATCAACTTAAAACACAAGTATGTTGTATAAATAAATATTTATCCATGAGACCCATCTCTGTTTATATCTGTTGAAATTACTGACAAAAAGAACAAATTCCTCTATTTTCAGTGCGAACAACATTCATTTAACATATATCCTGCATATACTTCAAATATTTAAAAGCACAATTGTCCAGGAGCACCGGAAGAAAAATAGAAACATCAGTGAATGCTTTTTGCATACCACTTCATATTTATTTCCTTTTAAAAGACTTTACTTTACTTTACTTTATTTGGGATTTATAGCCCGCCCCATCTCCACAAAAGGGACTCGGGGCGGGTAACAAGCAAGTAAGGTACACAAATATACAATATAAAATACAATAAAAACCATAAAATGTCCTAAAATTAGAGAGTTACAAAGTAAAAAGTTAAAAAGTTAAAAGTCCTAACTAAAAACCAACAATAAAACCCAGGGACTGGACCGGAAACAGCTCAGGCTAAACCGGCCTGGCAAAACAAAAAAGTTTTTAATTTTTTGCGGAAGAGCGTGAGGTCGGCAGTTGTACGTATATCCGTGGGGAGGTCATTCCAAAGGGTGGGGCCCATCACAGAGAAGGCTCTCCCCCTGGGGGCCGCCCGCCGGCACTGACTGGCAGACGGCACCCGGAGGAGGCCCTCTCTGTGGGAGCGGGTCGGTCTGCCGGGTGTAGGGAACAAGAGCCGGTCGTAGAGGTAACTAGGTCCTGAGCCCTGAAGCACCTTAAAGATGGTAAGGAGAACCTTGAAGCGCACCCGGAAGGCCACAGGCAGCCAATGCAGCTCGCGCAGGATAGGTGTTATGTGGGCATGCCGAGGGGCACCCACTATCACCCTGGCGGCTGCATTTTGTACTAGCTGCAGCCTCCGGATGCACCCCAAGGGGAGCCCCAGGTAGAGAGCGTTACAATAGTCCAACTGGGAGGTAACCAGCGCCTGAGTGACTGTGCGAAGGTCCTCCCG
>JAOYMU010000001.1:76380173-76390227 GCA_025802295.1 Psammodynastes pulverulentus | reverse complement strand
GACGGGGGGGGGGGGGAAGGTCTGACCTGCAGTCCCTACGGCAGCTTCTCCCCTCCCTGGCAAGCCCCCCCCCAAAAAGGGTAGCTGGGAGGTCCTGAGGTTGAAGGATGGATGGCCTCAAAAGGCACCAGCCTGGGTAGCTTCAACCAGGGGTGGGATTTAACACAATTGGTTTGGTGACTGTCCTCAGCGTTTGAAAAATGCCCATTTTCAGCTCTAATACTCATTGGGATTACCGGTTCGCCTGAACCGGTGGAATCCCACCCCTGGCTTCAGCCCTATAGTCAAGACCCACAGCAGGGTACCCTCCCCTGGTCCTGAAAATCAAGGAGGGGGGACCCCTCCCCTTTTTAATAAAGAGAACGAATGGCCATGTGTGAATCTTCCTGACCTGGAAGACTCCTGGCTGTCTGAAACGGGTTTCCATTGTTTTCTCGACTTTATCGTTTATGTTAAGAGTGCAGACTTCAACGCCCAGAATTCCTTAAGGAGTCTGGGGGAATTCTGGGAGCCGAAGCCCGCCCCTCTTCACGTCACTCGGGTTGGAGAAGCCCCGCCTTAAAAAAGCATCGAGCGAGGCGGAAACACCGTTGCCGGCGTCAAAACCATCCTGGCTCTGCGATCTCGACTAAGTTGGTCTTCAGAACGGATCGGGCCGCAGAGGTGGCTATGATCACCGCTTCGGAGGGGGGGGGCTGCTTTGGTCTTGGGATTTGACGCTTGACTTGTTCTTTTTGGGGGGAGGGGGTGTATTTTTTCAAGCAGATGACCTTCTTAGGCACAAATAGATGTCCCGGGTGAAATCCGGGCATTTTATAGCCCCCGGGTCACATCTGGCCCTTCGGCTGTCCCTATCTGGCCTCTTCTGTGGATTGCCTTTATTTTGGAAGCAATTATGATTATGATTATTTATTTTCAATTTACATACAGGTAGTCCTCGACTTAACGACAGTCCCTTTAGTGACCAAAGGCATCTTTGACCGTCCCAGCACCTCCATTGAAATTGGAAACTGACCGGTGTTTTAAGGACGGTTTGCCGTGTCTCGCGATCGCTTTTGGGAGGGTGGGGGGGGAATTAATGATACATTTTGGAACTTTCGCATTTGCTTCTTACAATGATTTTGAAAATAAACTCCTGAAATTATGGTCTTTAAGACTTAGTGAAATCTTTCAAAGCCCCACAGCCATTTTATGACTTTAACATAGCACTAAGGGGAGCTCCAGACATGTATAATTTCTTACCTTCAACAGTCTCAAATTAATTTGCTTCTGTGGCTTCCATGACAGGAATAAAAACATTTTTTTTGTTCTAAAAAAGACAATTCCACCCAAAATATTTGTGTAATTGGGATAAAAATTTAGGATGTCTTTGTAGTCTTGTGGTTTCTCCATTTAATATATATTCCGTTTCTCTATTCATTTTCCTGTTGTCATGACTTTCAACTTCACTTCTGACTGATTTACTTCTTCAATAGTTTCGCAAGATTAACAAGCCGATACTGTCTTCTAAGATGATTTTCTAACGTGATGATGGATTTCCAGTTTAATGAGCCTGAAGATCTGTCAACATATTTCCCATGCACATCCCAGGAAAGGTTTTGTACTTAAATTACTACATGCTTTTTGAAAAAATACTTTTATTTTTTTCTTCTCTTGAAGGAGCCTAGCAATGATATGCTTGGGGCTTTCCCATTCATATAATAAATTCAATTCAAAATTGTAGTTTAATAAATAAAACACAGGACTTCTGTTGTGATCATTGAACGCCAACTATTTACATATTATGTACATTATGCTGCTCTTTAAGAATAATTCTCATTAAAAATATTTTCAACTCTAAGAGATGTATCATTTAGGACAGGGGTGTCAAACTGGTGGCCAGCGGGCTGGATGCAGCATGTACAGGCCATGCCCACCTGAGCTCCACCAAGTGAAAAATAACACAAAATGTCACATGACAGTAATGTGACGCTGCGAATTTGACACCCGTGATTTAGGATAAAACCTCTTCTTCCATTATCGTAGTACATATGGCTCTCACTTAACAACCACTTGTTCAGTGACCGTTTGAACTTGCAGTGGTGCTAAATGAGTGGCACTTATGATCGTCCTCAAAGTTCCTGTCATTGCAGCATCCCTGTGGACATGTGATTGTGATCCATATTCAGGGACTTGGCACCCAGTTTGCAATTATGATGTGACAGTGTCCTATAGTCACATGGTTGACATTTGTGACTTTCTTTGCCAGCTCCCTATAAGCAGAGCCAATGGGGAAGCTGGTAGGAGGTTGCAAAAGGTGGTTACGAGATGTCCTCACTTGACAGTGTTAGATTCACTTAACAATGTGTAATGGAGTGTGTGAATCACCTTAGGAAAAGGGGGAAGAGATACTGCCTAGGAAACAATCAGATGTGTGTGTGAGAGAGAGGGGGGGGGGAGAGAGAGGGGAAGAGAGAGACAGAGAGTCAGTCCCTGGTGACTTAGTGGTCAGAAAAAGAAACTTAAAATGGACCTGCCATAATTAAAATTGATCAAACAGATAAAAGTGGTGGCAGGAGATTCTGTTAACGTAGCCTTCCAATAAAATTCATCTAATATTTTTCCTGTCTAGTTTACTTGGAAGAGCTAACATCAATCTTGCAAGTCTCCCTATTCATTTCCAAAGAGAGGAATTTCAAGAATGGCCTCCAATTCTCGAGGAAAACTGCCAGATGCTCAGCAGTTGCAGCTGCATTTTACAGCATCAATAGTAAGTAGATGCATCAATGACCAACTTATTGAATGCCAAAATACAACTAAGACAGCAACTGGGGCAGAATTTAGCCTACAGCAGCACAACAGATAGCAGCTCATTAATGCTTCTGCATTCTCAAGGGATGGCACCAAAGTGACTTTCGTGTTGTGTTTGCTAAAGGAAGCAATAGCCAAATGGGAAATACCATTCGTCAGGGAGAATAATCCAGTGCTGGAAAATTGATGAGACTTTATGCATCAAAGGATAAAGGATCCCATACAGCCAGTCAAATTCAGAAACTCAAAATAGGGACAGAGGGCATATATTGCGGACTTTAAGCTAGTTGCTGACAGTGTTGGATGGAACAATGTATAATTATCCCTGATTGATTAGTTCAGCGAATAGCTAGCTGATGACCTGAGAGATGTAAGGCAAGACACCCCAAATACCCTGGAAGAGCTCGATGAGTGTTGGGTGATTATAAATGTCCAATTGGAAGAGTTATGGCAAGGGAGAAATGGGAAGAAAAAGAAAAGAACTTATAGCCTGTTTTTCCACCCATATACTCCTTTCAATGGTCTCCTCAGACTCCAGCATAGGAGAACCCGTGCAAATCAGAGCAGCCAGGAGATCTGCGTCATCAGGAAAAAAGAAGGGGAAGGGATCAGAGGCTGTGCTTTTGCTGTGGAGCTCTAGGTCACAAAAGCAGATCATACCCAGTAAAAACGCCAGCATTTGACATAACAAAGAGATGCAGAAATTATACGTTGACAAGGCATGAAGCCAGCAAGTGCCCAGTTTGGTCTTAGACAGCACCTCAGGGAAACTTCACTGGCCCCTGACCCCAAATCTCTGAAGACCACTACTTGAGACAACTCAAGCTGCAAGCATACTCAATTACTCTGTTATTGTTCCTTTAGATTCCAGGCAGAAGATGGAACTTTCTACTGTCTTGGATTCTGGGATAATTATTACATTGATAGATATAGAAATAGGACAGAAACTAAAGTTGCTCAAGTCCTAGAAAGCCCAATGACTGTTGAAACTATCAATGAACTCGTTCTGGAATCTAATGGAACAATAACAGGAGCAATTAAGTAAGCTTGCCTGACCTTGCCTGTCAATTGCAAATTGATTTGGAAGATGCAGGACTGGCCCTAAAGGCAGGGCCAGTCCTGCACCTCACAGTTCCTTTGCAATTGACAATCAAAGTTCACACAGAGTTCATACCACTTTATGTAACTGCACCCTTGTAAGTACCCGTAATCTTGGGAATAAGAGTGTATTCAGCTGCATGACCTAGTTTCAAGGTATAAGGGACATTCTCATTTCTCTTCCCTAAGACACACACACACACACAGTATATATACATATACATATACATACACATACATATAATATACATATAAACACAGATCTATATATACATATACACACACACAACACAGACATACACATACAATACATGGAAGCAAAAATCTGTTTCTTATTTGACTCATGCGGACATCAAATTAGATGTTCCTTGATTACACCATGTTAGATTACAGATGGGAAAGCTTTCAATATAACAACTCATTGCAAAATAGAAACTGCTTAGCAGTGGATTTTAGCTTTAATTTCTCTCTAACATGCTATCATTGTATGTTTATGGATTTCCTCAGAGACTGATACAAAAGTTTTGGCCTGGAGCCTTAAAGCTAGTTTACCCTTTCATTTCTCATATGATTTTGAATCAATCAGACCTCAACAATCTACTGTTAAACACAACAGAAAGAAACCTCAGGAATAAAGAGAATCATCTAATGCCCACATGAATTAATATACAGTTGGATCCAAGGAAATTTTTGTAAATAAAGATGCAGAAGGATTCACCAGATTTCTCTTTACCAAAAGACTGTTCCAGTTTATGATAGGTTTAAAGTGAATCGGAGTCAAAAAGCTAATTAAGACCCATGCTATACTTTCTACAGAGTTTTAAGGCTAGTTCATAGACAAGCTAGGAAATTAGTGGGATAGAAGCCACAATTTAAACATGCACATGAATAATTATACTTGTTGGCATTATTCAACTTGATTAGAATTTGCAAAGTTAAGCACATTTCCACACCTATTTCTTTTACTGTTTTAAAATTGATACATGTAAATTTTCTAATGTACTAAAAATAGAGACATTTCATATTTTAAATGCTTTGATAGGATGGGATACAAAAAAAAGTAAGATAAACAATGGAGCCAGACCATTCTGGACACCAGTGTAAGGATTATTAGCTAGCTATGACTTACAAATAGGCTCCCCACGTATAACTACAACTGAGCCCAATTTTTTTGTTGCTAACCAAGGTAGTTGTTAAATGAGTTTTGCCCCATTTTACAACCTTTCTTACCACCGTTGTTAAGTAAATCACCATAATTGTTAAGTTAGTAACCCGGTTGTTAAGTGAATCTGGCTTCCCCACTGACTTGGCTTGTCAGAAGGTCACAAAAGGTGATCACATGACCCCAGGACATTGCAACCCTCATAAATACATGCCAATTGCCAAGCGTCCAACTTTTAATCACGTGACCATGGGGATGCTACAACAATTGTGTGAAAAACTGTCATAAGTCACTTTTTTCAATGCTGTTGTAACTTTGAACGATCTCTGAACAAATAGTTGTTAAGTCAGGGATTAAATTTCAAAGAGTAATATTTTGAAACACTGAACACCTTCTGTTGCAGCCTTTCAAGAACAGAGTTTTATTATCTATTTTCTATTGCAATAGAAAACCCAATACTACATTTATTGAAATATGCCTGAAAAAAAAAATCAGCTGTATGCACTACAGAGTTAAAATAAGTGTACAACTAGATCTCTTATATTTGCATTATAATGAAACAACACTATTCACAATATGGGTTCTGTTATTCCAATGAATAAGAACATTGGACTTGAAATTTATGCAGTCTTACATTACATTTCATCCTGAGAAATCTTCAAAGCCACAATCATCTCCACCAACTCAGGGGATGGGAACTGGTATGAGTGATACTGAATATGACTACCCCAGCAAAAACCATAAATATCTCCCTGAACCTAATACCAAGGACAGATCTTTAAGATGAAAGCCTGATCCAGCAATTCTATTGCCTGGAAAGGCAATAGAAATCCTATAGAGCAGGCTGATTTTTCCAATGTTGCTTCAAACTAAGGCTGATGGGTCACTCAAATGGGAAATTGATTGGGAGCTCAAAAATATAAAAAATATTTCTTGAGTTATGTCTGCAGAAAATAGTTAGGTTCTATCTGTTGGATTTGTTTTACAATTTATAGTTAGTGACTATTGAGTATTAAGGAACATGAAAACAAATCAGTAAAAGAATAATGGTTCAAAAGGAAAAACAACAACAACCAGAAACTCTTAGTCCTTCAATATTTTGCTTCTTCTTCTCCAATTGCCCTCTGTAATAACATAACCCACCCTCTTGTATTCTCTCTCACAGTATATTTGGTAACCAACCACAGGCATGGCACAAACACAAACATGGCAACTGGCCACTCCCAGGTAAGGTTCGTGGCAATTTGTTTTCAACTGAGGGATTAAATATGTTTATAGATCTTTTTGGTGGAAAAGAATGGGTTAAAATATTTTAATCTTGTCTGGAATGTAACCTATACTTATGCAGAACATTTAACTGACAAATACTAATGGCTTTATCTTGAGTTTTGAGAGTCAATTATTCATTCTTTATTGAAACTTGAAGTTTGCCATATTTCATCTTTCTAGGAAATATGATCTCATTTTATTTGAATGCAGTAAAAGATGCTGTATTTGGCAAGTAACTCAGGTATGCTGCACATCTCTCCACGTCACATATTATAACTTCAAATATTGACACTGGCAAGAAATTTTTATTACAAGTAGGGGAGACAAAATCCAATAGAGCTTATGTGGATTTATTTTGGGGGGGGAGGAAATCCTTCTATAATAACAGGTACTGATAAAATAATTGGTGGTTGCTTATTTATTTTAGGTTTTTTTTCTTAGTTCATTTTCACTCAAATAAGCCACACTGTGTGTTTTTTTTAATTAAATAATTTGCCATAAGCATTCTAGATTTAGAAAGTGCAAATATTTCATGTGTTCATTTCTGCAGATGCTGGAATGACTTGCAGAAGTGTATTTTACAGCACTTTTATTCCTGAAACCCTCTAGCAGTTGAATTTGTTCCAAGAATCTGTTTGGCTTGATTTTCAGCTCTTTTTTTATATGAGAGAGAGAGAGAGAGAAGAGAAAGAGAAAGAAAATCTGCTTGCCTATGGGGGTTTTCAGATTACACTTTTAAAATTAGTAAATTAAATGCTTGTTTAGCTGAGCCCACCACTGAATAATAGTACCTTTAATAAATCCCTTCATTCAAATAAATTGTGAATGAAAACATAAGCAGGTAAATTAATTTCCAGACCATGATTTCTTCATAAACTGATCCTGTACAGAATTATTCCAAAATAAATTTCAGTTCATTTAATGTTTACGTGAATTTGCCTGGGATTGCCATTATAGGCAGTAACGAAAAATGGTCAAAGGTGAATATGGGTACCAAAATGAATGAGATTCTAAGAACTGAAACAGAACATTTCTGCAACATCTTGAGATGAATATAATTTCTTGAACGTAACTCCATAATGAGTTAACTATAACTCCATAACTCCTGAAAATGTTTTAAGTCTTATTTATTTGCTCGTTGGCTTGAATCAGACTTGATTCCTGGTAACCGCATGGACAAGTCCATGCAATTCTCCAGGAAATATTTTCGGAAGTGGTTTGCCCTTGCTTTCTCCCTCCTAGGGCTGAGAGGGAGTGATTGGCCCAAGTTCACCCAGCTGGCTTTTGTGCCATTGGCAGATACAACATTTTAATGAACAATTTGATGAGCTGTTATCTCCTCTTTCCTGCCTGATGTTATTTTTGTTTTTTAATTGGCAAAGAACACCCTGGGTATATAATCAGTCTTTTTCCAATAAATGGTTTATACCAGGGGTCTCCAACCTTGGCAACTTTAAGCCTGGTGGACTTCAACTCCCAGAATTCCCCAGCTAGCAAAGCTTTATTTATACTATATGACCATGGATTTTTGCAGATTTTATACCTCTGAGAGCTGAGAGCTGATGCTGCAGTGTTTCCTGAGGCAGCAAGGAGGCAACAGTGCACTTAGCAGAGACCCAACATTTTGCAACTATTAATATTACTTTTTTTGCAATCATGCTGTAAGTACACTCATATATATAAGTAATCAAGGCCAGTTTACAGAATTCTGGAGCCAAGTACAACTCAGGTTTGGAAATCTCTTCCCCACTGCCCTAAATTGACATTGTAGATGGATTCCTGCAATAAGAGATGCTAAAACTGTTGCTGAAATGAAGCACCACAGCAACTGAATTAAAAATTAAAGAAGTGTTTAGAAGAAACATATAAGACACTAGACTGAAAAGTTTAATGTCTTCTGCTTAAGATTCAAGTTCATCTTTTAGTATTGGTACAAAAAAATTTACTTAGTATGGGTACAAAAAATTATTTATAGTATATAAAGCTATTTTCCTTTCAACCTCTCCGAAACTGCTACAACAATTGTGCTACCTTTAGCTTACCCAAAACAGTGCCCCCCCCCAAAGTATATGGTGAGAAAAAGGAGAACAGGGAGGAGTAATTTTTTTTTACATCTAAGCACTGAATGCACCTTCAGCTACAAACAACCTGTAATGCTTACTCAACAAACTATATTAAGTAGTGTTGATCTTTATTGTCTTCCCTAGAGTTGCCTGGCAGCTTTCTGAAGTCTGGCCAAATTACACAGTGCCCTTTCCTTTGCTGCTCATGCCCACACAATAATGACATGTCATGTAGGATATATGCATGTAGGTCATGTAGGACATATGACCATCCTTGCTCATTCATTCATTCATTCATTCATTCATTCATTCATTCATTCATTCATTCATTCATTCATATTTCATGTTTCTAGACTACCCATCTCCCTCTTAGTAACATGTTATTTTCACCGTTCTGGGTTAAATGCAAAGCCTTTTGCTTTGGCATTTTGGATAAGTCAGCTAACCTGTGCTATTTCTAACCAAAACTGCTCTCTTCCATGGGCAAAATGCTACCATCCACATTTCCCTTTCTATTTGATCAAAGCAAATAGTACCATTTTCTCTGCTTGTTTGCTCCCCCATCTCATTCATTACACATATGCCACATATAAGATTTGGGGCTACCAGACCAGGTTGCAAAAATCTACATAAGTTAGAGGGTTTTGTATATCTTTTGCTGTCATCGTGTGATTATTTATTTTTATTTAAGAAAATTTATAGGGCCACTCAACCCACTCTCAGTGACTCTAAAGGATGCGGCCCAGATTTCGTACCTCAAGCCTCCAAAACCCACCCCATAGCAGGTTGGACAAGCAGGTTGCAGGACTGCAGACCGAAACAAAAGTGACAACAGTTTTTAATCTTTCTGAGATGAATTCCACATAGTAGTCTAAACTGTTTCACTTCTGTTTGTTTTGCTTGCAACTTTTCCTCCTGTCAACTTAAAACATTCAGGTCTCGATTGTAGCGGTTTGCCAATACATGGTCAGGATCAGTGGTGGGATTCAAAAATTTTTACTACCGGTTCTGTGGGTCTGACTTGGTGGACGTGGTGTGGCTTGGTGGGCATGGCTTGGTGGGCATGGCAGGGGAAGGATACTGAAAAATCTCCATTCCCTCTGCATTGCTGGGGGAAGGTTACCACCAGTTCTCCGAACTACTCAAAATTTCCACTATCGGTTCTCCAGAACTGATCAGAACTTGCTGAATACCACCTCTGGTCAGGATGACCTGTTACAAGCTCTGGCCATCACAGGCCCTGACTGGTATACTCTTCTTCTTACCCTTCTATCCCTAACTGGGCAGATCTGCCATGGGTTGCCTTCTCCGTTATAGGAATTGTTCTCTCCTCACTACTCTTCATTCTTTTCTTTTGCTTTCATGGCCCTTTCTCCCTTTTCCTCCTTTGATGCTCTGCAGGTCCTTTTGTTTGTCCTCTGCAGAACTACAGTGAGTTAAACCACACCCTCATTCCACCGTGGATCCACAGAAACTTTGTGGCAATGAAGAATTGATGGTTCAGGTTGATAAACACAAGAAAAGCCACTCTCTTCTCTTTCCTTCCACTTTTCCCAGCATTAGAGACTTCTTCAGAAAGTTAGGGTTTTACATAAAGTCAGGGCTTTTCTTCGGCGGCAAAAGGTGCCGGAACGCTCCCCCCGTCGCGCGCTAAAAAAACCCGGAAGTGATA
>JAOYMU010000001.1:76357450-76369110 GCA_025802295.1 Psammodynastes pulverulentus | reverse complement strand
TGCCAAATTACAGGCAGCTGGCTTGTTAGCAGAAGTCTGCAATTACAATTACTGCATCCTATCTTCTGCGCCACCAACTTCTGAAGGCAAACTATTCCACTACTTAATCAGATGATGTCACCTAGTTAGGGTAATGAAATGTCTGCAAGAAAACAAGCAAACTCAGAGAGCACTCATTTCAACCCTGAGCTACAAATATTCTCCTTTAAATATATATCTAGTTATTGAAGGTGAATATATTTGCTTACTACTAAGTCAACAGATACTGTTTCAGCATTTGCATTTTGTTAAATGCAAGATCATAGTATGAAGTCACACCAATCATTTTAATAAGGAATTAATAACAATAACTTTAATAAGGAAGTCTGAATGCCAAAGATGCTTTCAAATTGTGGCATTGAAGAAGGCTCCCTTGGACTGCAAGGAGATCCAATTAGTCAATGCTAAAGGAAATCAACTCTGACTGTTTTTTGGAAGGACAGATGCAAAGCTGAAGCTCAAATGCTCTGGCCACCTAATGTGAAGAGATGACTCATTGGAAAAGACCCTGAGGATAGGAAAAATTGAAGGCAACCAGAGAAGGGGACAGCAGAGGATGGGATAGTTAGATAGTGTCATCAATGCAATGAACACAAATTTGGGCAAACTGTGGGAGACAGTGAAAGACAGAGACCCTGATGTGTTATGTGCATAGGGTCACAGAGAGTTAAACATGACTGAACAGCAAAAAAACCCCGTCATTTAAAAAATGTTCACGGAAGCTTTATTGAACAAATATACCACAATCTTTTATCTTTACTTTTTGCATTGTTTTACATTTTGTTGATCTTTAATATCACTTTCCAACCAGCTAATAACCTCTCCTCAAGCTACCATTAGACATCTTCCAACAAATAAAGAATTTGCCTCTCATTTCAGCTAGGAATCAAATTTCACAGATATGTCTGTTCTCTCCCTTAAAATGATTTGGGTACCAGTACCACTGAACTTTTCAGATACATATCTGAAATCCACAAAGCTTGCAGAAAGTATAGAAACATGCTACCACTGATTGCAAATAATATAAGATACTGTACATACCTAATTACTTGGAGATTATGAATGCAGAAACACTTCTGTATTCGCCCTGAAAGATGTTGAGACTTGATCAATAAATGCTGTCATTATTTTAGTATCTTTCTACTCTAAGTGAGCAGCTGGGGGGAAAAAAGGCAGAGGCAGCTGCTGAAACCACTTGCAGCCTCTGACCAAATATAATTTCCAGTGGCTTGGAGTGCCCACATCCATAACTAGTTTGCTTTTTACCTTAAAGTAAATTTCATTTTCCACAAATTGTAACTTTCGTTGTGACAGAAAGAGTTCTTAACTCCCTTGGTATTTAATAATAATCCTAGCTGTATTTATTTCATGGCATTTTAAACATAAAATGAATCAGATTTTATTTTTATCTAACACTATTGATTCATGTTTCATCAATTAGTTTACATCCATTTCTGCACCTCAGAATCCCACGAGGTAGCTGCCAGCTAGGCTTTAAGTTGGCGATCGGTCCAAAAATCATCTATCAGCATCTTGGCTGAATGTAGTCAGGAACCAGTGATTTCTTCTTCTGGTCCACCACCTTATTGTCAATAAGTGGTGGGATTCAAATAATTTAACAACCAGTTCACTCAGGGTCAGGCTGGCTGTCGTGGGAGGTGTGGCCCATCTCCATCCTCCAGTTCTGCCACACATGTGGGATGAGCCTCCCAGGACAGCCAACCTGACCCTGGGTGAACCGGTTGTTAAATTACTACCTCCTGCTATCAGGGTGGATCCTGGGTGCTGTGCTGCAATGGAGAAACAGGCAACAGAGCTGCTGGCACAAGGGAAAGAGGAGGGAAAGCGGCCTCCTCCTTTCCTTGCACCAGCTGCTCCATTGCCTGTTGCAAACCGGCTGAATCCCATCACTGACACTATAAAAATCTTGACTCTGATTACTTTTTGGAGTGCTGCTACTGCCACTGAAGTTAAAACTCAAGTGTAGCCTGTACATGAAGTATATGATGTGTACTCCTGACATTTCAAACTATTTACAGTGCAATTGAATATTAATCTTATATTTTGGAATTATTTTTTCTTTGAGAACCTTCTTTGAATAAAGCATGCCAGTTGTTCCAGATTTGTTTGCTTAAGAGAATTAGGTGGCAGGACTCTGGCATAATCTGATCTATGAACATTCATCATATAGCTGCTGAGCCTTTCTTTTCTCTCAAGAATTTACAGAGTGCTGAGTTAGAGATATTATCAGCAGACAGCTTTGTGTACGAATCAAAAACTTATAAGGGAGATTACTTCAAAAGCCTTACAGTTGCTTTATGTTGAAGACTGTGTTTATTGACAAAGAAGTGAGACATATCTGTGTGTCTCCAAGTATGTATATATACACATGCTCTCTCTCTCTCTCCCACACACGAACACACACACACACACACACACTCACACACACACACGCAGCAGAGAGATTACGCAATTGGTACAATAGGAGACCTTCCTAGAGAAGTGGTTTCCAAATGGATTTCCAAGTCCTTTCAAGACTTGCCAAGATTGCAATCACTTTGAGAAGAGCCTGCCTGTGCAAACTTGTTTTAAGGCAAGGAAAATGCAGATGGCCATTATGTAATCATAGAAGAGGACTTCATTCTTGGTCCATTCAGCTTTGTTGACATAGGGAAGGACTATACAAACTTTGTTCAATAAGGTCTTGCATGTGACTGACCATGCAGAGCTATCCTGGAAAAGAAGGTAGGGCCATCAAAGAAAATTTCAAAAATGGGATATGAGTAAACTCAAACGGTACAACAACTCACAGATATATTTCACAGATATAGTCTTCCATATGTGAAAATACATATATGGGGATCTTCTAGCAAAAGAATCTGTGAGGGGATTTGTAGAGGGGCATGTGAGCACTGCACTCAGGTTGGATGGATCTGCCCAAGACTGCTGAATCAAGTGAGTGTTGTAATTATTCATTATAGGGACTATTGAAAATTTTCTTTTGTACAGGGCAAAATCTTTCTTTTCCATGAAGTTCTTCCAACCCCAATGCTTTTTATAGTGGAAAGATTTTTGTGGGATTCAGAGCCTTTTTAACACTACTGTATATTTTCTGAAATATACTATGAAGTTGCTAGCATAGATCTGCTGAAACTTTGTCTTCTATTCTATGTTCTAAGGACAAGCCGACATCTAGAGGTACTGCTGACATAAAGCAAAAATGATTCTCAGGGATGAATTAGCACCCCCCCCCAAGCCATATTACAATATTGTCTCATATGCAACACGTATCATTCAAATAAATATAATTGCCAGACTTCCAGAATAAGCTGATTCTATCCATGGACAACTTTTGATTTAATAGAAACTATTTGCTATTTGGAGGAAGGAATTCAATCTTAACATTTATCCCCTATCCCAATAAAATCTATTTTACAGAAATGTGGGCACTGTCCAGAATAGCAGGAGGAGTAACATTGGAAACTGGAGAGGAAACAGACAAGGGCTTAGATTACTTTCCCCTCATTCGGCCAATAGAAATTAGAAGAGAACAGCATAGGATAAAAGTAAGAATAACTCCTGGAAAAGTGGGGGGGAGAATAAAACCTTACACCTCCAAATCAAACAAAAGAATCTTTAATCAGAAGTATGTTTTTATAACAAAAACCTTAGGGATTTATTCAGTCTCCTGATTAACCAGATCAGGGTTGATTCCAGATGTCTATGAAGTTGCTTACTCATTCAGGTCATGGTTGATTCCAGAATTACACTTTTCAAAGAAAGTGCAACTTCATCAAGCATTCACTGAACCTCAGTTTTTTAAGTCTTTTGGCCAACGATAAGCACATGTTTTGGTTCTCTAGGAACATTTTTATATTGCCAGCAATGAATTGTTTTCTCAGTATGTTTCTCAGATCTTTTAGTGGTGAGTGTTGCAAACCAAGCATCAGTGCTAACAGGTCTTCTTTTTCTCTTTTCTAATGATGAAGATTATCCTAAAAAAGAGAAGTTGCCTTAAACAAGTTGGCAGTTCAAAGAGTTCTTTGATGAGCACAGAAGTGCTTGCCAAAGTTTATATATTGGGCTTTGACTGGGGAACAGCAAGAAACCCAACACTAAGCACTGTAATTGCACTGAATCAAATGTAAATGATATTAAGAGTTGCTTGATGAATAGAGGCTTATTGGTCCTTAATGTCTACTAGATAAACATTATCTGTCTGTCTACTAGATAGACAGAAAGTTTGATTTGGGTTTTCTCAGCTTTCCATTCCAGTAACACATAAATGCTGAATTCTGCCTCAAGCCTGGTTCCAGCATTTAGAATGATGAAATGCACGGTTCGTTATTTATTTATAAAGTAGGCGCCATAGTCTCCAAGGATTTCTGATGCTTAATAACACAATGAATTATAACAAACTATAAATTAAAACACATGCAGCGCAAAAAACCACAATAACAGATAAGAAACCACAAGAGCAAAATAAAAAACACAACCATTCTCCCGCACACCTCTCACAAGATCTTAATCATACCTGGCAGAAAGCTACTTTATCTCATTTTCAGAAGGTTTTCTAGAGAGGAAGATGCTATTCCAAATTAGAGGACCCGTAGGTGAGGAGCAGTATCTTCTAGCCTTACCCTCAGTTCAAGAAAATCAAGCACAATCTGGATGGGTGCAGATTGGTTACAGTATGTTGTCCTACAAAGGAGGAGTGGGATCCACCCGGTTCTGCCCAGTGCAGGTGTTCCGGTAGCTAACTGAAGCCTCCCTTCCACAGAGAAGAACAGGAAGCAAAAACTCCATGTTGGGCCCTCGGGCCCTCCCACCCACCCTGATTCTTACCTGGTCTTTACCAGCTCAAGCTGATTGTCGCTGCAAACCCCAGCTGGGGACTGGAAAGAGGCATGCACACATTTTTCCAGTGCACACGCATGAACCCAAACCAGTAGCTGTGCCGGTAAGATCCAACCCCTGCCTACAACCACTTTGGTACCAAGCCAAAAAGTATTGTTTTAGAGTTAGGGTCAGGGTTAGTGTCTGTGTTGACACTATGCTCAGAGTCATTGAAGTGACAACAGCAGCCACTGTTGAAATTATGGAGCGGTTCTGAAAAATCAGTACCACTACCAACCATCCAATCTGATATATCAAAAGTGCTCCATGTCATTGGCCATCAACTGTTTGAAGAAGCATATTAAAATATTTATTCATATTTCGGTATCAAATCAGAGGAGTTGGTGGCATGGGACTCCAAGGGACTCTCTACTGAGCCATGTGCTCTGCAATATTGATATTAAGGATTTGGAAAAGAGATGAAGATCTGGTTCTTAAGTTGGCGAGTAACAAAAAACCCCTGATTGGATAACTAAGACTTTAGAAACAGAAATAAATTCTGAATATTTTTGATAGATTGGACATTGTAGAAGAGAATAATAAAATGAAATGTAATGCAAAAGAAATGTGAAGTTCCCCCATTTTGGAAAGAGTCAAATGCACAAGAAGGGGGTAGGAGAAATTTGTTGTTTAAAAGAGACTGTGAAATTTTTGATCCTGAAGCTTCAACAATGAGACATGCAATTTTAGATTGCATAACAGGACTGAATTTTTCATACGAAAGGAAGAAATAGTAGCAGTTCTCTCAAGACTGGTCAGAACACAGTGAGTATTTTGTTCATTTCTGGTCCAAAAATTCAGGAGAAAGATAAATCTGAAAAGCAAAAGGCTTCAAAAGCGAGCCTGGATTTCCAGGGAAAGAAAAAAATATTTGCATTCATTCCACCATACAACTTCTGAAAGCAAAAAAAAAAAAAAAAAAAACCCACAAAAAAACCCTCCAGCATCATGTGGGAGGAGAGGAGGGCAGTGTGAGAGAGGTAGTAAGGAGGAGGTAGAAAAACATTTTAAATAGGAGGGTCAGGGAGCCAGGCAGACCTCAAGGGAAGTATCCAAAGGCACAGAGCTGACCTCCAGCACCATGTCATGAATCCACCATTAAAACATTCCAGGTAACACTGGGTTCACTGTTCCTTCTTTATTCGGAAGTCAATGCCCCATTCAGTGGTAATTTTGAACTGTAGATTGCCTTAGCTATTCTGCAGGCTTTCCTTTGAGAGTTTCCTTTCCTTGTCATTTGAACCTAAAGTAACAAGAGCTGTGAGAAGGGAGACAGTGGTAAACATGTTAACAAAAGTCAAGCTGATCAGACATTATCCAGGAAACCAGGGACAAGAATAGAAAACAAAGTAAAACTGCTCACAGTAATATTACTCTAAAGCTGTTACTTGAGAAATATGTCAACAGCTGTGCAGTTCAGAAGCCAGGTGACAATTCAGGGAGGAACATAGCTCCTTACAAAACAATGCAGCAATGCGATTATAATTCAACTCTTATTTTTTATCCCTGCTTTATCTGGAAAGTAAAACAAGAGAGAACTGCATCCCTGTGTTTCATTAAAATGGATTCTGTTTCCAATGAACATTTGGCACAAAAGCTGTCTTGTGATAAGGCCATTTGTTTGCTTTTTGGGGTGGAGTCAATCCATTGACAGTCTTGTTCAGCCAGGAATGAATGGAAATCACACAAAACACAGTTACCTTGCACAAATCCTTTTCTTGCCTGTTTACCATATATTAAGTCAGTTTTGGGGACTCGTGTCTGAACTGTGCCTAATTCATATGGATAAGAAACCAGTAATGAAGACTGTAAAAATTTTATTTGATGTTTTAAAATCGCTCTGGCATTTGATATATTATTCCATGTTATGCTTTTGAAAAAGGGCATTTTCTTGAGCACCGATGCCAATAATATACCAATAAGGCCTTTATTTTGAAACCACGTCTGTCTATGGAAGAAGCATAATTTTTTTTCAGAATACTTTTACTACAAAATTCAAAAATTTCCCATGATTAGAGAATACTTTAAAAAATAAATTAAATAGTGTATACTTTATTGAGCAAAATAAACTACACATCCCCAACCATTAATTATTTTATGCCCCTTTTCTGCAACCTCTTTGCTTCTCTTAAAAATGGAGGGTTATCTGTTGGAGATAAATACACAGAGGGTGGGAAAGAGGGAAGATGATAGAAATATACAGGGCATTGGGTACTTTCACAAAATAGCTACTTAAGAGAGAGCTCAGGTTTTTATCAGTTGCCTGCCCCAGTGAGTATGGCCACCATGAAACATCTATTTACTAAAGTACTGATGAAGTTGTTCCTATTGCCTCATCTTCCTTCCTTCCTTCCTTCCTTCTCTTCCTTCTTAATTTTCATGAAGGTTTGGATTACAGATACCAACTATTTATATTTTCTAAAAATGCCTTTGGGGCCTCAGAGTTTAAACATGTTCCTGCAAATAAGAATGCTAGAGGCTAATGCTCTGATTTTTTTTAAGTGAACATTACCTTTATGTATTATTTCAAATGATAACTTTAAATGAGGGATAATGCCATAAATGTGCTTACCATGTTGTATTTATTTTAATTTACGATAGTGAGACGTCAATATAAATGTTCAAAAAGCCAATTAGAAAATGCCAGTCCAGAGTAAATGGATAATTTAAAATCAGCATCTTTTTTGTAATCCCAGCACAGCACTTCCATTTAAAAATGTACTATATTGACTTAATTGTAATCTGTTACATTTCAGACTCAAAACTGAGCAAGATGCCTTCAAACGCACTTTTTAAAGCTAGCAGAACTTTACATCTGGTTTTCAACCTAAGCAATTAGTTGAAATGTGTTACTCTGAAATTGCTTGATATTAGCAAAGCCAAATCGAGCAAACGTGTTATTACATATAAAGAGAAAGAGAAAGGAAATGAAGCAAGAATCACAGGGAAATCCATCACTTCCCCTGTTCTGCCACTGCTTCTTTATGAACTGTTGAAAGAATATTATTTCATACTGGGAAAAAATAAATCTGTTTCTCTTACAGGGCATGGGGTCCATGGCTTCAATGTAAGGAAAATATGCTGACAAAAGGCCTGCTCTTTCCTCTTCTTTTTTTCCTCTTTTGCTGATGTTTGTTTTTCATTCTTCTGTCAACACTGCATGAAAAAAGATTGTGTAAAGGTGTTTGTAGGCAATTCCTTTGGTATGCTTCCATGGATACTTTCACAACCTGACCAAAAAAGGGGGGGGGGAATCACAATGAAAATATGTGACCTTTAGAATGTGGGTGGTGTTACATCCACATTAGAGGCACTCGCTCAGGAATGTAATATTCCAACAATGAGTTTTGATTTGGAGCTACATTTGACTATGGGCCAGGTAGGTAGCAGTATAGCAACAAAGGTTGAAAGGTTAGGCTGCAGACAAATTCATATTGTTTAGACATGCATACATCACTTCCTGGAGTGTTACATACCTTGTTGTTGGTGTAATCCTGGTTGATTGGCCACTCTTGGAGAAGGTAACAGTGATGCTGAATTGCCTCCATTTGTATGCAATCTACTTGACAGTGGCTTGATGGAGTCAAAACTCTTAGTTTTGTCATCTTTTCCATCTTGCTGAGTGCCAACAACTAGCTCCTTTGCTCGAGCCATGACACACTTTCACACTATGTTGTGAAGCTCACACTTTGATACTTGGTACCCATAATTTGTTTTTTTTAAATTCAAGCAGGATCTCCGACCCTCCCACTGGAGTATCATCCCATGAGTTGAAACATCAGGATCAATGCTTGATTTTGCAATCTTTGGGCAAAGTATCCTTCCTCACAGCTTCTCCCTTGTGATCCTTCTTATCAGGGGCATATGGTGACAGTGATGAGGAAAAACAACAGTAAAACAGTAGCAACAGCAGCAGTAAAAAGAATAAAGCAACCTGCAATGCTATGTTAGTTGTCCATGCCAGTTTTATAAATTAAAGTTCTGGAGAACATCAAGGCAGCCACCACTATTCTTATTCTTAAAGCCTCTAGGATCTAATCTCCATAAATATATATATAAAGCAGAGGTGGTATTCAGCAGGTTCTGACCAGTTCTGGAGAATCAGTAGTAGAAATTTTGAGTAATTTGGAGAACGGGCAAATACCACCCCTAACTGGCTCTGTCCTCCATCTATTCTCTGCTTCCTGAGTCCTAGCTGATTGTCTGGGGCTTCTTTTGTTGCCCTGCACAGGAGAAGAGAGCTGGAAAGCAGGTTAGTGGGGTGGGGAGGGAATGGAGATTTTGCAGTATCCTTCCCCTGCCACGTCCACCAAACCATGTCCACCAAGCCACATCAGGCCCACCAAGTTACACCCACAGAACCAGTATTAATTTTTCTTGAATCCTACCACTGATATAAAGTCTCCAGAGAGTGAAAGAGAAAGATGCTGTCCAGAGGCTTTGAGTGTTAAAAAATCAATGGTCCAAATGTCTTGTTTTAACATGTCAAATATGTTTATCTTGTCTTGAATTACACTACTGGTAGCAGATCTGAATATACCTGTATACCCCAGGAAACACTGCACTGAATGAGAAGTAAAACAGTTCTGTAAATATTAAATAAATGCTTCACATAAGGAAGATACTTCAGTAGATTGGATGACAACTGGAAAAGGAAGAGTGTCCTTCCGAAGAGCCTAGGGAAGCATTTAAGCTCAAATCAATAACCCCATGAATCAGAAAAGGTTAAGAATGAGTGACCAGCTAAAAGTCACCCAGTGAATTTCATACCTCACTGTATGTATGTATGTATGTATGTATGTATGTGTGTGTGTGTGTGTGTGTGTGTGTGTATATATATATATATATATATATTAGAAGATGGATTCAAATAATGCCAACTCTTAGTTGGAGTTCTCAAGCTACTTCCTATTCATGAATTTTAATTGTCTATAATTAAGTGTCAACATTTGCTGACTTGTTTTTTCTTGTCAGTGAATGCATTTATAAAGCTAGGCACTCTGGAATCGTTTCTCCCATTTTAAAAATGTTTTAACCAACTCCAGTTAACCCATAAGGGGACGAGAGCTTTCAGCAGTCTTTCCATCTCAAAAGACTGAACCCTTAACAATGTAGTCTTTCTAGTCAGTCATTTTCTACTTCATCTGGGATTAAGGGCTCAGTTTTTCATGGCCATCCACATTCTTAATTGTACTGAATAATTAAAGGTTATTACCAAATAGGTTGCCATTATCCAGCTGTTAGAAATAAGTAAATAAGTCTGTATAGGTAGTCCTTACTTAACAATTGTTTAGTGACCATTCAAAGTTACAATGGACACACTCCATAAAGGGTACTTTGGAGCCAGTTCTGGAGTTCTGATAACAGCACACACACACACATACACACACACACACACACACACACACACACACACACACACACGTCATACAATCACATTTTGGATGCTAGACAACTGGTCCACTTTTAGGTTGGTTGCAGCATTCCACTATTATGTGAGCACAATTTACAAGCTTTTAATTGGTTTCTGGCCTTTATGGCTAGTTTCTGACAAAAAGCACTCAAAGGAATAAATGGACTTGCTTTGTAACTACAGCATTTCTTTTACAGTTGCCCTGTTTGCTTTATGACCATTGCATTCATTTGATGAACACCACAAAAACAAATAAAAAAATTGGTTCGGTCACATGGGTGCCTTAATTTATGACCATTATGACTTACAATGGAAATTCTGGCCTCCATTAGCATTGTAAATCGAGGACAATTTATATCTATATAAGCATATATTAAAAAGAAAGAGAGACTTGCCTTGTGACAGAAATACAAGACAGACAGTGCAGCAATACAATTTTGGAAAGATAAACAAATGTAGCGGTGAGCTATTTAGTTTTTATACATAGTTATATTTTTTAAAAACAAAGGATGGGTATGAAAATTGTAATCCAGATTATCAAAACAGATTACTTGTACAACATCAGACAAAAGGAACTTTCATGAATAGAAGAAAAACACCCAAGGATTTTGATAGACTGTTTTTTTCCTTTGTTTTACATGAATTAGTCCTCTTTGTTTGGCTGAACTCTATAATTAAATAAGTGAGTAAACCAGATTAATTTCTTGTATATTTTTAATTTAAAATACTTGGCATACAGAAATTAAGCCATGTACCAAAACAGTTATCAACCTGTATATTGCTTCTGTTTGATGAAAGATAAATCTTATCCTTTATTTTATTGCTTTCTACAAAGAGTTACTTAAAACGAAGAGGAAAAACAAAGTAAGAAATGGAACTGCATGTCAACATTCTCAAAATGCTAATTTGCAAAAATGTGATGTAAAATAGTAATAAACCAAACATAGCAAGTATAGATAAGAAGCTTATAATTATTTGTAGACCCACTGTGCAAGGGGCGTGAGAATTTATCAGACATATTTCTCAATATTCAACCAGGGTGGACGATATATGTTTAACGTTGATTCTATATGTGTTGTGCACACTTCTTAATTATTCTTTTCTTTTTTATCTTGTCTCTAATTTTGTCTTTCTTTTTAATTGTCTATTTTATATGTAACATATTATCTTTAAAATAAATAAAGTGTAAATAAAAAATAATAATAAATGGGGGTGCAACTCTGGTGCAGCTATGTAAATTGTGTCATTTGTATTTATTTATTTATTTATTTATTTATTTATTAGATTTATATCCCGCCCCATCTCCACAAAG
>JAOYMU010000001.1:76303005-76314472 GCA_025802295.1 Psammodynastes pulverulentus | reverse complement strand
CCCCACCCCACTAACCTGCTTTCCAGCTCTGTTCTCCTGTGCAGTGCAACAAAAGAAGACCCAGCCGATCAGCTGGGACTTAGGAGGCAGCGAATAGATGGAGGCAGGGCCAACCAGAGATGGTATTTACTGGTTCTCCGAACTACTCAAAATTTTTACTACCAGTTCTCCAGAACTTGTCAGAACTTGCTGAATAGCACCTCTGGTGGAAATGTACAAAAAAAGCTTATATTTATATCTACATCCTCCAAGATTCTTGTATTCATACCATTCAACCAAATACCCGGAAACATCCCCAAACAGTATAATCAGTTGCAATCAAACAGCATAAATAAAGTGCAAACTACTCAATGAAATCAAAAAGACTCATCTCATGAATTCTATTCCGGTGATATATAATTGAGGTTGCTGAAATGAGTTAAATAAAATAAATTTGTGCATTCATTTATAAAATCCACCCACATTTGATTTATATTAAAGCAAAGTATAACTAATTGAATAAAAAGAAATATGAAAAACAAATCTGAATGAATTTGCTTTTATTTTTCACATTTGTTTTTTTAGCTGGCAGACCTGGTTCCTATCACATGCATTATAATGTCGTTACACATATGGGACATACTACTTGTGCAATGATCTATACCAGAGCCTAAACATTTGATAACCTTTGCATGGAAAGTGCCAAAACTCAAAACAGAAAATGAGCAGATAGGGTTTTCCATTGAAAGAAAATTGTAAGATTCATTTTTATTTGCTTCTGCATTAGAGACCTCTCATCAGGGCTTTTTTTCGGCACCAAAAGGTTAAAAAAACCCGGAAGTAATAGCGCGTGATTGGTTGAGACGCATCACGTGACGCGGACTCTAAAAAGGTGCCGGAACGCAGTACCGCCGAGTTCCGGCCGAAAAAAAGCCCTGTCTGTTTCAAAGCTGAAGAGCCAGCGTTGTCTGAAGACGTCTCCATGGTCATGTGGCCAGCATGACTAAATGCTGAAGGCACACGGAACCCTGTTACCTTCCCACCAAAGGTGGTCCCTATTTTTCTACCTGCATTTTTTACGTGCCTTCAAACTCACCCCATTATGTGGCACTAGGGATTCAGACCGCTGAATTGCCAACCACATCCCTTCTTCCACATATCCAATCCCAACTCAAAATTCTAAAAAGAATCGTGGCAGCTGGCCTGGTGTAGTGATTTAAGGCACCAGGAGACTGTGAGTTCTAGTCCTGCTTTCGACACAAATCCCGGTCAGTGATCTTGACCAGTCACTCCTTCTCATCCCTGGGAAGCAGGCAAAGGCAAACCACATCTGGAATTCTTGCCCAGATAACTGCAAGGATTAGTCCATGCCAACACCAGAAGTTGACACTCATAAATAAATAAATTGGCGACAGATTTGAAGGATTCATAATTATCTGAATTCTGTCTACATTTTATGTAGAACTTGTGCATCAGTGATGTGACAAAATATGTAGTTCTTGTTTGAGAAAAAACTCGTGATATGTCATGCTTGAAGACCAAAATCTGCCAATATTTCCAGTGCTGCTTTGAGAGTTTCCAAAAGCATTTCATCTAAAAGTGCTAGTTCAGATGACACTCTATAAATAATGTTATAACTATATAGCCCCTTGTGTTATAACCATGGTAAGAAATACCTCTATTTTCATCTGTAAATAAGAGTCTGCTAGGTCTATTTCACTAAAATGCTGTGTCCCTTGATGAGATTAGGAAAGTCCCCAGGGGCTTGGCTTGGTCTGTCATAGTGGATTCATGGTAAATCACCAGAGATCCTGACAGTTCCAGTCTTCCATCCTGAGGCTGGATGGTCATCTTCAAAGATACTGTAATATATCCTGCACTAAGGTACTTTCCAAAGCTCTGATTCTTAGCTACGGGAATCCAAGTGTGATAGGAACTCCAATCAACTTTAGAAAGAATTTCCTCCATCTCAGTTTCTACTTTTTTGTGCATGGCATATGGAACTGAAGTTGCTTTGTGAAATGTGGCTGTGGCATTTCTGTGCAAAGCGATTTTATTTTTGATGTGCTTGAGTGTGCCGGTGCCATCTATGAACATGGCACAGCATTATCCAACACATATTTTAATTGATTTTTTAGTTTACTCTTATTGATTCTCATGACAGGAAATACTGTGCACAGCAGCCTCCCTGCCATTCCATATAAATATAATATAAACATATAAATCCTATATACCTTGCTGGTCATTGTATTTTACAGTAATAGGTATGTTCCCAGGTTTTCATTTTTAGGAGAAATGGCTTTCCTAGTCCCCAAAGAGGTGTTCAAGAGGTATAATTATTGTCTATTACTGTAAACAATGTTTGTGGTGTGTCCGGGACTTGGGGTCACTCTAAGTGCTCTCCTTCTCATTGTTGGGGGGGCGGTGATACTAACTTCATTTTTTCCTCCTTCAGATCTTAATCAGTATTGTTGTTTGAGCCAATGCTCATATAGGCCCTCTGAATGTCAGGCTTTTGGCTGTGTTTTCATAACAGGAAGCGGCCTGCTCCCCTTTTGCAATATAAAGGAACTCCATTGTATGTAAGAGAATCCGTACCAGAAATCGGAAATCTATTAGCTGCAACCTTGTTGCCAAGTTTCTGAATATTCCTTCTAAACCAAAATAAAAAGCAAGGCAGGTCTGTTTACTCTCCAGAACAACTTTCTCCAACCCAGTGCCCATTACACATGCTGCACAATGCCCACTTTTTCTGGGCCTGTTCGTTAGAATCTTAATAGGATAACTCAAGGCAGTCAACTCAGTGCTTCTAGACACCAAGATACTTCTGGATACCTTTTTGGATGCCTGTCAAATTCCTGGGCCCATTTGGCTCTGCGTTCTTTGGATAGCCATTTTATATGTTTGTATGTATATGGCAAAGAATTGAGGCCTTTGAACTATGGTGTTGGAGAAGACTCCTGCGAGTCCCTTGGACTGCAAGGCGATCAAACTGGTCAGTCCTAGAAGAAATCAAGCCTGACTGCTCTTTAGAAAATCCTAAAGGTGAAACTCAAATACTTTGGCCACCTAATGAGAAAGAAGGACTCGGTGGAGAAGAGCCTAATGCTGGGAAAGATTGAGGGCAATAGAAGAAGGGGACAACAGAGAATGAAGTGGCTGAGTGGAGTCACTGAGGCAGTCAGGCATGAGCTTAAGTGGACTCCAGGGGATGTTAGAGGACAGGAAGGCCTGGAGGAATGTTGTCCATGGGGTCACGATGGGTCAGACAAGACTTCACAACTAACAACAAAAGTCCTCAGCTGAGAAGTCCTATCAAAGTGGTTGCACTCCTGGTGGTCATTATAACTGAAAAATACTACTCTGTATAAATTTAGTAAAAAAATAGGGGGAAAGCCCTCCTAGGGGTTAGATAATGGGGGTGATTTCCAAGAAGTGTGTATATGATATATTATGATATTTGTATTTTTCTGGTCTGGGAACTTAAGGGAAGCTGAACTATATATACCATAGTGATAGCTTCTCAATACTAGCACCAGGGATAAAAATTACCCTGTCTTTTTTTTCCTTCAGGTTCCCATTTAATTTGATAAAAGAAAACTACTTCAGACATGATTTCACAGCAGACGAGATTTCCCATTAGAGAAAGTCTCAAGGGTGGAATATGGTGACCTTTTCAAGTTATCATCTGGCCAAGGAGTGTCTTTTACTGCATAGCTCTCTCTTTCCTGGTCTGCAGCCTCCTTGGCTTCCCAGCTGTAATGAAATCCTAAAAGGAAAACATCAGGAAGGATATCTCTCCCATGGAGATTTTTCAGTAGTGGTTCTCCTGCCAACTCCTGAAGAGTTTCTCATATCTCATGATGAATATTTTCTTGCTTTGGAAATATTGCCCACCCAATTTCTATACTGGGGCAGCATGGTGGCTCAGTGGTTAAGACGCTGGGCTTGTTGCCTGGAAAACCCAGGTTTGAGACCTGCAATGGGGTGAGTTCCCGTCCATGCCCCACGTCCTGCCAACCCAGCAATTCAAAAGCAAGCAAATGCAAGTAGATAAATAGATACCACTCCGGTGGGAAGGTAACAACATTCCGCGATGTCATGCTGGCCACATGATTACAGAAATATCTTTTGATGGTGCTGTGTCAGTGGCCTTGAAGTGGAGATGAGCATTGCCCCTAGAGTCAGAAATTACTAGCAGTGTAAAATCTGCAGGGACTTCCTTGCCTCCCAATTTCTATATTCTAAACTTCCATTTAGGTGAAAGTTTCCATCTATGCCAGTGGTTCCCAACGTGGGGCCCATGCCCCACAGGGGGGCAATTTGATTTTTAATGGGGGCAATTAAAAAATTAGCTATTAACTGAATTTTTGAAAGCCCGCTAATTTTGAAAGCCTGCTAAAAAGAATTATATGTCACGGGGGGACATCAGGATTTTAGAGATATTTAGGTGGGGCATGGCCAAAAAAAGGTTGGGAACCACTGATCTACGCCAATGTTTGCCTAGTGTTACTGATTACAGTCAAATGAGTCTGTGCATGAACTGTCGAACCTCAGACATTCTGCAGAGTTGCCCTAAACCTACATTTTATATTGAAATACTTCATAAGAATAATACATATTTAATAAACGAGATCCAGCTTGGTGTAGTGGTTACAGTTTGGGTCTAGAAATCTGGAGACCAGGAGTTCTAGTCCTGCCTTAGGCACAAAGCCGGCTGAATGAACTTGAGCCAGTCACTTTTTCTCAGGCCCAGGAGGAAGGCGCTGGGCCAACTTGTGAGAACCTTGCCAAGAAAACTGCAGGGACTTGTTTGTTCAGTCTCCGAGAATCGGACACAATTGATCGGAAGAAAAAAAAGCATGATTAATTCCAATGCTACTCTCATTGTACTACAATGTAATATATGTGTCACATATACTACACACACACTCACAGACACATACTGAAAAGTCAGGCACCCCGAAGAATACAAATCCAAGGAAAACAAAATACAAACAACTTAAGAACAAGGTTTCGTGACTAATTCAAAGGGGCAGTGCACATCTCCCATTCTCAGCCAAGGAAGCGTGTGTTGGCTGCTGGGAAATGCTTCTATCATCAGGTGGTCAGCATTAAAATGTGGAATGCAGTAAACTTTCCCTTGGAAGTGATATCTATTTATCTACTAGCATTTGCATGCTTTTAAACCGCTGAGTTGCTCGGGTCTCAAACTTGGCCAACAGCCCTGACAAGCCGTATCTTAACTGCTGAGCCATCGAAACAACCAAAATGAGACACTACTATTTCATTTTTTTAGTTGCAATTGTAAGAATTTACAATGAACAAAAACCCTACTATGCAGAATTGGATCAAATACTTTTCAAATACTTACCATGGATGATTTCATTCTGGGGCATTTGCAACTCTTTTTGCCTTGCTTCCAGATCATAGTTAATAATATAAAGAGTCCTAAGAGAAACAATAGTCTGATCATGTTTCTACAACTGCAGGTTAAAGACTTCCGTCCATTCTTAGATTTCATTGTAGTTTTTATTCCAAGACCCTTTGAATGCAAACAACAAGCCTTAATGAACTTCTACAGCAATAAAGCTACAACTACATTTGAGTTGATATTTTTATATTTTAATACAAATGTTAATGGCTATTACTGAAGAACTCTTGAAAGCAACCAATTTTTAAAAAAATCATTAGTGAGATGTTCATTTATACCCTGAAGAGCTGATCATGCATATCTGCTTTTCTAGAGAAGTGAGCTAATGCTTACTTCCCCCAATTCCCCACCTTAATGCTGCCAAAAGAGGATGATTGGTTTTATAGTATAATATTTACGAAAGAGACAATTAAAAAGCTATGGAGGAAACAAAAGACCAGAGCACATTCCCCCCAGCAGCCAAAACCCAGATAAGCAAGGATTAACACTAGGCAAACAATCAAATAGAAAACAATACCTTAATCAAAAATCTGCCAAAGAGACAATCACAGAGACGATTCCCACCAACACCAGAAGGGCAAGCTGCTGTATATAAACAGGGAGCAAACCTCACTTACTCAAACTGATGCAGTTACGTAGTTGGGTAATGAAACATTTGCAAGCGAATAGACAAATTCATGGTGAACCAAGGATTCCATAGTATAATCTATTAGGAGTGTGTTAGCTCAGAGAAAGCTGGTTAAAAAAAAGGCCAAGAGTTTCTCACATGGATAAGAATAGCAAGTCTATAAGTCAACATCAGATCTTAGACAACGATCATGAATTTTGCTTGCTAAGGATAAACCAAACAGAATAAATAAAAACCAAATGCTCTCCTGTTAATGGGAAAGCTATTATGCTGCTTTTTTCATTTGGCAAAAGTTAGATCTTAGTGGCATTAGTTGCACGCATGGATACTTGCTTGCTTTACTTTGAAATGGTTTTTTTTTAATCCACTTGTTTCATACATTGTCCTCTAACCTAACAACTTCAAGATTACAAAGCATGCAATAATGCAGTTGCTATTTAAAACAGGAACATTAAAAACACAACTTCTGCCAAGTATTTTTTAATTAATACAAATTGCTTCTTACAGATTTCCTCCCCCCCCCCCATCTTAACTGAGGACAGTTGTTTTAGATAATAATTTTAGATTACTTTTTGGGTTGCTGTGTTGGTGTGTTTTAAGCTTCCAAGTTATTATTGGTGGTTTGCCATGGAGCCCAGAGATCTCTTATTTATTCTATTGCATACCAATTCTGCCCCGAGGAGTTCATTTGCTTTCTTAGATTAAATGATGGAGTGACTGGTATTTGATGATACTTCAGCCTTTACCATTGGACAATCTGTTAGAACTATTTCAAGTAGATATTGAAAATATGGGAATAAGATGGTATCTTGGAAACCAAGAATTAAAATCTCTAGCCACCTCTTTCTAACCTATGATGATTCTCAACCTTGGCAACTTTAAGAATTCTTAAAGTTCCAAGGATGAGAAAAATCATTCTATCCCTTCATATCCATTCCAAGAGGAGCAGGTCACAATTGAAATTGTAAAAGTCATCTTCGAGTATCACCAAGATTCTGGATTCTGCAGGATCCAATCTGAGTTCGTCACCGGCACCAGAAGTGTGTTCTTCCAAGCTTTCAGACTCGTGCTGGAACACATTCTCAGGGAACTTCTCAGTCTCCAGGATGTGTGGATTCTGTTCTAAACTAAATCCCAAATACAGACTGAAACAAATGAGTACTCAGAAATGGGAAGGGTAAAATTGAATACAAGAATTGGCCAAAGAACTAGAAATCAAGACTGGTTGTTGTTGGTTTTTTGTCTTGGTTTCAGTCCTGCCTCTTTCAGGACCACCAAATCTATCTTATTTCTCTATAAGAAATTGACTACTTTGGGGCAGTACTATAAGCCTTGTTCCAGAGAGAATCATTAGCTGGAAGAGGAGGAGCATATATATAAACCACAATTTTCTAGCAGATTGACAACATCCTCAGAATACATACGTTCAAAATTATCCATAACAACAAGATTAGATGGTGGCATGGTTTATCCATCTCTAATTCTGCCAAAACTGTAGTATGAAAGTCAGAGGATGTACAAATATTTTATCTCATCCATAGTGTACATGCAAACCAGGCCCCAAAGGTTTCAGTTCCTGACTCATTGCTCTGTGTCAAGTAGGTTAATGACCTGAAAGAGATCTGTTCATAGATGCTGTGCAGATTCAAGAATGATTAGAAATGGTTTTTTTTCTTGCTGCCATCAGCACTGAAGAATAAAATGGGCTTTTATCAAAATTCAGCTATATTTTGCTTTTCCTACAAAATATTTCACATTTCATTATGCTTAAGTCTTTAGAAAATGAAATAGTCTATAGTTTAGAAAAAAGCATGTTGGAATAAACAGTTTGCTGAGAATTATTTAGCAGAATCATGGTAGATCCTCTGGTCAATTCACCCTCTAGATCTGTATGTCACTGAAAGTAAATAATACCATAGGATTCCTTTCCATCCATTGTAGAGCCAACTTGCAACCAAACATAACTTGATTAGTGACTTGTCCGTGACAGCAAAACTTCCATAAATTCCATATTGACAGATTAGATCTTAAATCTAATACAATTCAAACTGTGCTATGGCAGCCACAAAGTTTGCCTCATCAGGATAATGACAATATGATGTAATTACACATCTCTACGTTTGGGATTCCTGAACACTATCTTAGTTCGATTAGGGTGACTACTGAGCAGTTGGGTGAATGGTACAGCTACATGTACATCTTGCTTCTCCTATTCAAGAGCAGTCGTTCAATGCTGGTCAGTTGCTAGTCAGAAATCCTTTTTTCACCTAATCAAGTCTTTATTTCTTCCACCCCTTGACCAAGACCATCTTCTAACTTGAACATTTCTATATTTGCTGGTTATTTCTGCTTTGTTGAGAAGGGTCCTTCTTTTTTCACTTGGTATGGGAAATACAAAAGCAGCAAGATGGGAAATAAGTATATGGATCATTACAGAAACTATAAGATAGATGATAAATAGATGATGATAGATAGATAGATAGATAGATAGATAGATAGATAGATAGATAGATAGATAGATAGATAGATAGATAGCTGTAAATCTATCCAGCATGTTATGTTCCCCATTATTAAGGAGATACATCAAGTGGAACCAAGAAGAAGGTTGGAGGTTCCGTCAATGACGAATACCAACCCTGCAGAGATAAGATTGTCTCCCACCTTGATATTCTGTTGAAAGAGTCTGAAGACATGGTTTTGCCAGTAGGCCTGGAGACACAGGGAAATAGGGGGTTCATCAAATGGTTTGTTTGATTGTTGCCGCCAGGAGGGTGCGGTTTGTTGGGTTTTATATTGCAGTTTGTTTCTTTTGTAAGCCACCCAGGGTAACTGTGTATGAGTTAGGCATCCATGTACATTTTCTAAATGAATAAATAAAAATATCCCACACTTCCACTTAGGTTTTCCCATGTGGTCTACAACCACCCAGCTCTTAGGAAAGGTATTTTCTTCCATTCTTTGACCGTTGGCTCAAACTTTCCATTCTTAAGCATTAGCAAGGAAAATAATCGTGACAGGAAGTCCCCATCCCCTATGCCTTGAATAAAATGATATTGAATAAAGTGAGGGGGAAGTTAAGTGAGTGACACCGCTGAAACATGATGGGATGATTTATCACTGCTTAATATGAGGGAGATGTAATATCCCAGGAAGGCCAATGTTTTGCCTAGCTTGACACAAGAATCTGAGGCAAGATATAGAACCTAAATGCCCCAGTCAGGTGCATCCAGCACGATGTAATCTTCCTCCTACAGAACACTCTTTCCCTGGCATGTCCTAGTACTATTTATCATTTATATAGCACTTTCAAATTGCAGAGAGGAGGGGAGGGAAAGGAAGGAAGGAAAGTAATTTAAGCACATGTACATTAAGAGGCTGAGTTTGTGTCAAAGTAATACATGTGAAAAAAAGGCAACTGAAGGATGTAGATTCAAATCCATTGAAGGGGAAGGCTTTGGAATTAAATCATACTAAATGAAGTTTCATCTTTTGTTCAAATGACAGGTGGAGAGAAGGAAATGACGAAAGAAAACAGGAAAAATAAAAACCTGTATTAAAAACTATTTAATTTGGATTTGTTAGACTTTTGAGGATTCTATGTCTTATAGCACTTTTATACAAAAACTTGCATAATAACTTCTTTTACACTAATCATTGCAATAATTAATTGAGAAAAAAATAGATGGATCGATTTGATTTAAAAATAGTGAAGAAATACCTGCAACCAATTAGCCAACAAATTTTTAAAGTTCAATTTATTTGAAACGAATGCTTGTGAAGCTTGCTGATGACAAATACTTTATAATGGTCAAAGAGGGAAATGAGGGGGGAGGAACCTGGCTGAATGTCCTCCTTATACTGCTAGGAGCATGACGTTGGCAAAGGGATGGGATAACCAATTCCCTGTACTGTCACTGCATTTGATGTCCCCAAAGAGACTTCAGATTACAGTATAAATCCTATCCCACAAAGCCGATATAATTAAAATTACTTATTGTGTAAATAGGGTGAACACGTTCAGGAAAAGAGGGGGGGAAATGACTAGAGCTGAAAATTGTACTGTAAGTGGAAAGTTCAAAAACCTAAAAAAAACAAAGGCATTTTATGAAAATTCCTAACAAAATTGGAAGATGAGCCAAGCTATAGAAGAAGTCAGACTATCGTATTGCCTAGGATGCCAAATTGTCTAATTCAAATGGGATTTAAATGCAAGAGTCACCATTGCATATTGGTATTGGCATACAAAGGGGCTGTGGTGGCGCAGTAGATAGAAAGCAGTACTGCAAGCTACTTCTGCTGACTGCCGGCTGCCTGTAATTTGGCAGATTGAATCTCACCAGGCTCAAGGTTGACTCAGCCTTCCATTCTTCTGAGCTCGGTAAAAGGAGGACCCAGATTGTTGGGGCAATATGCTGACTCTGTAAACCACTTAGAGAGGGCTGTAAAAGCACTGTGAAGCGGTATATAAGTCTACGTGTTATTGCTATTGGTACTCTAAAGAAACCTATAAGACAACAGAGAAAGGGGCAGCAGAGATTGGGTGTCTTTTCTTGTCCTTGCTGGGTTTGGGGAGAATGGAGTTCTGTAAAAAGACTGTAAGCAGGAGCCTTTCAGGAGCAAAAGCTCCATCCTTTACATTTCTCAGAATTAGTGAAGGAAGAAGAAATTCAGAAGCATTGAACAGAGAAATTAGAAAGTATTTAAAGGCTTCCCTGGAATCTCCACTTCCAGAAAAAGACCTACATGTCTTCTAGTTTTAAACTCAAGGATAGTGCAGAAAGTATAATACATGCCCCAAATGCAAGTATGGACAATAGATGGTCCCCTGAGGAAAAGTTTTGAGTGTTATAAAGAACACTATTCCAGCTGTAAAGTATATGTTGTAATTCTGCCCAACATATAAATTGCTTCCTTCAAAAAAGTGATTTTTGTGTTTTTTTGTAATTTTGTTTGCCTCCATCCCTTAGCTGTCTTCCTCTTTCTTCAGCTTTTCAAGAACATATTTCTCTTTCTGTGGAATGATCTAGAAAGGGCAGAAGGTGCATATCATAGGTGTATTGGCATCTAGTGCCAAATTCTACTTTCATAGGAAAACAAAATAAAAGGAAAGGAAAGAATCATAGGGAAATGACATTTCTACTTTCCAGCATTTCTAATAACATTTAAAATTGATCTGACAGTATTCAGGTCTGTGGATCCAATAACTGTTAAACCTCCAATGAATGGAACAGTATGTCATACTGAACAATGGTCAACCTATTGTGACCACAACTCAGCTGTATTGAAATATTTTGATGTAAGAAATCATTGCCTCATTAACAATATGTTGTGGCTCCTTCTGCAAAGCAGCCTCCAAGGCATGTCGTAGAATTGTCAATTTTAGAAAGGACAGGCGGGAGGGAGGGGGAGAGAGAGGGTGGGCGGGA
>JAOYMU010000001.1:76270969-76289669 GCA_025802295.1 Psammodynastes pulverulentus | reverse complement strand
ATTAAAATTTAAAATACCTCAAAGACCAAACGTTAAAATTACCATAAATTTACGATTTAAAATTTAAAAGACCCTAATGAGAATAGCCTTCTCATTTCAGTTTCACTCTATTAAATTGGTCTGAGGGACTTCATGAAAAAGATAGAAAGTGGAAAAAAACTCAGTGGTGTCTAATTTGGGGTGGGGGTAAGGGCGGGAGGGAGGCGAGACAAGAAACCACCAGGCAACTATGAAAAAAAAAGTGATATCAAAAGCAAAAGTGGCCAGATCATAAGCCGGAGTGCCAATATAAATGAGAAATATGTGCTAGAGTGCAATGAGCATAAGGAAGGCTTAAGCTGTTCCTCCGCCTTCTCAATCAGAGCTTTACTCATAGACAAAACTCCCTCCCTCTCTCATTCAACTCACTTAGGCTCTCCTCCTCCCTCATTCCTCTCTGCCTAATTCTCAGCGTGTGCTTTGCCTACAGCGCGACAGAGTCAGATTCCTCTCACTGACAGTCAAAGACATCATTTGCACTTAGTTAATTCAGAGAAGGACCTTCCAAACCAAACTTTACTGAAAACTTTTTATTCTTCCTGAAGAGAAAAGAGGAAGCAGAAAGGGGAAAAATCCAACTGGGTGAAGAAGTAATTGTGGGAGAAGAAAAGCCTTGCCTTTTTAAAAAGGAATCACAACAACTTTTGCTACAAGGATGCCTTTGCTTCTGACTAGACGATTGGTGTTGTTATTTTTCTGGATTATAGTGCAAAGTTCCCCAGCCTCAGGATTGGAGGGGCATAGTTTAGTTTCTGATTGCCCATCCTGTGCTCTTGGCACTCTCTCCAAGAATGTGCCCAGCTCCCAGCCTGAGATGGTAGAAGCTGTAAAGAAGCATATCCTGAACATGTTGCACTTGAGAGACAGACCTAACATCACTCAGCCAGTGCCCAAAGCTGCACTTTTAAATGCTATCAAGAAACTTCACGTCGGAAAAGTGAGAGAGGATGGCAATGTGGAAATAGAGAATGACATTGGAAGAAGAACAGAAAAGAATGAATTGATGGAGCAAACATCTGAGATCATAACGTTTGCAGAATCAGGTGGGTGCTATTGGAAGTGGGGGTGAAAAGGAAGCACAATGTGGTTAGAATTATATTAACCTTTCTTTGTAGCTGTTACATTCTAGATGAGGTGGTGGGAATGTAGAGGGAAAAAATGTGAAGGAATGTGGTTCTCTAGAATTCAGTCTTGATTGCAGATGTTTTATTTATACTTACCAAACAAGTTGTACAAGTGAAGTACAAGCATCTAATGTTTTGGGTTCAATATTAAGGGTATTTCCTTCCCTACTTGAGAAAAGAACCAATCAGTTCTAACCAGAATGAAGTAGTAAATAGGCAAATGGGCAAGGAGTGTTCTTTAAAATGGTGAGAGTAAAGAAAAACAGCTACAATCAGTTTCTGAATGAACTCACTGTAAAATCTGTCAAGATGAGGATAAATATTTGTTACTCAGTTCCTAGCAAATGTTCAAGGCAGTAAAAGTGTTAACAGCTACTGTCAGAAAACCTAGTACTAAGTGGGGCAAATAGTTGTAGGCAATCCAAATTGTAATGCTGACTTTAGCACAGTGGGGGAAAAAAACAAAGCAAAGAAAGATGGTAGTCCTAGAGTTCTTTGCCAAAGAGTGCAACTTTGATGGGGTGCATTTTCAACTACTTGTTTTTCAACTCATTTTCAATTCCTGCAAACAGTAATTATTTCAGCTGCTATTAGATGATAAATATATAATTATCTTAAATGTTTAGCATTTGCACACACACACACATGTCCATATATGTTCCTGTGCTCAGACAGTCAAACATTCAGACTTACCAATAATAAGAAATTAAAAAATCACAACTTAAAACTTTCTGGAAATTAATACTGTTCCCTAGTGAAAGCACTTTTCAGTGATGCCAAGGCAGCTTGCAAGGAATCTCATTGTTTTGCTTAGCTCAACATATGGTAGTAAAATTATGCATAGGCACACTGAACATTTTTGTTTAAAAGTTTGTTGGAGCAATATAAACAATTAAGGCAACTCATAGTTTCCAGTTCTGAAAACATGTTGACTCAGATGTTCTGTTTGCAGAAAAAGACATGCCGAGAAACATGTATGATTTAACAACAGACATTCCTGCTGCTAAACGGCATGAATTTCCACTATATGGTTATCCTTGGTATATATGTCAGTGTAGCACTTACCAAATTGCATCTCCCCCCTCACTCCACCCTGGCTTGCTTGAGAAGGGTTTGCTATGAAAGCAAAGAAAAAATGACTCGTTCTATTCTTTTAAAAGATGGTTGGAAGTGATTTTACTTTAGTAGTTTTACTCTATGAAGCAATAAACAGTCAGAAGCAGGGAATTTGATAGACCATCTGATGGGCAGACACTGCATCCAGTTTACCACAGAACTCTTTCTAAGACAGATGGAATGAACTGTGGTTTCTCAACATTGTGTGAGTTCTAGAGGTTTGTACTGTTTCTGCTTAAAACAGGCTTCAAAGGCAACTATGACATGCTTCAATTGTGGTACGCAGCCCAATTGGCTTACAGAATCACATGGTTAATATTTGTTATGCCATTGCCCAGAAAGTGGCCAATAATCCAGCAACTCATTATTTCTTTCAACTAGAACTTATAAATGTTCAAACTACTGTGATTTGTCTTTTGTAGGAACAATCACGATTATAATTATGTCAATGTTATATTTGTGATGTTATCAGTATTGACTAGAATTCAGCATAGCAAAAGCAGGGGGGGGGGGAATCCTAAACTCTCCTGAAATATATGTTCTTCTGTTCAGACTAACTTACTTCAAGCATAAAGACCTTCCTCAAGATCATTTCTCTTTTTTCACCAGTTTATTCCATACTGAAATGTAAAGGTCAAGCAAAGTTTAGTTGCACAAAACAATACTGCATAATATTCAATTTATATGCTGATTATAGCACACTTGTGGTTATCTATCTTTTTAGAACTTATTCTGAAAATAAGAAGCAACACTTTGCTTCTAACCATAAAGAAGTTTATGGAATATGGAGCTGTTGAAATGTACAAGTAGAAGTTAAAACCTGCTTTAGGTTATATTTCAAAAATAATTGAATAAAATATGAGAAATATTCTTTACCGGTATTCTGCTTGTTATTCTTGAAAACAACCATCTTTTCATTGGAGAGGTAGAGAATAAATGAAAATGAATGGAAACATATCTTCAGTTTTGTCAAGCTTAAATTATGAAAATAAAAGCAGCATAGTTTCTTTTCTTCTTTAATTTTTGAAAGCAAATTAATTTAATAAAGGTATCTCAGTGGTTTCAAAAGTATTCTGAGAAAGTTTCTAAGTTATAGTTTATAGAGCTCTCATAAGTACATATCCTTTCTGAGTTGAGATTAAGATAATTTGATGGGGGGAAAAAAATAAAAGGCTCAGAGGTAGCTTTCTGGATGAAATAAGAAATGGACAATTCCAAAGGCTGATGAACCCAAATCACACTAAACTACAGGTATTCTCTGATCCAAGAGACCAGATAAATTCTTGGCAGGTGCTGCTGACAATCCAGATTACTTTTTGTTAAACTAATAATGATAAATAAATAGAAGGAAAATGGCAATTTAACATGGCATCACAATTACTACATTTATTATAACACAATTAACAGAAGATATTTGAAAATTACGTAAAGCTTTTTCACTAGTAAGTTCATATTTACAGTCAGCTAAAATGGTTGTATTTTAAATTGCCTTTGGGAAGCAAGAATGACTATTACTGTACTTATCAAGAATATCACAAAAATGAATATTTCTGCAATAAGCTATGGTAATTAGCTAACACCCTAATTTTACAGTCAGATGACTAATAGCTACCGGACTGTGTTAATCCACTGTTGGATTTATAATATGCTATTGGTAATTAGAAAACCACTTTGGTGTAGTGGTTAAGGCATCAAGCTACAATCTAGGAGACTCTGAGTTTTAGTCCTGCCTTGGGCACGAAACCAGTTGGATGACCTTGGGCTGGTCACTTTATTTCAGCTCTAGGAATGACAAATCACTTCTGGAAAAAACAACAACAACCCTGCAGGAATTTATCCAGGCAGCGTCTGAGAATTAGACGTGATTGAACAGGGAAAAAAATGGTAATTCATCAAGCAATTTTTTTAAAAGTTGTAAATGACAATTAGGAGTAAGGAGGAGATAATATTCACATTCTAGTGATACTGATCAGCAGGTAATGAGGAATAAATGGAAGCTATAACCAAATTTATACCAAATTTGTCTGAATCTGAGCAGGTTTACTAAAAATAAATGTCTTAATGTTTTCAGAGGCTATCTCATGTATATTTTTCACTTCCTTGACATCTAACAGCAAATCTCCACAAAAGAAAATTTAATGATTTTTTAAAATACATTTGCAATAGAATATTGAAAAAAGGCAATTTATTAAGTTTTCAGATTCATTCATTAAAAAAAGGTTTCCAGTGGTTCATTTTTTTTATACTGAACACATAAAAGCAAGTAACCACAAGAGGGCGAGTGCTTTAAGGTTCCTCCCCCTCTTTCCATTTCATTCAAATTAATCTAGCTTCAAGTTTCTTTTTTCTTTTATATCCAACCGGCTCTGAAAGAGAAATTTTGTAGAGCTTATTGCTCTTTTCTGCTTCTTTGTCTTGTATTTTTTTTATCTAGCAGAATTGGAGAATTTCTTTAATAGTAACTTATTGAAGAGTAACTTATATTCAGAAACGAAGCGCAGACAAAATGGGGAAAGGAAAAAAGAGGAAGGGGAGGGCAGCAGAAAGAAAGAGAATACTTGGAAGCTAAAAACTAGCCACTGTTAAGGGGAAAAAATTGGTGTCATTCTTTTTTTGAAGGCTGTCTGACGAGTTTAAATTCTTAGCCAACATGACCTGAAGTGGGTACTCTGTGAGGAAGGCTGGATTATAAATCTTGTCTATTTTGTTTCTTTTTGCAAATCATGTTTTTTTTTTGGCCCATTCTCTTTTTTTAAAAAAAATGCTCTATTTATGATAGTTAAGTTTCAGGTGTACTGGGAACAACTTCACCAATCCATTGATAAGCTAAATAAAGTTGGAAATATTCTTTCAATCTGAAATTCTTTCAGTCTGGGAAAGAATGACAGAAGCAAAGAAATATTGATAAAGGAGACTATGAGACAGTAATCGTAAGTAGTTTAAAGGGGGTACCCATGGCAGTGTAAGATATATGTGAACAAGCTGCCATGTTCCTATATGGACATGTTGCAGATTAATGGCTGCAATAATGGATGCTTAGAACTGTATCAGAACATTTTACCTTGGGGAGATCTTGTTTCCTTCAGTTTTTACATTTGTTTTACTACTTGCCAGTGGGAAAGGTTTTATCTTCAGGTAAATTTGCTTTGCAATGCAGAAGGACCTTTCTCCTTTTTAAAAAAAGTGAATCTTAAGTCAAGCCTTTGATTATCCTTGATTTCTTGTTTTGAGGCAATTTGCAGCAGTTATCTCCAACTTACATTCTGTTTTTATTAATTACCAGTATGTGATATGTATCAGGATATGTCCTGCAACCCTGAAAAGTATTAAGTTTTGAGACCAGGTCTCTCGCTACTTCTCTGACCATTCTTGGTTTAGCTTTTCTAACAAATTGGGAAGGAAAGGAAATTAGATAAAATGAGCCAGAGCATCACTGCTCCAACTTGCTTCAAAACAAGGCAAAAGAAGAAATCCAGGCTGATTGAAAGTTTGACCAAAAGATTTTGAGAATTTTTTCATTTAAAGCTCCAAATGAATCTGGATGTGATTCAGATGGATTTTGGATATTCAGTGAATCACACTAATGGGTGGACTTGACTCATTTTTGGTCACAAATATATGCATTGTAATAGTTCAGCTCAATCCAAATCTATTCAGATTGGCCCACTTGTTAAACTTGGACTAAATCATTTCAAATATTAAAATTAAATTATAGATTTCATTCATCCATTTCAATGATTCAGTCAATTTGTATCAACTTTCCAAATTGATTGAACAGTTACTCTACTCCCTCGGATCTTCCATCAAGCCTTTGGGGAGATTACTTTCCTTGGCTCAGAAAGAAGAATATAATTGTTAAAAAAAATAGGTCTGTAAATTTATCTGTCTAACCAGCTAAAGCCCTATAATAAAATTATATCATTATGAAATATTTTTCATTGATTCTCTTGCTGCTTGAAGTATCCTTGTACACAATCTACTCAAGATGTTGGGACAGTGGCGTACCTAGAACTTTTGCCGCCTGAAGCAGTCTCCAGTTTGACGTCATCAAAATGGCGACTGAGCGGACGGTCTCCAGTTTGACATCATCAAAATGGCGACCGAGCAGCTAAATATAAAAAATGCCGCCCCCCCAAGATATGTGCCGCCCGGTGCGGACCGCACCCACCGCCCCCCTAGGTATACCACTGGGGAAAAAAGACCTAATTTCAAGCACAGCTTTTGTTTTAATACATTTTAACCTTGCCTGTTTCCTTTTGTTTCCAAAACTTCCTGTATGGATATCTGATTATGTATTTGTAAAGGCATTTTTATAAATAGTTCAAGTATTTTTAAATAGTGCATTTTTAACAAAAATGAAACCAAAGTGCCCTAAGATCTCCTTACAGCCACACAATTGTCATTAACAAATAGTAAAAGTAGAACAAGGTTGCCCCTGCTCTGCCTTGCATTGTCATGGAGTGTAAAAAAGATTAAAAGGCAATGCTTAAACAAATATAAATATTTAAGCTGCTTCCAGCTTTAGTTTCCATCATGATCCAGGTTTGTGAAAATAAGAGTTCTGTGTAAAGGAAGTCAATGTTTTCGACATTCGAGTCCCGTGTGGAGATGGGGCGGGATAGAAGTCCAATATAAATAAATAAATAAATAAAATGGAGGATTTATTTATCATTTATTTACATGACTTTCCAGAGAGAGGCAAAGTGGCATTTTAAAGAGGCATGAAAAATAAAAGGCAGTAAAATTAAAATTGTCCCTAAGATCTTCGAAGAGCAAAAGATTAAAAAAAACCAAAACACTACCATACAATACAGAGCTTTTGCAACACACCAAATAAAAAATGAACCAAATGTTAGCCTAGAAATAGGTAAATGTATAGGTATTGTAACTATGAGTCCTTTATTCAAAAGTTCACTTTTGACATAACTTTTACTATACAAATGGCATGTCGTGCATAAGATTTCATGTACCTGTGAAAAATACTGAAATTGAATTGTCCTTTTAAAATTTATTTATTTATGACATGTGTATGCCACCTACCTTGCTATCAAGTGACTCTGTACTGTTTGAATTTAGATATTATTAGAATAGGGCTTTGCTCTTTAATTTTCTTTTGTAAAGGAATGTTATAAACATGACAATTTCTTAATTCTGATGAACCTATTTCAGATAAGCCCTCTTTTCAGGTTTGCTCTTTGTTTCAAGAAAATAATGGTCATTGAATTTATAGTACACAATAAAGGAAAAGGGATTTTCCTGCATGTTTGTTTGAAGCCAGAATCATAGCAAATGACCTTTTGCAGACAGAAACTATTTCTTATCTGGTATCTGTAAAACATAATTTCCCTCCGTATCCTATCTTCTGTTCTTCACCAGTTTCCAATATAGTTCACTCGCATGATACAGGACTAAAGGAGAGACACCTGCTGTAAAATAAACTGAATTTTGTCATGAAAATCTCCTTTTGCCACGAAAGCCTATTTCCCTCTTGCTAAGACAAGGTTTATATTAAGCACATGCTGGCAAGCCAGGAAAGGCTGTGTGGATTTATGGCAGGCTTTGCTGCTATCACACAAGGAAAACACGTTTGCGGTACTTGGGTTGTCAAAAACTCTATACTACACAGCTGCCTTCTCAGCCATTTTCTTCAGCAGGATCTTGGTGTGTGATATTATGAATCGATACATTCTGTGCATGATTTTTCTGCTTTGCTAACTAAATTTAATAGTTACTTATCTGTAAGCCAGGTTCTCCAAAGGCACCAGGGTTCTTTAGGTATTCGTTGCTTCAGCCATGTCAAGACTCTCACTCACTGAATGATTCTAACAGGCGCCTTTCCATTATGAGCATCCAAAGTTGACCCAATGCCATGTTTCTTGCACAGATATACTGATGGTTTTATTTGCTTATTTGTCTGAGAGGCACTGCCTGAAATTTTCAGAGCATTACACAGCTCCAGAGCCTCTGATTGTGTATCCCTGCATAAAAAGAAGTTAATTGGTCTTTTATGCCACTGTACCTATTGCGATGGTTAATTCACTCATTCCAGGGTTCAAATACCTGACTGGTTGCATTAAGCATTTGATCACAGACAATTAGGAAATCATAAAGGGCAGATTAAAGAGTGGTAGCAATGTCCTAGGGAAGAGATATAAGCTTTTGCAATAACTGAATGCCCTCCATCAAAACTTCTAGATTGCTATTCCTGGCTCCCAAGGCCAGGTAAGGGTTCAATTATACTCTAAAGTCAGTTGGTCTTCACATTTGCTCCTCTCCATGTAGAGTGACCACAGAGTTGAGACTGTCTAGGATCTGACATTCTCCTCTGTGGTGGCCCAAATATTGTGGGTGTTCACAATATCTGGGTAATTAAGAGAAGCGAAAGAGCCACTAAGAAATATCAGGTGCTCCAAGAAAACAATAAACATAGTACTTAAAGCTTGGGTAGGAAAGCCTTGGATCTGTCCATTGTGATGTCTCCCCTTGGCATCTCTTGCAAAATGAACTGGAGAAGAAAACAAAGCAAACACAAAAAAACACTGAACAGAAAAGCAAAACAAAAATAAACATGCAAAACACATATAGGTCAATGTAATTATTTCTCCAACATTCCTCTAAATACAGAGTTCTCCCAATTGTTATCATCCTGTCAATGCGAATGAAACACAAAAATGCAGAAATACTTTAGAACAAAGCCAAACCATCTTCTCTGAACTATATAGTTAGATATGAAAAGGCCAGCATTTCTGAAATTTTTCAGTGTTACTACTTTGAACCACAATTGTTTCTCATGGAATGTAAGTTATCCTAGTGAAACAAACATGTTGACACTCTATGCAACATTTCAAGAAAAAGAATGGGCTCATCCAATTGTTACCAAGCTATGCAATAGATATAATAGTAATCTCAAAGCAAAAATCAAATAAAAAAGGTAGAGAAAGAAGAAAAAAAAAGCTCAGAAGTTTGATGATGCATACTTTATTCAGGAAAACAACGACAGAAAGAAGAAGTTATCTTCCCCTCCAACTTCTGAACATCTGAAACATCTGGTTGACTTCTGTGAGAAGCAAAATGTTGGTCTGGCAGGGCTCTTGCATGGCTCCTGTGCAGGAAAAATATGCAATTGGCACAGGAGAGAAATTATAAGGAAAACAGTAGAAAGGATTCTGGAAATTGTAAGAAAAACAGCAGAGAGCAATGAGAAACGGTTTTGATTACTTTTAGCACTACATTTCTTTACAATGGCCCTTTCTCACGTGAAAATAGGTTGAAACTAAGGTACACAGCAATACAGAAATATTGTCATGCCAAAATATTTTGCAGTGCAATCTCATTCTTTTATTCTTCTGTTCAATCATGTCCGGTTCTTGGAGACTATCAAGAACCCTGCCGTTTTCTTGGTGAGGTTTTTCAGAAGTAATTTTCCATTGCTTCCTTCCTAGGGCTGAGAGCGTGACTGGCCCAAGGTCACCCAGCTGGCTTTATGCTTAAGGCAGGACTTGAGTACACAATCTCCCAAGTTCTAGCCTGATGCCTTAACCACTATAACAAGATGACTCATAGAGATATGTTACTTAGACATAAATCCTATAGCTACCGCCCGGGGATGTCCCAATAGTCTAAATTCATTTCTTGAGTATAGTTTACATTTGAATGAAAATCGATTCATATGATAAAGCAGAGAGATTTTTAAAGGTCTCTGCATAGATGGGATGTGTCTTTCCTTAATGTGTGTTTTTTGAAAAACCAACCTTTGATGCTCCCTGTCCACAATAACCTCACCTCATTAATAGGCTCTTTTCTACCCCTCCAAGACATGCTTTATCTTATCGCAGCTTGAAAGGTGAGCAGTATAGGAGTTAGGGAAAAGTCACATATTTGGATGCTCCTCCTATTTTTGAGGGGTTCTTCTTCTGGCAAAATTACTTTTGAAATTATTTTAGCTTATTTTAGAGTTTAGGTATGCTTGCATTTCCAGTTTCTTTTCTGTAATTCAAGCTATAAGTCTGCCTGCCCATTTTTGCTGCAGCTCTCTGTACCTGTGTTACTTTAAATCACATATTTGTAACGCATTGTTATCCATACCTGGCATAGCTCTCCTATGGTTAAACATACATACAAGTGTGGAACAGGTGTTGTTTACCAGAATTTGCAAACATTGGGCTTCTAATGCTGGTCAAATATTAAACCGAAATGGAAACTGCTCCATTATGATTACATGAAAGATACAGCCAGGAAACAGCAGCAGGCCATGGTGAAACTGATGTTAAGAACAGAGTTTAGGGATGGCACATACAGTCGAATAAACCATACAGAGTTGTTTAATATGTTGTGTGAACATACCCTGTATAACTCACAAAATGATGCATTTAGCTTTTCTAGCATGGCCTTGTCTCAGTTCTTTTTCAATCAGTCAGGGAATAATAGAGGCTATGTTTTTGTACATATCCTGTAAAATGTGACATTTTATTTGAAAGAATTCCCATGTTATGCTTAATAGAATTATTTGGCTTTTATTTCCTGAACTTTAGATCATGCCGGCATCATCATCATCATCATCATCATCATCATCATCTCTAGCTTACATCCTTATTTGCAGCATGTGAGGGTCGAGATCCAGATCCTGTATTTGGAGCTTTATGGTCCTGATCTTCTGTGCCAGATTAAACTTCGAAATCCTGCAGAGAATTCTGATCACAGGATGTTATTAGTGATAAAAGAGACAAAGCAAGATTTCCCCTAGAAGCCTTTTAAAATCTGCTCTGGAGACTTGGTGCATTTGGAAGAGTTGCCATAGAAGATGGGGGTCAGGAAACCCCCCTCAACTCCTTCCCCAAATGAAAATCACTTCTACTGAAAAGATCCCTTTATGAACTGATGGGGCCCTAATATTTATGGAACAGCAAAGTCGATCCAAATACTTTTAAAAAGCCTATTGCTGAAAGTGGGTGGCCCTAAAGTAAAGACTGAACTGAAGATGAAATCACCTTAAAGTATTCAAGCAGTCCAATCCTAAATAAAATATCCAGAAGACAGCATGGTGAAACACCTCCATACTTGCAAGAAAAATAGGTAGATGTGTCAATATGTTCATTAAAAATTGGGTCGATTTTAGGAACTCTTTTATTTTTTAATCCCCAAAATGTTTTCTCAGAAATAAATTTCCCTTGTGGCGGCTCAGTTCATTGTTCCCAACCATTTCCAAAGACGTGAACGAGAACAAAACCAACTAACTATCTCTATGCTTGACACTGTGTATGTTGAGCTGCCTGTCTCTTATGTAAAATATCTCCATGTGATCCTTTGCGAAGGGAGGTGTTTATGCACACTGAATCATTTCAGTGATACACTTCAGATAAACCAACTCTCAATTCTTCAAGTTAGGCCAGGTTGGCAAACAAGCTCCACCAGGAATACTAGAAGCTAACTTTATAATAACAACAGACCAGACAATGTTTCCCCTTCTCCTACCCTCTTTCTTATATGAATGACAGATAAGGTGGGGCTACTGTAAGATTCTTTTCCACACTTAGTTTTCCCAGATGGAGCTCGTGTTTCGTTAATGGTCTTCATAGAACTTCCGCAAGTTCTATGAAACACAGATGGATTTTCATCTCTGTTCTCCTCTACACCAGAGTTCCCCAACTTTTCTGGCTTAGCAGACCAGCAGGGGGTGGGAAAGGAATGGTTCTGTATGAGAAGCAGGCATGCATGCCGCTCACGCAAATGGAGCGCATGCACATCCACATCCACTTGCACGCTGCTTGCATAAGTGGGGATGCATGCATGAGTGTGCTCGCCTAGCACTTCCACATCCCGGTAATGAAAGTCTCAAGGCCTGTTAGTGGGCCGTGGGCCGGGGTTGGGGAACCCTGCTCTACACAATCCCTTCACCTCTATCCTGCCTCTATATAAGGCAATACAAGCAACACAATGATAACAACAATAACACAACAGATATGCTCAACAGATATGTTGTAGGTAAGATATAGTTGGTATGCCTTGTTCTTTTCTATTGTTGAAGAAAGTATGGGATTAACCTTCTTCTAAACTTCTTTACCAAAATTTGACTCTTGGAAGATGTTGTTCATAAGGCTTTAATGTGTAATAGAAAGATTCTTTATCACGTGTTTAACATTCAGCTCTTTGAAAGTACTTATCTTTTGAGAGGACAAAAGTGTCAGGGTCAAATCTCAGGGCGTACCAGCCAAGCTCTGTCTGCACATCCATCAGGGACACCTGATGTATAAAGATTCCCTCCCTCAGGGCCTAACTGACAAGATTGAAACAAATTAAAACAAAATTGACAATGATTTTATTTCCTTTATTTCCAATCAATACTGTAGGAATACAAATTTTCTAGAAAGCTACAAAAAAATCTACCACTTTATCAAGAAGGCATCAAAATGTGTCACTTTGCAAAGACATGAACACCTGCAGTAACCGACACAAAAATAGCATTTTTAGAGTGATGAAATAATTGCACTTAACTGTCATGGATATTAAAGGTATCACACATATGTACCGTGAAAGCTAGAATACAATTTTTTTTACAAAGCACTTTTATAAAAAAATTCTCTGCACACAAACCCTATAATTTTCATATTACTATCATACTAAAGATAAATTCACTTTAAAGCCAACACTTAAAACGTTTTTAAAAACAAAGAAGGTACCAGTACCTACACACAGACGACAAATACAAGAATACTGTACTGCCAAAAGGTTTGATTGAAAGTTGTTTTGAAAACTTCAAAATATGTTAAGACACAATTTGCCGAGGTTCATTTTTCTTTTAAAATAGAACTTTCCCTCAGTGCCTAAGCAAGAGGTACTTTGTCATCCAAGGCAGACTGACACCCCTATTCCCAAAGTAACCAGCAGCAGTACAATATTAAAATAACCACTGACCATATATGAATATGCTTAAGTCACAAACCCAGTTTATACACATTACACAAATAAACAAAGTGAGAATTCCATTAAGTCATTTACAAATGTGAACAAATGCATGTGTCAAATAAAAACAAAAAAGAAAACAGAAAGAAAACCTTTTTTTTTTACATAAAATGTACTGATATTAAAAAATTAAAGGCTATTCAGGTTTTAAAAACTGTTATAAAATTATTTTGTCTTTTTCAGGCACATATTGTAGGCTTTTCTTTTGCAGTTAGGAGCCTTGATTGAGAGGCCCTTGTAAAAGAAAGAAAACAAAAAGAGAAACAAAAAGAAAACCACCCTGTGAGGAGGTAATAGGATGTGTGTCTCCCTTGTGAAGCGAGTGCATTTTGGAATTGATACAGCAGAACTTTTGGGGGGACTCTCACAGCCATAGTAATCTACTCAATTGGAGATCAACAAATCCAAATTTACACTGTACTTTCAATTATTCAGTCTTTCTATTCAGGGGAATGGCCAGGAGAAATCCAAACAAGATTACCATGTAGCAACCAAAATAATAATAGTAATGATAATATTAATAATAATTAACCTGAGTAGAGACAAAAATGGGAACCAATTTATGTTGTTATGGACATCCCGTTTGGAGGTGGGCAGGGAGTGATGCTTTAATGCCTCCCCAGGTGCTCCCATCCCCACTTACAAGAGAGTTGGGTATGAGCATTGCAGGCAATTAAATAACTATGTACTGCGGAAGGTGGAGTGTTCTTCCCTGGATTAGCATATATTAATCACGTATATCTGTCCTACAAAACAGTAGGGCAGTATATCTGTCCTATAGAACAGGGATGGGACAGTTTTAGCCTATGTGGATGTCCTTGCTATCTGCATCATGCCCAGGGCCTGTAGAAAGTATGGGCAGACTGGGTGAGGTGACCTTTCAACCTTGCTTTTCAGTATTAGGCAGAAACCTATATCATCTCTTCTGGCCTTAAACCCTCTCCACCAACATGGGAAGAATGTGCTCATTTGGCAGAGGGATTAGAGGATTTTTAACGGGTGAAATGGGTGCAAGTCTTCACCCTTCAGCCCACTACCTCAAAAACTGGATCCGCATTTCAGGCCCAGCCATGAACTGCAAACAAGGTGCTGCAACCCATATGTTGACCGCTCCTATAGCAGAACCACATATGTGTTGATTGTTAGTGTTGTGTTAAAGTTGATTGATTTGTAACTAATTTTCCTACACTGTCAAAAGACAAGGTTGGTTTAGAAAACATGCCAAACCATGGTTTTCGTTTCATGTAACCTAGAATCCAAATCACTGAACAGCAACTTTTTCAGGCAGCCTTTTGGGAACAGAAAACCTTTCACGAGGGAAAAATAATGAAATTACATGAAATGTCCATCAATTTTCTCTTACATTGTTTTGGCCTTCTCAAATAACAGCTGGTGAGATTTGTGGGCTTCTGAGATTTCACCTATTTTTATTTTAACATGTTTAATTCTGATGTTTAATAATAGCTGCCTCATACTCATGTATGTACTACCAACTCTAGGTAGTCTAACTGAGTTATAAAATATAGAAGGCAAATCTTGATTCTGAGTTACTATGTTTGATTATTATATATGATATAATATATATCTGCAGGCTGAGTAAGGAACATTTTCACTAAAAGGCCATCAATGCAGATGTTTTATCAAGTATAGAACAAATAAAACATTGATTCACATAACACTCTACTCTATGGTTCTGATTCTGTTTTCTTGGAAAATTGTGATTAGATTTCTTAAAATTTGGTATTACTTAAAAACTGGTTCATTTATTACAATATGATTTATTTTTATTTAGTAGAATGAGGGATCCAAGCCAATATGTTTTATAAACTGTGTGTCAAGCTTTAATGTGTAACCTGAATCGAGCCAAATATGGCTTATTTGACAATCATCATTAAGCAAACAAAGATTTAATCAGTTGTTGTGTGAACCATGTCTAAAACGTCATTAAATTTCCTTCCTGGTTTGGCATGATGTCTAAACAGAAGAAAATGAAGCATACACTAAGAAGTGAACCAAGACTAAAATTTACCACTTTGCAGCTTTTGAAATTCTATAAATCACCTTCATATTCTTGGTTGCTTTTGTTCCATTTAATTGTCTCTGTTACTTGAAGGTGATAAAAACAAGAAGATTGAGTTCAAGGGAGTTGCCAAACTGAACGGACTCTAGTAGTAAGTGAGAAAATAGATATCAAACTTGCAAATTATACAACATAGTGGTACAGTACCTAAATAAGCCATTCTAGAATTCAAGTAAGTATAAAATTACATTTGTAAAAGCTATGTTTCAACTGCAACAACTTGTACCATTTCTCTTTTTTTTTCTCAATTTATACATAAGACAATAAATAAAAATGATTCCTTTGCAATAAAATATACTCCGCCCACTTCCTTACTTATATCTGTCTCAGCAGATATATTTAATAGTTGTAAATATATATAGTTTACTTTTGAGGCCAAGCAATCCTTAGTGGATTAAATGCAAGAAGAGAGTGAGGGAGATTTAAATCTTTGAAGAACAAGAAAACCCAAATGAATGCAAGTGAAAGAGAGAGGGGGAACAATCACAAATGTTACCACTTTGTGCTGCACAATAATTTTAATTAAAAAAAAACTATTAAAACCAGAATAGCTACAATTCCCTCTGCCAACTTTTGGTTATACTGCTATCAGTTTTCTCATGTGAGTGTGTGTGTGTGTATGTATGTATGTATACACATACACACACATACCTTCTTGAATGAGTACATCAGTATCAACGTTGTCAATGTCTCTTGAAATAAGCATTATTTTTAAAATTCACAAACTATGTTAAGTGGCGCCCTTTAATTAAAGAAGCTGCCTGTCTAGTAGCGTGAAAGTTAACACACTGAATGATACCAGTCTAAAGGATTTTCCAACAATATTTCTTATTCATTTCTAAAAACAAAATGGTGCCCAAAAGCATGGGTTAAATGCCAGAAACATTTTGATCCCCGCTTTTCAATTTTAGATATCTGATTGCTCAAGTTTGTAAACAAAATAAGTGCAAATTTAAGATGGAGAAGACAGCCATCTTCACAGAACTAGTTAGTACATTAATAAAATCACATTTGTCCTTTGCTTAATTTTCTGTTAATTATGGAGAAATGTCAAATTGGATGGAGAAAGACATGGCAAAGGTGAAATACTGATTTTTTTTTCCTTTTTAATGCTAGTTATCAAAGCCTCAGAAACAAGAGGGAGATTAATTTCCAGCATTATGCACTCTTGTGACTTGAAAAAAGCATGCTACAATAAAAAGATACTCTTTTGAGAAAGGAGGCCTGTTAGTTTTGACTGTATCCAATAAACCAAAGGCATTATGGTGATCTCTAAATATTTTTGGTCTCTACAATTTGTCATTATTATGGCAGCACTTTTCTAAGCTGGAACTTCAAAACCAAAGGCACTTGCATGCAAGAGTGCAGAGTCACAAACTAAGTATTTGGTCATGAGAATTGGAAAAGGCAGCATTATTTATACAATTCACTTTCTGCAGAAAATTCTAGAGCTGTTTTGTTTCATTTTGGTATAAAGATTCCAACTATGTGGTAATGGGGACTGACTTGTCTAGGAAGGTTTCTTTGACCAAAAGGGTTTCTTCTAGGAGATTATTTTTTTTTATACATAAATAAACCAAATTAATGGACTACATATGATTGGCATGATAGGCTAGAAGGTACTCCTACTATAGCACTAAGGCACTGCATATTGTAATGCTTTGGCAGCTTGGAATTAAGAAGTTCCTACCACAAATAACAGTAACAAGAGAGATGCTTCCAGCTTACAAAAGAGCTCACAGTTGCCAGGCAGCGTTTGGGGGGACCAGACATTCCATACAAAACCTTTGACAGACTTAAGGCTTGGGGAAGAAACATGCTCAGGGGATGAATCGTTTACATCCACAAATAAGTGACTGACAAGGCAAACAGTTCCCCATACATTTTTACAAAAACGAACATCAAGAGACATCAGGATGCTTCAGACTGTATAGTCATTACATACGTTTTGTTGCAGGCTGCATTATCAGAAGAAGAAAAACAATGTGCCTATTTTGCAAACTGATCTGTTTCACCTGTGAAAAGTGATCCTAATGTTTTAAAACTCCCCCCCCCTAAAATAAATAAATCCAAAACCCAAAGCCTTATAATACTCGACAGTTTAAAAAGAGAATTTTAGACCTGTAACACCAAGTGCTTCAAATAAAGGGCTCCTTCTGCTAGGTAAAAACGCAGTGCTGCTATTTAAGATACTTTGCTAGTGTTAGAAACAGGTGAAGAGACCCAACCATAAATGTTCAGTTCTAGTGCTCTCAGACAAAATGACTGACAGCACAATCCTGTGCGCATATCTACCCGGAAGTCAGTCCTATTTAGTTCAACAGGATTTACATCCAGTTGATTGCAGCCCAAGAGGTTCATCTGCTTTAACATCTATCAAAAGATGCTCAGTTTACCAAGCATTCCAGTGTTCTTCTTGGCCTTCCATTTGACTGGTGGCCTACCCTCTTACTTTTGTGATCGCAAATGTTAGAAGATATTTGAGGAATAACAACAACAATCCACTAGACAGGTGAATGCAATCTTGGACAGAAGACCACAGAGTTATGCAGCCTTCCAGATGTTAAGCACCATAATCTTCCTTAACAATGAAGTAAAACAGAACCTTCCAGATGAGCTGTACCTTGATACATCCTCAGTGTCTTTGATGCAAGTGTTTTTAATTGTGAAAGTTTATTAACAGTGCCTAAAATGTTATATATAGCATTTACCCTAAGAGCAACTCCAAAATTTCAAAACTGTAGGGAATTGTGACTCTAAGAGCAGCAACTATTGTCATCCTATGATTAATGTAAAATCAATATGAAGGAGGAAAGTGTCTGTATTTCTTTCTAGAATTTTTCTCAATTTTCAGCTTTGGATACCTGGAGGCTAAATTTTCATTCTAAATGCCTGAAAAAGTCCCAAACCAAAGAAACCTATATTTAGAATGGGAGCTATAAAGCAGAACTGCCAGGTGCAAAAACACCTACAAAAAAAGGGCAGAGGGTTAGTGACAAAATGTGCAAATTGACATCATGAAGGAAAAATGATAACTTATGTCCTTGTCTCAGATGTTGGAGTGCAAGTATGTGAGGATGGAAATTGCATTCTAACATTTACCTACTGCTACACTTCTAGAAACTTCTCAAGTAAATCTGCTTCCACAAGTGAAGAAACAAAGACAGAATGAGTTGTTATTTGTGGCTAATATTTTCATGTGCCAGCACTTCAAACCATCAAGTTGAATTATGGCACATACAGAGATGGTTTAGAATCAGAGTAGTAGTTTAAAGCATGTATCAAACCATCTTGTGAGCATGTACCCTTCCTAAATTGCATGTCTTAATATAATCTTGATTAAGCCACATTTCAGCCTTGTTCTTGTATGAAGACCTAAACT
>JAOYMU010000001.1:76147745-76158329 GCA_025802295.1 Psammodynastes pulverulentus | reverse complement strand
AGGGGGGGTGGAAAAGGTAGCAATGTATCCAAGGAAGCCAGAGGAGGCGGGAAACCTCTAGTGCTTGATAATAAATTGGGGAGGGGAGGGGAGGGGAGAAAAACCAATCGAGCCGGGGAAAGAGCGGTCTAGAAAGTTTCTGCCAACAGCAGCTGAGATGCTTCATCACCAGCCTATTTTCCAGACATTATGTTTCATACGGCTTGAAGGGTCACATGACAGCTGCAAACTAATGCCTTGAGGTCTGTTTCTGCCTCTCTGTGACACTGGCAGGCTGTGAGAGACTCCAATCCCGCAGAAAAGAATGTTCCTCCTTTTTTCCATTACATCATGCAAACCGGTCCTGGGGGAGAAGGGAGAGATTCACAGCTGGTGGCAGCTGCAGTACCATCTGCTTTAGTTTGCTTGGCAGATTCCTACTGAACCTCTTCTGGGGAAGCACGCTTGTATCTCAACACAAAACACCCCATTGTGCAAAAAAAAAAGATATCTGCAGATTGTGGAGGAGTGAGATTTTCGCTAAATGGTCAGAAACGGAGGCATCAGGTGAGGATTTCGGATCACAGGAAAAAGGAGCCCACCACACAAAAGACAAAATTGCTAAACACGCCATGCTTATGGGGAGAAACAAGGCCGGTGCCATAACCTGCCATCTGCTTGCCACCATGCCAGGATGGGAAAACTACAGTCAGCAATAATTTTGTAAAAGGGGGGGGGGGAGAGAGAGAGAGAGAAACGGAGGAGAAAAACAGCTTAAGCCTTCAAAGATAGAGATTAGCTGGAGCAGCTTGGGAAAAAAAACTGAAACTAACAACTTAGCCCTAGATGGGAAAAACTTCAAATATATTTATGAATACTATCAGCACATCTGATAATTTATGGGAGCCCAAGCTGTGGAAGGGAAGATTTTGCAGTCACTTACCGTGAGAGCTAGACAACTTCATCATAAACTAATAGCAGAAAAAAGGGTTTTATCTACCTCCTTTGTTCTTGGTGATATGTATTGCCAACCATTAAGATTTGCATTTTAGTTGCAAAAAGTGCTTTCCCTATTTAGTAATTATGAATATTGCTTGTTTGCCTTAGTCATGTTACACTCTTGGAATATGTTTAAAACTTTTGTGGAAAGCTTCAGGACTAATGCAAATGTTCTATTTGTCACTATACAACACAGTTTAGTCAGGGTTTTTTTTTAACCTAATTACAGAGGAATAAGTAGTAGGGGAAATTGAACAATGCAACAAGCATGAATGATCAACAGTAGGCTGTCCTTATTGCCATAAGGTATTTATTGAATAAGCAACTTTCCTGCAGTAAAATGGCTGAGATTTTGGAGTACATGAATGACAGATCCACGACAAATGAGTGGTTTCAGCTCTGATATAAACAACAGGCAAGACCTCTGATTTCAGAAACATGCCTGTGAACTCCCAACAATTTTTGAAGTGTCTCACATCTCTAGACAAGAAGCTTCAGGCAATGTTTACTGTGCCATTTTCAAAACTGTCTGGATTTGTAATGACTTACCATACATTTTGCCTTCATCAGACAATATGATTTTCCTCCTCCCACAAGGGGGATATATAGCTAGGGCCTCCTGAAAGCTCTGTTCAATATCTGGGCTCCAGACCCCTTCTGCGTCATTGTCAATAGGTTTATCTGCAGAATCACTCATTCTTTCAATGTCCTCGGCAGGACTCTCGCTGCCGCTCCAGCTGCTGGGCTCAATGGTGGTGGCTGGTTGGTCCAAGCCTTAGCCTGGAAGCTTTAAGAGAATTAACCTAAAAACAATAAAGAACAGTTTCAGGTGAAATTTTCTTCGTTAGTTTTGATAAGCTATAGAACAAAAAGCTCAAGTTGTACTTAGAGATGTAGAGAACTAAAGAAAATTAGTCAAGTTCTACTCTTCTTAAAGCAACAGAAGGGATAGTATCGATTATTTCTGAAATGAGTAAGAACTGTAATCAACACTCATAATATATCGGAACATATGATTACACTGAATAACTATAATGGGTTCTAGAAGTTTAGAACTAGTCCCTGTTATAAAAAGAAAATATTTCTGTTTTAAAATGGGAAATTTGTTATTTTAATCCATCTCACAATTTTGACACAGATGGAAAACCAGTATCCGCAACTGAAGAAACAGGAAAGTGACTAAGCCATTGAAAATAAATCATATAATACAGACAAGGAATAACTAGGCCAGATTTTTATCTGTATCAACTACAGAACAAGAGATGGCTCTTCTTTCAGATGTGCGATCAATTTATTATGAAATAATCTAATATGACAACACCTGCTAAGTCCACTCGACTCACAGACATTTCATTGCTTCTCTTGTATTTGTGGAAAATGTACTGCTGATACAAAGGTGTGCTCTAGGCAAAAATCTGCTCTACCAGTAGGGCATCACAGTGGTAAGCCTAAAGAACGAAGTGCAGAAGCACCAGGAATGGATTTATTCTCAACCTGCTGAAGCATTGCTGATTCTGATTAGGGACAAACCATACACGGACAGACTAAGACTACTATAAAAGATAACTTCCAGAAATGTTTGCTCAAATGTTCACATCCTTTTTTAGAAACAAAATCCAGATTTTTTTTCTCTTCTTTTTTTCACAATGCAGAGGAAAATATGGGAAATAAACCAAATCATTTGTTTTAACACTGCTGCATATTATGAATTAACCCTCCGCGAGTGATTTAGATTTGCCTCAATGAAGAGACGTGCCCTGGAGAAACATAATTCTCACTAAAGCAGAGATAAATTGATTTGCTCCAATGAAGCCCTTTGTGTTCTCTTGGCATTTCAATTCCCGACCTGCCATTTGCCAATGTCAGAAGCAGCTTCCACGTGCCTCTCCCAAAACCTCTGTGGTGAGGGGAGACCAAAGAAGGTGGAGCGTTGTTTTAAAGAGGTAAGCTGTGAAGGGCTGCAAAACAAAGCAAAAGTTGCAAGCACAGCATGCCCTCTTCCTCCTGGGTGAGAACTCAGCAACTACCTCCTACATGGGCGAAAGGAGAGCTGCTGGCCACAGCAAGTCTCTTGGATACAAATTAAGTTCTCGGGAGCTGAACAGTTTTAAACGAATTCCTCATTTTGGCAAAGGCTGATAGTTTACAGATGCAAACATCCTCTTTTGCGACAAATAAATAGCTTCTGTTTATTTCCCGAGAACTTGGTGATTAATCACTTCAAGCTCAGCTTTATGTATGAAGAGCCTAGTTGCATTTTAATCTGGAGTGAATCACTAGTATTGTGCAAAAGTAACCTTTGTATCATCCAGTGTTTAAATGTCCATTACACTTTTGTGAGTGAACAGTCAATATTAAAACATTTCTATGTTAAATTTCAGTGTGTTTTTTTTTTTTTTAAATATAACTAAATACCTTATGTACACTGCAACTTAAACCAGATGGGTAACTTAGTTGAGTATCTTTAATACAAATTCACACAAGCAAGATCATAATGTACCCAGGTGAATTACATGCATATTAACTGAATTTAGTCTCCCAAACTGGAAAAAACACTCCCTTCAAACACTGATCTAAACAGCTCCAGCTAATTAATTTGCAGGAGAGTGCTTCTGATCCCATAGCAGAAACCTGACAGTCTTTAAACAAGTAATGTAAAAACAATTTTGTTTTTCATTTATTGCACAATCCAGGTATTTTCAAAACAACTAAGGCCTTATTATCTTTGCCTTTATAGTCTTTTATTTCTGCCTTGGCTCCCCCCCCCCCATCTGATAATATTGTGCATGAAATGTTTGGGTTCCTAGATGTGCAGACTAATTCTGGAACTGCAAAACGTTCTGTTTCCCTTTTGCAAACAGATCCAGTCCATTCTCTATCATTTCTTTTCTATATGTTGCAAAGTGGACCTTTATGAGAATTTGGGCTCTCACTTCTATATTCAGTTCAATCCCTGGATTGGATCACTAATAGGCTATGCTTTAATTACATGCAAATGGTTGAGGCTTGGCTTGCTAATAATTAACTTACCCTATTTATTGTAACATGACTTAGTCGATATGTAACCTATTGTTAGCCAGGCAGGTCGAACTAGCTGGTAAAAATAGCTCAGTTCCCATTGTTTGCAATCAGAAAGAATAGAAAAACATTTTGTCATCCAGATCACTTTTGGGGTTGTTTTCATTACAGTATATCTGGGGAGGTAACATACCCTTTTTATCTGCATTAATTCCTTGAAAAACTGATTAGGTGGGTCACAGGAACTTCAAGGGCCATCATATTCCTGAAATTTTTTTTCAAGTTCTCTATAACTAAAAACTTTTAAAATCATTGCCAAAACTGAGGCATTCTCACAAAACAAAATTCTATTTTTAATGCTGAAAAATTTATGCAAACTGTGTTGTTCTGACATTGTATTCCTGTTACATTTCCTTACATTTCAAGTACAGAGAGACAAGTCCAGTAAAGCATAACTAAAAGTTGTATTTTCTTATGTTCTCCCTGGAACAAATACTTTATTTAACTAATTATAGCTTCAACCTATACAAATCAGTGCCTTTTATGACCTGTTCTTATGATCAGATGCTACACTTGTATCCGACACACAGGGTTTGTCTGCAGAGTATTTACATATCATCCTGGCAAACACTTGGCAAAGATGTTCAGCAATATTTAACCTGATGTGGAAAATTATTTCCAATTAATAAAAGCTATTAAATACAGGTTACTCTATGATTTATCAAGTTTTAACAGAGCCCAAAACCCTGATTATTTATTAAAAATCCTTAATATTAGCTTTGGCAATGATTAATTATAAGCAATATAAATAAATTAGAAGAATGTTCAATTTAAATGTAAAGTTTGCTATTTTTATCATTAGGTCTCTAACTCATTTATTTATTTATTTATTTACTTAATTAACTAATTAATTAATTAATTAGTTAATTAATGATAGCACTCTGCACTGGGATGGAAGCCCACAGTCTTCAATGAAACCAAAAGTCAGAAATGCATTTTTTTTCCTTGATGTATTATGTAAAAAGCTTTTAAAAAGTGGATACCAATACATAAATTCAGAAGATCTTGAAGTCTGAAGTAAATTGAAAGCCATAGGTTTTCCTTTGGGGATTAATGAATAAGCAACTAAAATAAATTAAGGAACTTTGAGTTTATATATGACAACTGCAGTGAGATTATTATTAAAATCTGTAAGGTGTTTCCAGTCAGCCATAATATCTACCTGTGTGTTTTTTTCCCCCATAAAAGGGGGAAAAAACATGATTAGGAAAAGAAACTGGATAATAAAAAAAGATAGGCTTTCTTTTGTAACCATAGACCAAGATACAACTTTGTAATTGTACTTCTGTATATTTTCTGCAAAGAAAATCAGAAGCTTCTTTCCATTTCTTTTTCTTCTGCATTTTTGTCTTTTTTTCCTTTTTCCTTTTGTTTTTTTATTTTTATTAGTTAGTGTTAACTTTTATGTTCCTTGTAAAAAATTAATATAAAAAATGCTTGTTCAGTCCATTATCCTCAGAAATAATGTCAAATTTCAGGTTTCATAAGACACCTTTTATTTTAAATATCCAGATAAATAAATCAGAATAAACAGTTGCCTTTTCACTACATGGCTTAAAGAATTATTTTACAAACCCTTTTGCATCATTAGACAGAGAAAAAGAAAACTATGCAATTAAAAGCTGTGTTTTGCCTAAACGTTGAAGCAGGGTTGTCTTAAGAGCTGGACTTTATATTTTAAAAAGAGAGAAAACATTTACTTTTTCCTTTGTTCCAGCAACCTGGATTACAGCTTACTCCCATAATTCATCTCAAACTATAACTGATATAGACGTGGATTGAATAACAATCATATTTATTTCTCTCTCCTCTGTTTTTCTGTAATATGAGCTAATTCAGCTCAAGCACATGGGGTTCTTGTTACAATTCTGAACGAAGCAGACGAGTCCAGAGTCCACGCAAAAGCTTATATATATGAAAATGGCAAACATCATTAGCACTGACTGTAGTTCTGATACTCTCAAGGGGTATTTCTAAACATTGAAATCTTGTTCCCACAGTTCTTTCAATTGCTTCCAAGGATATTTTTAGCCAATGTGATGAAATCAATTTAAACAACAATGCTGCATTCCAGTTTACGGTTTCTTACTCAACAGAATTAAAACATGATAATAAAGGATCAAATAGTACATTCTACATAGTGTTTTCCTCATGCAGTATACTCCTCACAGAATTCTTCCAATGGTTTTTGTATGTGTGGAATTTTCTGTTGTGTGGATTTTTTTTTAAAGTTTCTTATACTATACCAAAGAATTGAAAAGGGCTCTTTTCAATTTCCCCCTTCTTGTTTGTTTAAATAATTTCCAACATGGCCAACTAGATAGGAATTTGGGAAATGGTAGGGCCAAAACATCTGGAAAATGCCAATTTGGGGGAGGAATCATGTTGCAAAATTCCAGATTTGATTTGCATTTAGGAAATATTTTCCACTGACTCTAAGATACTCCTGCACTTTGAAATTCATGACATGAACAAATGTAAAGCAGATCATTTATATGAGATAGCCTATATGAGATATATTTGAAAGACTGTGTTACATTTTCAAGAATAACTTTTAGGTTCTTAAGGGCCATTAAAGAAAACCCTACACTGTTCTTTATTTCTTTTTAGCATCTTTTTTCTCAAGGAGTTAAAAGAGAAAAAAACAGGGAAATGTCTTCCCATTGTTCAAGAACCCCATTGGAAAGAAATGGGGTTGTACAAAGATTCCCTCTGTTACAATTGGTAATTGACATGGCAGAATGAGATGAAGTGATTTATCTCAGTACATATGATTAAGGGTCCTTGATGTTCCCTGAGCTTGGTTGTTTTCTTGCAGACATTTCATTACCCAAACTAGGTAGCAATGATTACCTAGTTTAATGAAACATCTGCAAGAAAACAACCAAGCTCAGAAAGCACCAAGGACACCCTCATTTCAATCCTGAGCTACAAATATTCTCCTTTATCAGTACATATGGTTAAAGAAAGCATATAGTTTGGAGATTTACTTTTTCCTCCAACACTTCATGGTGATCCTCCACTGTGCTGTAAGAATAAAGTTTGCATTATCTCATTTCTAAATTTTATTTTGATCGAAAAATTAAACCACAAATTTCAAACAACGGAAAATAAATTACAAGGACCAAACAAAACTAGACAAAGCATTAAAGAGAATCCCAAAGGAACTCTCTTCCTCTGAGGCCAAAACATAACACTTGCTCCTATTAATTGTATAATGAACACCTTGTGATCAAAATGAATAAATGGATTTATTAAGAATGCACTTTTGCCTCTGGGTCTTAGATTCTAAAGGGCAGATGTATTGGGAACACAAAATACAGTCTTAGATAAGACACCCCCAAAATTACCAGTTTTGGGCTCACAATTGAGGCCCTCCCATTTTGTTGTGATGATGTTACTGCATAAGGAGGCTGAAAGGAAAATACTACTTCGGATAAATAAATACACATAGGTATTCCTGAAATGTTTGGCTTTTGTCATTTCTTTTCCTAAGCATGTAGAGCAGGGATGTCAAACTCACCGTGTCACAATAGCATCACATGACATATCGGGACTTTTTTGCTCTTTGCTAAACCGGGAGTGAGCATGGCCAGCACATGATGCATTCAGCCCGCGGGCCCCGAGTTTGACAACCCTGATGTAGAACATGATTTTTTTAATTACTAGGTATTGTGGAAATGTAAGGGGTTGAAGAGAAGAGCCATAAAGGTGATCACAGCCACATAATATCCTTATCCCATTGGTTTGGGAAGTCAGAGAAAACTGTGTACAACAGCTGCATGAAGCATACATTGGAAAAGTCAACTTTTGGCACTTGACCAGGAAATGTTTTTGGAAAGTGTAATGCGAGTTGGACCTACTACTGTCCACTCTGAACAGTTGCAGGTATGCACAAATCCAGAGGAGAAAAGGTAGGATTGGAAAAAGAACAATACAGGACAATTAAAAATACTTTTACCTGATTTTGCCATGTAATCAGGGTTATTTTTACTGGCACTACAAAAAAATGCCAGAGAAGAGGATTGCCAAGGGACATGAAGTTAAGAAGCTCAAAGAATAATTCTAAGATTTCTAGGCCGTGAAGGCCTTCATGGCACAGATAAGGATCTACCACCTCGCCAAGAGTTAGGAAACACAAAGTAATCTGACAAAGGAAAGTTCTAGTGACAAACGATCCTGTTCATACCATGTACTTCCCTGTACATTTGGAAGCACGAACTACGGTTTTAGTGCTGAAATTTGATTGCTGCAAAAACGAGTACCGTAGATAGGATCTTTGAACTCACCCACACACTGTGCCCTGGGCTATATCTCCCTAGCAAGACAAGAAAACTGGATTTTGCTGCAAGCAGCTGTCCTCAAATCCCAATCTACGCTTTGCACATGGGTGGGAAAAGCCTTCCAGCAGCAGGTGCAAAGAGGTGCAAAAGCTCAGTCTTACACTTGATAGCTATATAAGCCTTCTGGCAGCCTGCCAACCAAGTGGGTCAGCCATGCTTTGAACCTGCCAGCTGTATTCAATATTTCAAGAACAGGTTGCTACAGCAGCCCTTCGGCAAGTTATTTATTTCCACAACAATAGGATAACAAGCCAGACCTCTACATACCCTCTGCATACCCTCATTTAAAAAAAACACAGTTAAAAGAAAGCAGAATAGCTTCAACCCGTTTCTTTTCATTCCTACTCTTCAAAACAGAGATTAGAGGTATACAAAGAAAACTAAATGTATCACTCTTCTGAAGCTAAGGACAACTATACAATCTGTGCATACGTTTAACAATTTGTAGCTCACTACTGGCATCGTAGAAATATGCATTAAAGCTGCACAATGTTTTGAAAATGATTTGGACATAGCATTTTTGGAATATACAAAAGTTTAAATAGAGACTTGTTTGCCTCATTAAGGGAGCTGTGTATTTTTTTCACAGTCATGCAGCTGTTGCAGGTAGAACTACAGATAGTCCTCAACTTACAACCACAATTGAGCCTAGAATTTTATGTTAAGTTAGGCATTTGTTAAGTGAGTCTTCCCCATTTTAGGACCTTTCTTGCCACATTAATTAAGTGAATCACTGCAGTGGTTAAATTAGTCACATGTGTCAAGTGGCAGCCCCAAATCTGATTCAAAATGGATCCAGGGCTGACAACATGGTTGTTAAGTGAATCTGGCTTCCCCATTGACTTTGCTTGTCGGAAGGTCACAAAAGGGGATCACACGACCCTGGGATACTGCTACTGTCATAAATATGAGTCAATTGCCAAGCATCTGAATTTTTATCATGTGACCTTGGGGATGATGCAACGGTCATAAGTGTGACAAACAGTTATAAGTCACTTTTTTCAACGCCTTTGTAACTTCAGACAGTCACTAAACAAACTGTTGTAAGTCAAGGACTACTTTTTCTAATACTATGTCCAGTTATCCAATTGTATTTTACATGTGAAATATAGGTGTCTAATTATATACCCTTAGCACCTCTTTAACAAGAAATACAAGCTTTCAGTGCATGAGGGAAAGCGAGTGAAGCACTTTTGAATCTTTCCCATAATACTTTAGGATTTATGAAACCTTCTCAGGGCCACTTAATGTTTATTTACCCATTCCACACCGGCTCTTCAATTTACTGGGGGCTTGCAAAAATATATTAATAGCAGTTTTACGATCCTCAGAAGTCTGATATTTGTACATGGCAAATAATAAATAACAGAAGAAACAGTCATACAAAAGAACTCCAGTGATGGCAGAATTCCATTCTCTTCCAGCTTATTAACAGAGGTATAAAATTATGTATTAGTGGGGTGCTTTCCCAAAAGTTGCTGAAAACAGAATTGAATCTTTACTTCTTTTTCCAACTTTCATTCACTCACTTGAACCCCAACCTTAACCACCGGTCTCTGAATGATGTTTTATGGCAAAATGGAAGAATTCTCGTTCATCGGAAAGCTGGCCAATTAAGAGATAAATAAGAGCAATGGTAACCTTTTGAAGTTTTCTCCATGGGCACTGAAATGCAGAGAAGAAACAAACGGGATGCAAATATTTCCTTATTTTTTCCAAGTGCTTAAATTACTGCAGCCTTTATGTGGAGGGAAGCAAATGTCTGGGGAGAGGGATGCTAGGACCCAGGAAACGATTATTTCTGAGAACGTTTGTCATTTTCCTCTCTTAAAGAAAAGAATTGCAAATGCTGCAGGGATGATCTGACCATATGTGGCTGCTGTCAGATCCAATGGAAGAAACTAACCTATGGCCAGCATAGAAGAAATGCACCATCGTAGCAATAGCAATAAGGCTTAGAGACTTATATACTGCTTCACAGGGCTTTATAGCCCCCTCTAAGTGGTTTACAGGGTCGTGGTGGCTCAGTGGCTAAGATGCTGAGCTTGTCGATCGAAAGGTCAGCAGTTCAGCAGTTCGAATCCCTAGTGCTGCGTAACGGGGTGTGCTCCTGTTACTTGTCCCAGATTCTGCCAACCTAGCAGTTCGAAAGCATGTAAAAAATGCAAGTAGAAAAATAGGGACC
>JAOYMU010000001.1:76089893-76101817 GCA_025802295.1 Psammodynastes pulverulentus | reverse complement strand
TGACTCTAAGTGGAGGGTAATGGATTGGTTAATGATTGATTCCATGACTTTGCAGGTGACGCAACATAAGGAGATTGTATGACAGTCTACATCATTTACTGGAGGAAGAAACAAGTCTTGAATCTTTCAAGTTGAATGGCAGAATTCAAGCATATTTCAAAATGCATTTTTTGTGACCCAGAAGCAACATTCCACGATGCTATGTGCATATAGCTAGCTAGACCATGATTTCTCATAAAGGAAAATAAGCCCTTTTTATATGCTAGGGGAAGGTTGAAACCATTTCCTGTTAAGCCTAACTATCTTGGATTAAAATGGGAAACAGTCCAGCCTTTTGGCTAACTACACAGCATGGGTGAGTGAGATTTTTAAAATTTCCAAAAGCATGTAACAGCCCTGTTAGTCTCCAATATTGATTATAAGTTCCATCAGAACATCTGAGGTCTGCGATTCAACTCACCCATCTGCTTAAAACTTTGTAAAGCAGATTTACAAATTAGACAAATTGAATTTACAGAGGGCAAGCAAAAAGAAAGGAATATCTAAATTTTAGAGCCAACTTCCAGTTTTTTCTTAAAATCCATGTTAAAAAGTAATCAGTGTCTCAGATTTCTATATATTGTAACTGCACCTGCTGAACTTACTACTTGCTTTAGTTTCACACCAATGCCTGCTTCTGCTTGCCTAAATATGATTCCTTAGGTAAGTTTACTGTTTCAGAGACTTGAACTATGAACAGGGAAGAAGGGTTTTTTCTCTCTCATAGTCATGTGTTTTCCCTTTTTCCCCTATAGACACACAAAAAGCACCTTAATAAAAGTACAAAAGAACTGTAATTTTTTAAAAAATGATGAAACTAAACAGATTTTGCATTAACTATGATGGAGGAAAAAATGCAAAGATTTGGTCTCTTCAGGTGCCCAAAATAGATTTTCTTTCTGATATTTTATCTTCATTTTTTAAAAAAACATGGGAAAGTTTGTAAGTTAAAGTTGACTGCAATTTTTTCCTCTTCATTCCAAGACTGAAATCCAAATGCACGCTTACTTCTGAAAAAGCATATACAAGATCAGACTGAAAGAATTCATTGTGTAAAATGGGGGTGGGGATAGGGGTGGTCTTTAACAGCCTGAGGATTAGGATGGTCTCATAATACAGCTCAGCTCCCAAAGGGAAGCATGAAGTCAACATTTGCAACCAGCAGTCTTCCTGTCCTCAAAGCTCCACTCCTTGGAGACCATGATGTACCCACCAGAGGAAATTTGGCAAAAAAGAGATGCTCCCACACAAATCCTTGATTTTAGAAAAATAAAACAGTTGGGGGAGGATCCAAGTAAGCAAGTGTTCGTCCCCAACACTTATATAGTACCAAATAACTATCTCTACTCTAAATTGCTTTTAGTTTAGGCATCTTCTCATGTACTTCTAGAATCTTTTTGTTTATAGCAATAGCAGTGGTGGGATTCAAATTTTTTTACTACTGGTTCTGTGGGAGTGGATTGGTGGACATGGCAGGCGAAGGATACTGCAAAATCCCCATTCCCTCCCCACTTCTGGGGAAAGGTTACCACCGGTTCTCTGAACTACTCAAAATTTCCGCTACCGGTTCTCCAAAACTGGTCAGAACCTGCTGAATACCACCTCTGAATAGCAATAACATTTTAGACTTATATATCGCTTCACAGTGCTTTACAGTCCGCTCTAAGAGGTTTACAGAGTCACCATATTGCTCCCAAAAATCCGGGTCCTTGTAATCTTCGTTGCAACTGTTTCTGTCTGAATTGTACTATATGGAATGGTGCAGGACAAGAGTCTCTCATAAAAACACTGGAAGTTTTAGTTGGATGTAAGGACTCTGTTTAGTGAAGAGAGCAATGCAATAAATTCATGAACATGGTATCCAAATCCGGAAGCGAGCACAATGAAATGTAAAAAGCACCTACACTTTTTCATTTTGCATAATTTGAGCTGCTGTGTTTTTTTATGTCTCAATATAAGTTGTATTATGAATATGGTAAGAAGGATTGGACAATCCTATGCTGGCAACTCAGGAACTTGATCTGCAGCTGAGGTAAGCTTCTGAACTGACTTTTGTGAATAAAGTCCCATTTTATTTAATTAGTTTTCAGCTTTCTAATCTGTTCCGTCCACCCTGAGATAAACAACAATAAGAGACTTATCTTGACTGCCAATCTTGTCCTTGTGGCCACACATTGCATATACCTCCTTCTAACCTCATTCATATTATGTGATGCAAATGCCTCACAGGGACTTTCCAAATTATGCAATTCTTACCCCAGGAGAAAGATAAACATTCAAAAGATGTGGTACAGATATACACGTAGAATGTCTCCCTTAATATACTTTTTTATAAGCCTGACAGGGAAGAAATGCCCGTCCAGCTCTTTCTGAGGAACAAGTCTAGCAGCTAGGACAAGAATTTGAAACTGGCCTAAAATAAGGTCCCAGAACCAAGCAATGAAAGACAGTTTCATTGTTCTACATAGAATTCATGATTCTGCCATGACTGTTCATAAACAGTTCAGTGGGTGTTACAGCAATTGTCTTTAGACTATTGTCCTCTATGCATTTGGTAGCACATTAATTCCTGACAATTTTCCAGTACCGTGTGATGGGAATTAACCTCAAGTATAACTACAGAAGTTAAATTAATAATTTTTAATACTATTTATTCATTTATAGAATGTGTATGGCCATCCAACTGAAACGGTTTGGTGTACAACCCACCCCCCCAAAACAAACAAAACTAAAAGTCAGCAGTATCAGTATTGCTTATTCAATCTACTGCAATGGAAACCTACTCCTATTGTCTCCAGCACTTTTGAAAGCAATACAGGTAGTCCTCGACTTATGACCACAATGCAGCCCAAAATTTCCATTGCTGACCATTATTAAGTGAATTTTGTCCCATTTTACAACCTTTCTTGCCACAGTTGTTAAGTGAATCGCTGTAGTTGTTAAGTTAGTAACACGGTTGTTCAGCGCATCTGGCTTCCCCACTTGCTTATCAGAAAGTCACAAAAGGGAATCCAATGACTCCAGGACACTGCAACTGTCATAAATATGAACCAGCTGTGAAGCATCCAAATTTCAATCATGTAACCGTAAGGGATATTGCAATGGTTGTAAATGTGGAAAATGATCGTAAGTTACTTTTTTCAGTGCTGTTGTAAATGAACTGTTCACTAAATGAACTGTTGTAAGTCGAGGACTACCTATCTTTTCAGAGCCAATCAAACATTGAGAAGAGGACAGGCGCCATTTCTGAAATGGTATGCCATCAAAGTCTCCATCAAGTGGCACCATTTCAAGGATTCCTACATTAACAGCACAGCAAATTTAACTGATGCCTATCCACTTATAACACAAGTAATCTTCAATTAACAACCAGTTGTTTAACTACAGTTCAAAGTTACAATCTCGGAAAAATTGACTGGCAACCTGTACTCACACCTACAACTGTTGCATCGCTCTTTAGTCACGTGATTGCATATTGGTTGCTTGGCAACCGGCTTGCATATATGACCGGTTACAGCATCCTGCAGTCACATGATCTCTATTTGCTAACTTTAAAAAAAAAAATTCTGGCAAAAAAGAAAAATGACAAAAATACCTAGTGGGGAATCTGGATTCACTTTATGACCCTGTAATTCACTTAAAAACTATCATATTATTGTAAAATTGGATCTGATTCCATTTATAACTGCAACTTACAATGGAAATTCCAGTCCCGATCGTGATTATAAGTCAGGGACTACCTGTAGCCTCAACAATATACAAAAAAACGAAGAACCAAGCTTAATTAATGGTCATTTCTGAGAATTTTGTTAAAACAATGGGTTTTCTGTACACTGGAATTCACTCCTGGGTAATAAAAATCAATGCAATGCCTTCAGCATCCTTGGCAAAAAATATTAAAGAGCTTTCACATTCTTATGATAGTGAGTTTGGGAGCCTGTTTTCACACATGCACAGATCGATGCGGTCACCAAAACTCCTCTATTTTACTTCCTTCTCAAGGATCCTTGCCTTCCTTTTGGTAGTTATATAATCACTCTATTTAAACATTAGAGGTTCAGCCAGAGTGCAGTTCCTGTAGCAGTAGCAGCAAGCCACACACATCCAAATTCTGAACTGTTCAACTGTCCAAAATTAGCTGTCCATCATTTCAGTTACTCAGATGACTGGTCTTGTCATTATTAATCCCACGATTAATCCACCATTATTAATCTGGTGAATGGGATTGGTTAAAGTAGTTGCAACTATGTTGCCTTTTCTTCTGATCTCAGCTTTCAATTTTGCTTGAACACTCTGCATAACAACTTATCTCTTCAGAAAGGACTAACATTAAAGGGTTTATACGTATTTATGTATGTCAAAATTGCTGTTCTCACCACAGTTGTTAAGTGAATCATTGCAGTTGTTAAATTAGTAATAGGGTTGCTAAATGAATCTGGCTTCCCTGTTGACTTTGCTTGTCAGAAGCTGATCACATGACTCTGGGACACAGCAACTGTCATAAATATGAGCCAGTTGCCGAGCCTCTGAATTTTGATCATGTGACCATGGGGATGCTACAATTGGTCCCAAGTGTGAAAAATGATCATAACTCACTTTTTATCATAACTCACTCTTTACAGTGCCATTGTAATTGTGAATGGTCACTAAATGAACTGTTGTAAGTCGAAGACTACCTGTAATAGAAATCTTATCCTTAGTTTGCTGGTCTATGTTTAAGGAATTTTTGACAACAGATGCATTTAAAATAGAGGCACCTCATCTACCTCTGAATACAGTAAATCTCACTGCTATATCACATGGCAGTGAGGAATGAATAGCAGTACAGTATTAAAAGTTTGATGATTCAAAGATATCTAAACTTTTTTTTAAAAATCACCTCTAAGATTTATATATCTGACAAGGGGCAGAAAATGCTGCTGACAAGCATTCATACAAAGATTAAAAGGGCTGTGGTTTGAGAAAAACTCAATGCAATTTTAAAAAATATATACAAAAAAAGAAAGTTTCTCGTTATGTAAATGTGAGGAAACTTTTCTTCAAGCTAGCTGTATTTTCTCTAAACATATTTGAAGGCCGCACTGCTTTGGTGCTGTTAATAAGATAAGCAGCTATATAGAAAGCTTACAAATCAATTTAAATTGATTTTAATTAATGAATCAATCACTAGCCACTGATGACTGGGTTTATAGACAATGAACAACTTGATGCCTTAGGCTTCTAATTCCCACCAGAAATCCACATTATAGTGATAAGTCGCCTCTTGAACTGACATCAAATTTGCTGCTTCTACTAAGTTAAGTCTTGCATGTATTATTGGGAGGCACAAATTTCAAACATGTCAAATTGCACAGAACTTTGCATTGTCAGTAAAGAATGAAACACATTGTTGGTCAATTAGCAGTATCTTTCTGAAATTTATAATATCTTCTTTGGGATAATATTGTCTATTATGCGCTCTAAAATACAGGGTTCTTTGTATATTATTTGACTATACATATAATTAGAGCTGTGCCAAAACAAGGCTTGCTATTTAAGATCAAAAAGAATGCATCTTGCATTTTGTTTAAAAGAATTTTTGGTTGTATTGAAGTCCGTTTTATTTAGTTCAGTGATAAACAGTTCTGAAATTTTCTGACAGAAAAGGAAATAAAAGAAATAAAACGAAATACTACTATGCACTCTTTTATAATATTCAAAAAGGTTTCACTCTTACATTATGAAACAAATACAAAATTAACAGTTGTTCATCCTCACAAATCAATTTCAGGCAGCTCATAATCCTAATTGCTGCACTAATTTGTTAGGAAGATATTTTAAAAGACCCCAAATTTAATTTCTGGTCTCTCTCTTCTTTTACCACATATTAAGCATACCTACTTTCATTTTCTAGTTGGAATCATAAGGGACTGTAAGAAGACTGAGAAAGACACATAGACCAGCTAACTGGTGAATTCTGGGAGTTGAAGTCCACACATCTTACACTTGCCAAATTTGAAAAACACTCACATAAACCGTAAGAGATGTACCACAAGTCAGTTGGCAGATAATCTAATAAACGGTAGCCCAGGTAACAAGAACATTTGAAAAAGTTTCAAATTATTTAAATAGACACTGCCTTAATTAGATCACTATAAATATGGATAAGAAAGTCCCCTTATAGCTTTTAAGATCTTATATTTATCCCAGATTAGCATTAAAGATACCGTACCTTAAAGTCTGTATAGTTCTTGCTTCCTTCTAACTTAGATGGAAGGAATGTGACCATGGCACCAAGAGATTCCAGTCAAGTATTTTAGGTGTTTCTCATTCCCTTTACCCATCCAAAATTTTCAGATGAGCTCCTATTTACATAATAAAGGCTGGTTTTCAGAATCTAAATGTTTCTAGTTTGAAAGATAAATCAATGGTAGCTGACCTCCAACTCATACCCTCCAATAGGATCATGTACCATTGATGAGGGTCCCAACGGCCTCCATGTGCCGTTTGGTGACCCCAAGGAGTAGGGCCTTCTCTGTGGGGGTGCCAACCCTCTGGAACGAATTGCCTCAAATGCTGCGGGTGCTCCCTGACTTGAGATCATTTCGTTGGGAGCTAAAGACCTGGCTCTTCTGGCAGGCTGGCCTGGGGTGACCATGGGGGATTTTAAATGGGGTTTTAAATATAAAATTAGATATTAAGTTTAATTGAATTGGTTATTTTAAGTGTATATTGTTTCATTTTGGATTTTGTTGTTAACCGCCCCGAGTCTTTGGAGATGGGGTGGTATATAAATTTAAATAATAAATAAATAAATAAACCACACGCAATGGTTTGCAATACATGAGGGAAAAATTGCCCCAAGCTACTCCATTTCAATCACCGCCTGTATTTTGCACAAGTTTTGTATTGGTTTATGAAGCTTTATAAGGCTTTCTCGTGGCTCTGGGTGGCGTACAATATGAAAAGCAATTGAAAACACTACAAAAGAACAGTGCCCAGAGAAAAAAACAACAACCTGAACACTCCTAAAAGCCATTCTCCTCCGTTCATTCTAGATGCAAACTGGATCGCACTGTTACACATCAATATTTTACATTTTTCTGCATAATTAACGTGAAGGCAGTGCCAGCAGCTCTGGGAATGGTCTAGCTAAAAACATGATGGCTCACTTAGAAGAGCCAAGCTCCAGCTGGACACTGTACACAAATATGCTGACCTGGGTTATTTACTTGGCTTTGGATTAGCATGTTGTGCAAATTCAGCCGTGCTGTGTGTGTGTGTTTGAGTGTGTGTGAGAATGATGAAAGATTTACAATATTGGCAGTTTTCTCATCCCGGATAATCCAAATGATGGCATTTGCAGCTGAGTTTTTGTTTTTTTCTCCTGTCCACACAACTCTGAGATCACTTTCCTACAAATGTAAATTTAATATTTTACTCAGCTTACAAAAACAATTTGAAGTTAGCTCCTGCTATGCTGATCTCCCTGATCTAACACCCAAAGTTGCAGATCCCATCTTACTTAAAAACTTAAGATTTGGACATGGAACTTTTTTGTTAAGCAACAGAGGGCAAAATCAAAAGGAGAAGGTATAGTTTATAATAAACCTTGAAGAAACATTTTGAAGATTAAAGACAATTGATTGCTAGGTACGTTCTAATGGAAAACAAAGGTTCTTTAGCATTTCCCACGGTTCTTCATAGCCTTCAAACATCTGGAGTCACATCTGTTATACCTTTAGCTCCAGGCTGGAAATTTCAGAGTGAAAAGCAGTGGAAGAGTTCCCTCTTTTTTTGCTGTGAAAAAATTACCGAAGAGTGGAGTAAAATTTCATGTCAGGCAGTTCTCAACTTACAACAGTTCATTTCGTAACCATTTAAGTTACAAAGGCACTGAAAAATGTGACATATGGCCATTTTTCATACTTTATGACTGTTGCAGCATCCCCACGATCACGGGTTCAAAATTTGTCAGCGGGTTCATATGACAGTTGCAGTACCCTGTGATTGTGTGAATCCCCTTTTGTAACCTTCTGACAAGCAAAGTCCATAGGGAAGCCAGATCCAGTTAACAACTGTGTTACTAACTCCAGCGATTCCTTTAACTGTGGCAGGAAAGGCAGAAAAATGGGGCAAAATTCAGTTAATGTCTCGCTTAGCAGCAGAAGTTTGGGGGCTCGATTGTGGTCGTACAGTGAGGGCTACCTGTCCTGTAGGATCCCCAGTCCTGGTGGGTTTTCAATCACTTGCATTTGCAAGGAACAGCAATGCAGAGAGCTGTCAATGGGCATAACCTCCATTACCGCACAGTATGGAGCTCTCCTCGGTACCAATCTAGGAACAACAGCGGTTATTTTAATTTTCGAACAAATGTGATTTGGGGCTAAGGTTGCAACTAGTACATGTAACCGGGGGGAAAAAAGCCACCTATAATTAGTGTCAGGAGTAATTTATTTTGTCCATTACGATTTTAACGTATTTATATATTACATAACATTTGGACCATTACAAAGATTGTACAAACAGTATTAACACTAGAAATTAGTGCAAAAAACGAAACAAAACGTAATGAAACCAAACCCACGAATGCTGTTTCAATTGAGCTAATAGAATTAAAAATATCGTCTCCAGTCAAAAGCACATTTGAGGATACAGTTAAACATCACGTGCAATTCAATATATATATACATGATTTGATTAGCACTTTAGATTAAAGAACATTGGGATAAATTAATATTTTTTATTCAGTTTACAGAAAAATGGGATGTATTTTTCAAAAGGTCAACATCCTCCCCACGTAAGTAGATTGACAATTAAGCCGTTTCTTTTTTAAACTCATTAGATCCTGATAGTTGTAAGAGGTTCAGCTCCACAAGAGAAGAAAAAGCAAGCACATAGTAGGAAGACTGGCAGGTACATTGGCCCATCCATTTGCCTTCTGTAGTTCTTGTTCGCGATGTATTAAAAGACTAAGGCTTGTCCTCCATATGGGCTAGAATCTAGAAATGCTACCTTAGATAAAAAACTTACTGTGCTTGTGTAATATTTGGTCTCACATTAATTTCCAATAGGATTTCAGGGATTCGAAAATATTATGAAAAACTCAATCCGAATGAATTCTTGAAGTCTGCAATTTCTCTTGTCATTGCCTGGAAATGGAAAAAGAATATATAGCTACAATCAAACAACACTTTAATTAGCTGTGTAACTTCCTTCTATTGTTGAAATACAGTTTTGAATTGTAGTTTGTGTTGTAGAGGTTTGGTGGGGCAAGCAGTCATTATCTTCTATTTCCCCCTTCAAGGACAGATTCCTTTCTTATCTCATGTAATTGCCAGCATTTGCCATTTCAGGTGAAGTCAGAATTCTGAAGAATTTTGGCCCAGCATGAATGAGCTTCATTCCTTCAGGATGGCTCTTCTGATAAAAGACACAATAATGGTTCTCTGGCTTGTTTGCCAGATACCAAGACAATTGCTCAAGTTTCCAGCTCTTGTTTTGTTGGAAGAAACAAAACAAAACAAAACTGGGCTGACGCATTAAAAGAACAATGGAAAGTTCTGCTATTTATTCACAATCCCGACTTAGCTATCCAAGCGATGTCATTTCCAAATTTTCAACAGTTAAAACAGCAACAAAAAAGTTAGGCATAAAGAAACACTATTTTGGAGAGATCAAGCAAGTTTCCCCAATTTGGAGGCAAATGCAAATCATGAGACCATTTTTGAGCACTTATAGCTAAACCAAAGGCAGTAAATTTTAACTCTAAACGTAAAACACACATTTTGAGTACTTTGCGCACGAGCACCTGTCACAAGTGGAGCTGCTCGGCTCCGAGTGGCCACGGCCCGGGAGTTGGGGACCCCAGATATAAAGCCATCTCATTTAAAGGCATCAGCTCTCAGTAACGATTTAAACTTGAAGATAGTTTGTTATAGCAAAGGCTTAACTAATATCCACATGGAGAACCAAACTGCTATGGAATAGTTTACCACACAAGGAAACAAAATACATGTGAATACAAGAGAGCCAACAAGATGTTTATAGATTGTAAGAATTACAACTGAAGCATGTTTCCTCCAAATGTAAAATGACAAACTTGGAATCACATGTCCCAATAAATGCAATGTATAATTACGTTTTTGATCTTTTTTTTTTTTCAAACGACAGACTAATGCACTAGTACAAGGGTATCAAACTCATGTCATCAAGGTGGCGTCACGTGACATATCACAACTCCGCCTCCCCTCGCTAAGCCGGACGTGGGTGTAGCCAACACGTGACTCATCTGGCCTGAGAGTTTGACGGCCCTGCACTAGTACAATAGGAGAGCTGCAGTAAAACACAATACAAACTTTGATATCCACTACGAGAGAATATTAGAAATATATATTCAGATGCAGACTTAAGTTATCACGAGAAGACATTCATGAAAAACACCGTACCTCAATCAATTTGCTTTTGTCATAATCTCCACGATGTCGGTAAATACACTGACTCAGTAAGGCATATAATTTCTCCAACCGAAGGATAGTGTAGCCTCTACTTTTGTCAACGACCACATTCAGTAATTTCTGAAGAAAACAGAGTACTACTATTTATTCCTTCAAATAAGACCAAGCATTTATTAAATCATTTTCAAGAGGTTGGTTATCCTTTCCATACATTCTGTATATACTTGCAGATAAGTAAGAATTTTTAGTACCAAAATACTGTATGGCCCCCACCCCCACGATTTGGTTTATGTGTGAACAGGCTTATGCGCAAATATGTAGAGTAATACTTTTTAAAAATACTTGTATATTTTGCATATATTAGGGGATAAGTCTATATTGTAAGCAGATCTTGATTTTTTTAACCCAAACACCATGAAAAATGTATCACGCATTGATAGTCCAAAGGTCAAAATTAAAACACGTGAATATTTTGAGGGTTGGCATATCCCAAACATAGGAGCAATTTCGTATATGGAATAAAACGACATTTTAAAAATAAAATACTGTAGGTTATGATCTTAGCAGTGAAGCTCTTTGTAAACCTGAGCTATTTTGTCTGTTCTCCTTTCCCAAAACTATGTAACTACTTAACACCTTAAGTTTGTAACTTCCAAAATATTATTTTGGTTTGAGTATATGAACACATTTCAATTCACTGAGCTGGAAAAGTGTCAGCTGTATAGAAAATACATAGCATAATTTATACTCCATTTATGATTGTTAGAAACGGTGACCTAATAGCGATGTAACATTTAGCAGATTTAACATTAAGAATTATTCGGCAAAAAAGATCCACCCACCCCCTTGCTCACCACAGAAGGCAAGACACTCTGCACTTCGGTATAGACTATGTTAAGATACACAAAAGTAAATAATGGAGAGAGAAGGAAGACTGCCAATTCAGCAACAGGTTCTCTCTGAAACATACATTCAGCTTGTCTTGATCCACAATGAGGGGTGGCGTTTGCTCTGACAGAATTTCCATGGCTTTCTCAACATTTATGAGGTGCTGCTGCTGTACCTGTGAACGCCTTGCACGGGTCATACGAAGCATACATATATCTAGAATAATAAAAGGAAAACTAGGATTTATTGCCGCTAGAAGACTTAACAAATATACAGTACATGAATCGGCCCTGTGGTGCTTAGAAGTAATATCTAGTGGTAGAGTTCCTATAGAATAGTTTAGTCTGCCTAGTATCCTATACTGTTCCATGTGAAGCCTAGCAATATATAAGGTCACATCAAATAATTGTTCAGATGATTCATCTTATCTTATTATGGGTGGAAAACATTGAAAGATCAGGGTTATATCTTGGCCCACAGACATCCTAGGGCAGTGATGGCGAACCTTTTTCTTGTGGCGTGCCGAAAGCGTGTGCACCCACAATGCAACGTGCCCTGCCC
>JAOYMU010000001.1:76076577-76089793 GCA_025802295.1 Psammodynastes pulverulentus | reverse complement strand
AGTGAAGTAGCACAGCAGTAAATCAAACCAGTTGGGAGGATGCCAGGAACTCAGATAACAGGAGTTCAACACTAGATGCATTCAATGTCCGGCAACCGCCCCACCCAGTTGCCTCTCCTTTAAACTCCCGCCCCAGGTGTGCCTTGTGAAGAGAATCAGGGCCCTCTCCTCCCTTGTAAGCCACGCAACCCATGTTGCTCTCTTCTCCGTTCTTCCCTGTGTGCCCTAGGATGAGGAGGGGGTGGGCCTTGGTCTTCATCTGAACCCTCTCCCATGCTCTGTCCAGCCTGACTTTGCCCTTTCCCAGTTTCCTCCACAGCCAACGGAGACACTCTCCCCCTCTCTGTCAATGGTTCATCTTTCCCCTCGGATTCAGACTCCAATGGGGGCATGACAGAACCATTGCTTCAAAGGAAGACCTACAATGTGAGTCTTTGATCAAAGAATAAGGTTCATCTTCCCCATTCAGACCATTACCGTAGGAATACTATTCTCTTTCAATCATATCTGCCTAGGAAGTTTATATTTGATATACTGCAAGAACTTTTGTTTTTTTCTGTTTCAAATAGAAAACAATCAAAGTAAACATATAGGCAATTATTAAAGTTATACATACAACTTTACATATTCATATTAATGCTACATAATCTTATCACAATGTAGTAGAATTCTTTCATCAGTAATGTTATCAATAATTCAAATATATTTTTTAACATGCTAACACATGAGTTTTTAATTCAGTGAATTAGTGTCCACATGAAACACTGTGGTAAAGGTGTGGATTGATCAAAAAGAGTTTGTAGTAAAGATGCCTAGAAGGTATAAATTTCATTAAGAAAACACTCCGTATCCATGGGAAACTAGGAGACCAATATAATTGACAGAAAAGGAATATATAAGAAAGTGGATTTTGGATTGTGAGAAGTAAGCAAAAGCTTACTGAGGAGAGAATATCACCATAGCTCACAGCGATCTGAAAATCATTCAGTCAAGTCTTACAATTTCTAGATAATGATAATAAAAGTACTGAAGAATTACTGTGAACTACCTTAAAGCACAGTTGTTTCAAGATGCAGTACTGGGAGGCTCTTAAATAAATCAATACCATTTGGATTACAGAATATGTCAAAGAAAAAGATCCCATAACAATTAAATTTAACTGTATTATCAAAAGTAATTCACGATGATCTTTATGCACTTTCATTAGATCATAGTATACTGCTGCAGAGTAACCCTATAGTTTAATTACAGCTCCTGGTGCATATAATAGTACTTACTTGGATTTGTTGAGGACTGAAATGCTAAGACTCATATTTCATAACAAATGCACCTGAGATAAATATAGAACATTAATAAAGAGATCTTACTTTGTATATTACTGCAATTCTATTTGCAAAACGGTGGCAGCTTTTCAATGCTGTTGGCAGTACCTGTACACCGTACTATCAGACTATATCCATCGAAATGCCTTTTAATGATTTTCTTCAAATCTTACTCAGAAGTAAGCCACCATGTTCAATGATACTTACTTCCTAGTAAGTATATTTAAAATTGCATATGCTAGCAGTTTAACATTAAAATAAATAAATAATGAATTCCTTCAAAAGGAAGTTAAGAGTTCATCCACGTTTACTCACAAGTGCTTTGTATCATATTCTATTAAGGCCCTTCTTAAATAAACATGACTCACTGTTTGTTTTCTTCACCAGGAGGTGGAGTCTTGCCATGCCCTTCCATTACAAAATCCTCATGTTCCATCTGCGAAGGCAAGCATTGTAGGTCAGCACGGATGAAACAAAGTACATGCTGCCCTATGTGCCCCTCTTCCTTGTAAGTCAATTATCGCATATCGCATTACCCCATTCAAAAGACTGTTAATTCAATTTAAGGAGATCCACTCCCAACAGTCATTATACCAATATACATGGTTTTAGTTATGCTGATAGATGATAAAGACAAGCATGAGGTGTATTTTAAAGTAATGGATATAGAATTATTTTTTTTCCATTATAAGGAGGGTGTTCTTTTTGTTGTTGTTGCAGCAACTGTTACCTCCCTTAGCAATACCCAGCAGAGAAAGAGCATAGGCAAACCAACAGTTAAGTGGAGAAGTCTGGAAAAAGATAAAAAAACAAAGATAGGATACTACTATTTACAAAAAGACACTATGGAAATGGGTTAGCCTACAGGAACAAGTGACAAAAATCATTTTCTTTACAAAAATATTTTTTTTTCTTTGCAAATGCTACAAATGTTTACTGTGATCAAATTCCACACTCCCTGACTTGAGATCATTTCGTCGGGAGCGAAAGATCTGGCTCTTCCGGCAGGCTGGCCTGGAGTGACCAAGGGGATTTTAAATATGAAATTAGATTAAATTGAATTGAATTAGTATTTTAAGTATTTTAGTATTTTAAGTGCATATTATCTTATTTCTGATTTTGTTGTAAACCGGAGATGGGGCGGTATATAAACTTAAATAATAAATAAATAAATAAAATGTTCCATATGCTATGTTCAGCTGTTGTTTTGCCGGATTTGGGTACATCTTTTCACTCATTATCATCGGTGTTCAACTTGTGTCACAGAAAAAAAAGATAGTGATTGTTATTGTGATTGAGTACATTAAGGTGTCTGAGTGTTGGGGGGGAGGGGAATAAAGGCTAAACTCCTGTTATATGCCAAGTGCTACGTAATGGGAAGGGGGAAGAGAAGTCCAGAAGGGTATACTTATCTAGTTGAATCAGATGAAAAACATGGTTATGTTAATCAATTCTTAGCAAATAATTTATTTCAAACTAATCTCCAACATGAAGTCCTGAAGTAATAAGTTTTAAACTAATCTCCAAATATTTTAATGCAGGTGGAGAAAGATTGATGGGATGGTTCTATAGGGACCAACTCGAGGAGGCCATATGGAGTTGGTGGCAAATGTTTTTTTTCTGCCCAAACCCAACTGCACAGTGTGCTGTCCCTGAAATGTGGTGATAGCAGTCACAGGTTTTGGCAGCACATTTAAATTCCAAATTTAGAGAAAGGTCAGATGACATCCCCTAATGCTCTGACCTTATTGCTGAGCCCAAAGAATAGTCTTGATCAGGATAGACAGAAGATAAACATGACATGGGTATTTCAAAGGTTGGTCCCAAAGGCAGAAAGGAGAAGGAACATGTGATCTGGGAACAGATAATCTATTTGGGAGTTACATTTGGCAGAGAGATATTTAACCTGATTATCCTTGAAAAGTATGGAGACTTACACGCAAGGCACAGAAGCCTTCAGAAGGGAATAGACAGGTGCTGAAATAATGTCCCCAGCAGCTTTACCAAGCCACTGTTTTCAACTTGGCTTCCTGCCTATATTTCTGACTTCTCTTGTTAATGACCTTGGAAATAACTTCCTGGCCATGTTGTGCCTGAAGACTGAATTTTTGCTGACTGCCATTTATAATGTCCTTCCTTTGACCTTGCCTTCACCTCCAAGTGCTCTTTTCAGAGTTGTGACTTCACTTTACCCCCTTTGTGGGTACAGAACTCAATAACCTCTTAAAAGCTTTTCCTGGAAGAACTTCCAAGAACAATGTGAATGATGACATGGAATGTAGGAAAGTTTGTGGAATTTATGGAATGTATGATCATTAAGGACAGTAAGGTACGAGAATCAGCAAGGGCAGATGCAATATACTACATGAGAACCCTCTTGCACACTCAGTCAAAATGGCCTGTCCTTCAAAAATGCTTCAAGCAGCAGGAATTCCTCTACTATTTTTCCAAATTTGAATGCCTGCTGCTCCATGAATTAAACCTGAGGGGAAATAGCTACATGAGAGCCACATAACAAAACATATCACAAATTCTTACTTCACTGAGGATTATAAGAACCCAAGGTGTATATAATTTTTTCTCTAATCTCAAAAAGAAGAAAGGGAATCCATCCATTTACCTCACCATAAATCTATTTGTATTTGTGCTATAAAACTAATGTAATTTGAAAGCTTTCATTTTGGAACTTAGAATGGCAAAAGCATATATACATATATACATAAATGCATATCTACTGGCCTCAGGGTATCATTAATAGCAAATGTTGCTTTTAAATCCCAACAACACACACATACACACCCCAGGTACATTGCTTTACAACTAGTCCATGGTAGTCAGGCAACTATCAGGCCACTACACAAGGCACAGCATCTAAATGTGTCCAATCAATCTGAAAACAATTGTAATGTCAAATTTGTTTTGGCTCAGAAAATTTCAGGTTTGGAAACCTATTGCAGGGAATAAAAAGAAAAGAAAAGCTCTTAATACAATAAAAGAAATCTTTTTTGTACAGAATGTGTGGGGAAAAAATATTAGACCCCAGTACAAAATTACCTTTGCTGAACCCAAGTCACCGTACAGGCTGTTGTTCACCTACAGAAATGGATTTAGTAGCCTCCAAGGCTGAATTAGAGAGCAAACTTCATCCTGGCCTTGGTTATATTTGAGGCAAACACAACCAGGGCTAGGCTGAGACCTGCTATTTAAGGAAGGGTAATAGGGAGGAAGACAAGTCACATTTTTTTCCCAAGCTTTTTCTTTACTCGTTGTGCTTTTGTGTCTTTTAGCCTGTTTCCTACCAAGCTTTTTCTAAAACAATACTTTTTGGGGGGAAAGTACGAGTTAAAAAGTGTTCTATGTCTTTTCAAAATAAACTACGTTTTATTCTTGAAAGATCCAGATAATGGTTCTGATTCACTTTTGCAGATGTCACAGTATCCAGACATTCAAAATCAAGACCACAGATCATAAACAGCTTTAGCAAACGGAGCTCTGAAGGCCTTTGTTCCTAAGACAAACGTCTTCCTATTGCTTACAAAAGCAGCGTCTACTAACCACTGACCCTGATGTAGCCAGCACTAGGAAAGGAAGTTATTCAGCACTGAATTTCCTGCTTTTGGTTGTAGCCAAAAACTGAGAAGCTTGTAGTGGTTTCAGGAACTGAGTCATCTAATGATTCATGACCAAGATACTAGTTTTAATATGCTCCTAATCACAAGATTCAAAAACCTGACATCAAGCCTAAATGAGGTTTAATTCATAGTTTAAAAGCAGAACAAATCTCTGTTACGGCTGGGTTGGGGGAAACCCCATCATTTCAATTTACATTTGCTTTCAGCTTCTTTTTCAATATATCTGTTCCCATTACTGTATTAATCTAAAACCATTCTGAAGATTTATATAGAGACCTAAGAAAGACTGCCAATTAGGCTTTGCAATTGAAACATAATGCTGTTTTTGCTACATGCATGCAGCTTTCAAAACAAACAAAACAATAACAGGTAGGTATCAAATGTGTTTATTAAGGAACCCCCCTTCCTAGAAATTAAATGGGAAAATAAACTCTATAGCCATGTTTTTAATCAAATCTTCTTTTGCTAATGTCAATCTGCAATATTTATACCATTCTGATTTAATCAAAGACCAAGTGACAACACCAAAATTTCGGGCCGTTCAATTCTATGCTTCACAAAAATCTGCCAAAAAACAAAGTTCACACATTAACATTCCTTTTCTGACGTTTGGAACTGAAGACTCTTGAAGACATGGAAGGGCCTAAGTGCAGATATAAAATCCCCAATTCCTTCAACATTTGGAAAGAAAAATGCTGTCCCTCCACTTCATCTGAACATTTCTAGAACAAAGGCAGAAGCCATTAGCAGGTCTGGCTACACAGGGAGGCCAGGAAAGATAGAAAAAGGGGACAACTTGGGACTTTTAGATTGTACACAATACTGCAAGAACATTTAAACAGAAACTACAAAAGGATAGCATGCTGGAAAAAAAAATGTAACCATTGACAAGAAAAGGCCAAAGTGCAGTTTGAAGCTGGCAGTCATTTTATGGCTTCAGTCCTAGAGCAGATTTACTTAGATGACGTTAGTGGCTCCAATCCAGCTTGCTTTTTTTTTCCTTTTCTTTTTTTGGTAGCTTTTCCCACTTGCCTCTTGAAAAAGCCTGCACAGTGCTATAAAGCTGGAGACCATAATCAAAATTCCCTTTGTGAAATTGAGTTTACCTCAGGGCACACAGGCCTAGATGGCTGAATCGAAGGCTCTTCAACCTGTACTTCATGCCTAGCAATAAATAGCCTACAATACTGTATTTTCCTCAGTGCAGAAGAAACATTAAAAGCTGCCTGCTACATTTTGAAAAGATTTTTTCATTTGGTTCTCAAAAATCTCACAAGCCAGATTTTACTTAATATTTCAAAACATGTCATGACAATCCACCAGTCAGGCTCATTGAGACTTAAAAATGCTCCTATACACGCAGCTCTAAAATAAATGCCAAAATGTAATCTGGCTAACTTATATTTATATATTAACAGGTATTAGCCTCAAAATATTTTAGTACCAAAGTCCTCAAGCAGATGCTTCGACGAGAGCTGATGGGCTGCTGACTGCTCAGCTTTGAAAAAGGAAATGCATCATAAAAAATAAAAAAAAAGATACAGGCAATAACAGATTTAACTGACTTGTGCCCAATGTAGGAATGACGTAAATAAAATATAAACATAATGTTATATTTAGAAGATAAATGTAAACACATCTTATACACACACAAGCCTTTGAATTGAGTATGGATGGCCTGGCTTTCAGGCACAATTCTGCTTACCCAGTCAAATATTCAAATATTTAACATTTGAACATTTGGCAGACATAGAATTTATTTATTACAAGTGTTTTTGTGCCTTTTCATTTAAAAGTGAATCCAAGCGGTTTACAATAAATTGCACAATACACATGTTAATAAATGTCACCGTCATAACTTCTAAAGGAGAAAATAATTTATTCCTGAAGCTAAAGAAACAAGTGCTACATGTTCAACAGGCTCCATAAAATAAAATATTAAGTAGAGAACCTGCAACCATTCCAGAATATACCTCTTGGCTAATTCAAATCCACATAAGCTAGAATGCTTCAGTTCAAATTTATGAACCTTTCTAAATTAAGCACTGCGGTATCTCCTTATGTGACTTACTAAGGAAGAAGCAGCATTGAAACATGGCTTACTTTTGAATAAAGATCATATCTTGCTTTGAAGTATATTTTCCAAGCATGAAGAGGAATGACAGTTAAAGGGAGGACAAATTTTACCTGAAATGATTCCATTATTCTTAGAAGTTTAATGCCGTTGGATCAGATCAAAAATTGGTCTGCATATCAAACAAGACACATTTTGGGAAAAACTAATGTGAAAGTACTAGATTTATCTTCCAACTTTGCAGTCTAACCTTTATTTCCATTATTTTATCATATAAGTAAGTAAGTAAATAAGTAAGTAAGTAAGTAACTAACTAACTAACTAACTAACTAACTAAGTAAGTAAGTAAGTAAAGTAGAAGACATGCTAACATAAATAAGACAGTTTTTTATACCAGATTAAATCTTGACCCATGCAATTATCCTGGTCAGTCCTTCCATTGTGTTGGTAGAAAAACAATTCATAAGTAGAGAATCAACACATCAACAAGCCAGGACTTTGAAATAGTATAAGAGTCTCACCACTGCAGTAAAACAATTGTTTTAGCTCTGCTTAGTTCACAATAAATCTAGAGTTTTTCATAGATTGACAGATTCCATATAATTTAACACCGCAGTAACCTAACCTTTGCTTTCAAGACAGTACATTTCTCACATCATTGCTATAGGCACTGGCTTTCACAGTATAACCCACAGTCCATCTAGATAAAACAGTTATCATATGGGTGGGTAAATGACCATGCTGTCTACGTACCTGTCAAATATCCTTCTCTCCATATTTTAAAATGACTAGAGCAGACATTATTAGTATGGCTATTTCTGCAGATAGACTTTCAAGCACAAGAGGATAAAAGTTAGTCCTGTAAGGAATGGTCTCTTTCATCGCATTCTGGGATATTTTATTTATTTGTCAATCTAATCAACATCTCTGAAATTTCCTGGTAAGCTCCTATTCAAGTACTAACCAGACAAGCCAAGTTAGCTTTTTCAAGATCAGTCAAATCACTTTGGTATTGCCAACTGCTGTAATGCACAAAACACTGGGCAACTCTAAAACACTATTTTTCTTCTACAGTCTACAACTTTACAGTGACCAAACTGTGTTTCAGTGATATGTTGTAAAAGTTTTCTACAATAGGATATTCTCCAGATGGACTGATCTTCAATATCCATTTTTCTCAATTATAGTACGGGTCATCAGCTGGAAAATTGCATGGAAACTATGAGCACTGTAGTACCAGACAGTTCTAGGAATTAGACACAGTTATGAAACTATGTTTTCACATAGTTTTCAGTCTGATATTTGGTAGCATTAAACTGCATCCAGGTCATGATCAGAAACATCCAGCAGCTGCAATTTCATATTTTAGAAAAACAGGCCAAGTCCAAAATATTTCATTCATTCACTGTAAAATATGTGAACATGAGATTATGACATTTTTGGGATTGCCTGCACAAGATATTTTTCTTTTCATTAGCAGATACTTTTTCCAAAATTTCAAGAACAGTTTCTCATAAGTTAAAACTTTACACCAACATCTCACATAGAATGTAAGAATTGAAATTGTATGGCAGAGTTCTCTGATTCTCACAATCCGCAAGAGCTGTTGAGTCAACAAGGGGCAGGCAACAAGGATTTTCAAGGTCAGGAAATGAGCAGCCTCCTGACCACAGACTCAAAGGCTCTAGTTTTAACCATGTTAACTAGTAGATCAGGAAGTTCTTGCCATGAGACAAGAACTTGTTTATATGTGTAACTTTCTAATTCTCTGTAATATTTAATTAATCTTGTTTCTATCTGGGAAGATGGAAGATTGGAGGGAAAGAGGCATTGGTTTTACCTGAATGCGTCTTCTCAGGATAATGTGATGGGATCCAGGAAGTATGGGTTGTCTCTCATCTTAGCTCTATAGACAGAGGTGTAAAACTGAGGACCCGCACACCTGTCCATCAACCTCCCAGTTTCGGCGATGTCGTCTTGCAGGCAGTAGTATCAACCACGGTGTCCTCAGTTGCACCCTGGACCAGCCGGTACACAGGGTGGGTCTGGATCCCATCGCCTTATCCTGAGAAGACGCATTTAGGTAAGACCAATGTCTTTTCTCCAGTATTAAGGCGATGGGATCCAGGAAGTATGGGACATACCAAGCTCATCTATGCATAGGGAGGGTCTTCGGATGGTCCAGACCACCACCGTCCGACACCACCTGCCAAGGAACCCTCCTGCCAAAGGCAGCACCCGCTGAATCGAATGAGTCCAGCCTGCAGTGCCTAAGAAATGGCACAGGAGGCGCCCACGTGGCCGCCCCACACCAGTCCACCATAGACACTTGGTTAGACCAGAGTGCGGTGGCGGCAGCACTCCTGGTGGAATGCGCCGTGATACCCCGAGGACCAATCACGATCTGACAACCGAGGGCCTAAGATATGGTATCCAAAACACTACCCTCCTAAGGTAGAGGAAGAGACCCTCTGTCTTACAGAGGCCTCCCTGAGGAGACGAACGACGCTTCAGTCCTCCTAACACCGGCCAATCGTCGAATAACGCATAAGGCCCTCCAGAAATCCAACTTGTGCCAACTATTCTCCCCAGTGTGACTGGAATCAGAACAATCAAGTTATTAATGACCAGTGCTCTCCAACCCAAGCTTTCTGTGAAACAAGGAAATTTATTTATTTATTTATTTGTTTGTTTGTTTGTTTATTATATTTATATACCGCCCCATCTCCGAAGACTCGGGACGGTTTACAACAGAAACAAACAACATCTTTCAATTAAAACAACCTATCTACTTAAATTCCATCTAATTTTAAAATCCCGTATTTAAAATCCCATATTTAAAAATCCCCTGTGGTCATCCCAGGCCAGCCTGCCGGAAGAGCCAGGTCTTTAGCTCCCGACGGAATACTTTCAGGTCAGGGAGCACATGCAGCGTTTGAGGTAATTCGTTCCAGAGGGTTGGCGCCCCCACAGAGAAGGCCCTATTATAATGCAACAGAAATAGAACAACAGGAAGAACTATGACCGCAGCAACCTCTATCTTGACATATTGGCCATACCTTGTAGACAGACCTTGTATGGAAAGAAAAACTGGTAAGTTCAGATGGAGTTAAGGAATAATTGAGAAAAGGTTATACCATATAGGACCATGAAGTGATCCTTTTCTAAAGATTGCTGTAAGGAATGGCAGATGAAGGGAAGAAATGGTGTTCAGTCAGAACTGATAACTCAAGGGGTAAATCTGGAGTGGTGGTCCTACCTACAAATTCAGACGAGATACACACATGATAGGAAAAGATGGGGAAACAATACAGAACTAACCTTAGATAAATTGTTGATAGGGACTGATGATAAGATGATTAAGGTGCTATACAGATATTTAGTAGAATATAAATTAGAAGAAGAACATGTCAAGGAGATAATGGTGGCCTGGGCAAAAAAAAATTGGTTACAATATTGAATTGGCAAAATGGCAGAAGCTTATGAATATTAACAGGAAATTAACTATGGCAATGGCATATAAGGAAAATTTATATAAGATGTTCTATAGGTGGCATCTTCCCCCAGCAAGGCTCGCAAAAATCTATCACCCAAATGCTGGAAGTGTAAAGATCTACCTGGTACATTCTACCATATGTGGTGGACATGTAACTACGCTAGACAATAGTGGAGCAAATGGGGGATTCAATTCAAGCCAGAACTATATCTTTTAGGAATAATGACAGAAGGACATAGTAAAGGTATCACATTTTTAATAATACATATATTGGCAAGAATGGTCTATGCACAATTTTGGAAAATGAAAGTATACCACTATTGAATGCATTTTAAGCAACCATATTTTTCAACCCAGCTGCCTGAAGATTTTCTTCAAAGAAAACCTAATTACTGTGTAGAATGCAAATGGCAAAGAATTGTTAAGACTGTCATACCATTTATCTGTTTCCTAATGAATGACCCAGGAGATCAGATTGTAAGTTGATGTTCCTAAAGAGTACTCAAAACCACACTATAATCATGCACATTTTCTAACTGTTTAAGCACCTCAGTTTTTATTTAATGTTGTGTCTCACATTCTCTCATTAACCTTGCCTGATTGCTCATGGTGACCTGTAGGAAAACAACTGACAAGTGCATTGTTGTATGCTATTTTGAGCTTGACAAATTGCCCTCTTTTTCTCATTCGTTTTAACCGTGTCACCTCCTCCAATTTTCTGTCCATTATAGTTCTTTTGCTATTTTCATTTTGTCCATACCATGAATTATTTGGATCATTAGCACCCAGAATTTTAGAATGCCTAATACCTTCAGAGATAAACTAGCTGCCTTCACAAATTTATAGTCTATTTATCAGCCTTTCTTCCTCTATCTAATCATAAACCATGCATTTTTATGACAGTTTTATAAGAGGAAGGCAATATCCAGTATCTATCTCTAATATTCCTTTGGTGGATTCGTATGATTTAGGATTCACACTTCATATCACTCAATTTATCAGGTAACCATTTTATTCTTTTTGTCTCTGCTCTAGCATTAAATACAGATGATGCTTACTGACTAGGTTCAAAAGTGCCTTTAAGTTAACAGAAGAACCTTAGCTATTAATGAAAGGCCATTTTGTTAACAGTGCAAGATTTTTGTGTGGAAAAAAAAATGAAATGGAAATATGGCTTCCACATGTCTTACATGTTGTAGAGTCTCTTGTAGAAATTAAGTTTTCACAGTTTTGCACATGATCTCAAGATGACATCTTGCATGAAGTCACATCGACTGATGTCGTTATCAGAATATTTTTCTAACACAGCACTTCTGGATCCAGCCCAACGTGGAAAAAGTCTGAAAGCATCATTACAGTAATAGCACTTAATTTGGAAAGTTATCTTGAACTTGAATAAAGTCTGATCAAATATGGAGTAAATAAACAGGTATTTCATTAACAATGGATTAAAGAAAATGACTACTAGCTTTTTTCATAAGATTCAGAAACGTTTTCTGCATGTGCTTAATTAAAATTTGCTGGACTATACAATCATCTAATATTTATGAGCAGTGAGTTCACTGAACTACACCCTGGCTTGTTTTATTCTCTCATTTAGCTGGAATGGATCCTATTCTATATTTCTCAACTTGCTACTGTAATTATTTTGGTCCTAGTGGAATCCTGCCTACTTTATTAACACCATTGTTGCACTATCAGGATTTATTTATTATTTATTTATTTCAAGATTTATATGGCCACCCATCTCAAGCAACTCTGGGCAGCTTACAAAACAACAATAAAACCTACAAAAAAACAGCAACCATAAAGCAATGAAAACAGTGAAGCAATGAAATAAAACACCTGTGCCATAATACGGTATAGCTTGAGCTTTGATTTATTTTCCCTAACAATTTATCTTAATTTTGTTCCAGAGGTGTGCAGCTTCTATAGTCTTATTGTACATTTCTCCATTATGCACCCCTTTCTCTCTAGACTTCATAGGCACTTCCTTTGCAGCTGCAAAATAGAATCAAGTGGTCTGATTTGTCCATTTTCTTCTCCATCCCCCCAAAGTGGATGATTTGATCATCATGTAAAGTTTTGTCAATTGAACCAAAAGTCATACTGTATTGCCAGCTAACCGCTAGAAAAAAAAATGATTACATGTTATACTTACAGTAAAGAAAAATGCTAGCGACAGCTGCTGGTAAAGACTACGTGGCATATCCAAATGAACGTTTCAGCATGACAGGGTTACTGAATCATTGGCTCTAAAACTGGCACTACTTTAGAAAAGCAGTCTTGATCCCTGCTAGATGGCAGACTGATGAGAGCAGGTGGGGAGATAGAATACAGCAGTAACAATACACCCCTGGAATAGTTTAGGGACTGCCCTCTCACTAGGCAGAAAGGTAGTTACTGAAACTAGATTTATTCATTTATTTATTCAGTGAATTTATATACAGTAGCCACCTATTTGCTCACAGCGACTCTAGGTGGCTTACAAGCAATAAAAACACAGTATAGAAAAAAATAAAAATAAATAACAATAACCATCTTCCCCCTCCAGACATGAAATGTGAATTTTTTTCCAAGAGGAAAATCCATGGGCATGGTTCTGTGGGTGTGACTTGGTGTTCATGTGACTGGGTGGGCGTGTCTTGGTGATCATGTCACTGGATGGGTGGGCATGGCCAAGTTGACGTCA
>JAOYMU010000001.1:75947138-75965516 GCA_025802295.1 Psammodynastes pulverulentus | reverse complement strand
GATCTGTACCCCGCCCCGAGTCCCTTAGGGGAGAGGGAGCGGGTTATAAGTATGATAAAAGTAAAGTAAAGTAAAGTAAAGAGCAAAACTCACAATGTGAGAATTCCCTACCGTATAATCTTCCCAAAACAGTAAAATCTAGTAGACTAATCTGGATCTCCTAGATCAAATATGGTAAATTTTGGATGGAAATAATGAGTTTCCTCAAGGATGGTTCCAGAAGAAACACTTCTTGGTCTATTTTCACACCCACCTCAATCTTTGTACCTCAAGAAAAGTCCTGATATTCAAATATCAGGTTATCTGCTACTTGTTGAAACCTTGTTCAGCCCTGTTCTCAGTACTAGGTATATTTGCCAAAGTAACAGGGATCATCATAGCCCACCACAGATCCTGGGAGATAAACATATACCTGGATAAGTTGTTGATCAGAAGTGTGTCAATTGAAGAAGAACTTATTGATCAAGTGAACAAGAAAAACAAACATCAGTTTTGCATGGGAATTTAATAAAGAAGAGAAAGAAGTGTCAAAGACTTGGCGGGAATGTTGATTGATTGTTGCTATAGGCTATTTTCTAACCTCTGTTCACATAGACAATGACTGGAGTGAGTTAGAGGAGGACTGGGAAACTAGGACATTGGAAACTAAGTCCTATGAGGAACAGTTAAAGGAACTAAGTATACTTAATCTGCAGAAGACTAAGTGGAGATATGGTAGCAGTTTTCCCTTTCCTTTCCTATAGAGGAGGGAGTGGGCATGTCTTTTGGTGTCCTGGAGGGCAAGTCAAATAACAAAGGGTTGAAACAACAAGGAAATAGATTCAGATTAGTTACTTGAAGAAATTCCTAATGGTAAGAGTTGTCAATCAGGGGAATAGGTTGTCTCATGTGGAAAAGGCTTTGGAAGACTGAGCAAAGAAACTTGACCAAGGGAACAGTGAGATAAGAGACATCATAGCTTGCAACTGGATACTGAATGGGGCAAGAGATTCAGAATAGACCCTCCCTAATTTCTCAAGCTATGAATGAAACGGTGTGTGTGGGGGGGAGGGGTTGAGGAGAATTGTACTTGCAAGATTCTGTCAATGCAGATTTCCAATACAGTAGAATCAGGTCATGTGGTTGTGATTTCTATCTCGTTTATCTTACAAGGCCAACCATCTGGGGAATTGTGGGAGTGGAAGTTCAGACATCTAAAAATTGCTAAGGTTGAGAAAACCTGGACCAGGTGGTCATGGAGCAGTACTGTTTTTAACTGACTTGAGTTTACTTTATGTTGTCAGCCACTGTGAGAAAACTGCTCACTTGGTGAATTCCCCATTACAGACATTTCCAGGGATATAATTTTAGCCACAGTCTTCCTTATTGCATTGCAAACAATTGTTTTTGTTAAATCTAATTTATTATCGATTGGGCAATGCTTTGAAGCCTTATCATCAGAAGGACAATATAAAAACCAGAAGGATAAAGAACAACCAAATCTCAAAACAAGCATTTTGGAGTGTATTTTCCCATTAGGTACATGGGTTTTGTACACTTCATTTCTTGCATTATTACCTGCTTTTCTAAAATTTGCTAGGTTTGCTGATGTAACGGTATATAATGTTGTTCCACTTTATGTTAGCTGAATTTACACTGAACTTTATAATAAGTGAAATTGCATGAATTATTTGCTTGTGTCGATTCAACTAGTGAAGGAAACATATACAATTAGACTTTGACTTTTCTGCAGCTATCGGCACTCTGTTCTATTCTGATTTCTGGCCTTATTAAATTTTGATAGATGTCAGAATAAAGCCAATAATAACACAGAATGTGAACTTCATGAAAGCTACACATCTGACTTTTTAAAGAGCACAGAACAAGCACAGGGCATGACAGCTTTGAATTGGGATTTTCAAAAGAAGCTTCACTTGTAAAATGAGCTTGAGGGCATCACGGGGTGTGTGTCACAATATGCGGTGGGCCAAGCATCACAATCAAAACTTGTGCCTTTGGTAAGCATGTTCAAACTGAGCAGGACTTCTGTTAAGAGTCCAGGCTCACATTTCTTGTCGATTAAGACAACCCGCCCCCCCATGTGCTGACTGAAAGTGCTCGATAAATTTGTACCACTCAGGAATACCAACATGGGGGCAGTTGCCTCAAATCCTAATCCTTTTATTTTCGGATAAATTATATTCAGTTGTGATTATTGATATAACATCTCAAAAGGAGAATCGTGTGTTTCAGGCAGGCTGGACTATACCACTTCAAACAGCAAAGAGGAGACACTGAACATTTTAGCACTCTGAGGGGTACATGACATGGACTTTTTAATTTGTTAGCTAACACAGTTACTTTATATTTTACTTTGTATTTTTTTAACATAGTTATTTTGTATTTTAATTCGGCTGGTTTTCTTTCGTTTTAAAATGATGTTCAGGCTCATGACAAACTGGAATGTAGGAATAGCTTTTAATATTCCTAAACTGAAAAGATAAACAGGCTGGAGATTATCTCCAGATAAGAAAAAGTTTGTTAGCATAAATTGGGGTCTCGGTTATCTCTTTTGTGAACTCTAAACAACCCTTTTCCTTACAATTTACGCCCTTTTTGACATCAGACTTCATTTTAATGAACATGTGTATTATTATGGGTTGCAAATATGTAGCATGTTTGACTACATGTAACTAATTTCCTATGCAAAGGGGAGGTTACTCTTATCCTGTCCAATCAACTTTCCTCTTGCTTTTTCTTTGTGGTATTAACTATAAAAAGGAATATAATATGGGTCTCAGAGTTCTCCTTTTTCATAAGGAAATCCCATTTTATCAGGGTACCTCAATAAACTGCTTTTAAATGATCTTTTGTCTCAGTTGCTTATTGGGAAGGTAAACCGAGGCAGAACTTAGGGGCAGATTTGGCTATCACTCTCAAATATAAAATGAATATACAGGGGGAAAAAACGTGCACACGGAGCAAAACATAGTTGGAAACAGTGGTGGGATTCAACAGGTTCGCGCCTATTTGTGAGAACCGGTTGTTAACTTTCTAAGCAGTTCGGAAAACCGATTGTTGGAAGAAATCTCCTTTTGTTTTTTCCACTTTACAGGGATAATCTTTCTAAGGAAGGCAGGAAGGAAACACTCTGGTGTTGTTTCTAGCCTAATCTTTATTGCCCTGCTTACAGAAACTGCCTCCTGGTTAACCCATAGAACAGCGCAAGATTCTTGGCAGTACGCCCAGAGTTACTGTCACCTAAGCTCCACCCAGTCACATGATCACTCAGCCACGCCTACCCAGCTGGTCATTAGGGCAGAGAACCGGTTGTTAAATTATTGGAATCCCACCACTGGATAGGTCCTATTACTCAGGTCCTTCCTATCTATAATAAACAGAGTGAAATAAAGATGGGGACAGATTTCAATTGGCTCCATCCAGGACTTCTAATTTTTATTATGAATCTATCAAACAACATTTTAAAAAGTGAAAAACAAATATAACTGAAGCCAATTTATAAATTTTGAAAACGTGTGTATGCCCTAAACAATTACAATCTTTCAGAATAAAAATTAGGTTGATTGTTCTGTAAGAAACTTTCCATTCTGTTGTATCAATATATGAAATACTTCAGAATTTTAATTTGATATGTTCATTAGGAAAACATAATGCTTGTATTATGTTACCTTCAAGCAACTATAATGCACTGCTGTGTTTCAATAGAAATTTAAATCCTATGTCAGCATTAAATCAGTGGGATGTACTGGTTAGAAACTGAATTAGGACCAGCAAGAGACAGAGGTCAAGTCTACCTTCCACCACGGAAACCTATTGATCGACTTTCTTTTTGTTTAATTTCCTGTGTAGGGTAGCTGTTTTGGAAAAAAATGGAGTACAGAATGCTATGTAGGTTATTCTGAACTACCAAACAATATAAATTTAATAAAGAAAGAAATATCAGTGGGTGCCTTATGCATGTTGCTATCTTTATCCCAAGAACTCAAAACATGACAAAAAGAAATATTTAGATTAACTCAGCAGGCAATCTGCAGTTTGCTTTAGCTGGTATAACAGAACAAAATGTACCATCTTTTGTACTACTAATATATTTCTACTACACATACATTTACTGAACAATAACATTTAACTACAGAACAATTTCAGTGGGCCGCTGCTTAGCAATCAAAAGATTTATTCTTTTTATGAAACAAAATACAAGAATGTTAAGAAGAATGTTTAAATTACAACTGAAAATATATGGTTATGAAAGGAAAGCATTCCCCTGTTCTTTTTCCCATGACTCACAGACTCTGGTTATACCTACGGATTTTCACAATACTTTGGATTTATGATTGAAGCAGGAGATTGAGCGTCTTTTATCTTCAGGTTAAATGAAGTTTAAATATAGTCTAGATGAGCGGTCTCCAACCTTTTGGGCACCAGGGGCCAGTTCGGTGGAGAGAGCTGTGTTGGCTTCCAATATACTTCCAGGTACAATTCAAGACGCTGCTAGTTGAAGTCCTTCATGTCTTAATATCTGGCTACTTATAGGATCATCTCTCCACAATTGTTTTTATCCATCCAACCCAGTTTGGCAGGAGGAGCATACTTTGAGTGTCAGCTGGCAGGGCCAATGTGGAAGGTCTTTTCTGCCAGGGGGCCCACCCTGTGGAACATCATTCCATCTGAGATTAGGTTAGCCTGGCCTTTCCCAAAGCCTTAAAAACCTGGTCTTATGCCTGGACCTGAAGGCCCAGAAGTGTGACCCAGCCCATCTCTTGGCTTCATTGACATTTCTTTTTATAAAGGTCAGCTGTCGTGTACTTTTGTTTTATATTATTTGTCTTTATTTTATTTTAAACTGCTACATATGAGAGATGGGCAGCTATTGAAATCAAATAAATACAGATCAGAAGCCTATCTTCTATTTTGATTCCTACCAGAAGCTCCAAACTGTGCTAATTTGATTCTTCTGTGCTGCAGTACAATGCAGGAGTGGTCAGTACTTAAAAGATTTAAGCCATATCATGCAGAGCAAATGTTTTCAGGTGTAATAGTGAGCATCACCATGTAATTTCATGTACCTTCTCTTTCCTCCCTTTGTAAGAAAAAAAAAAGAACGAAATCTCAAAAATCTTCTGGAAATCTCTGGAATTCTCCAGTGAGAATGTGAAAATGTTGGAAAACATTGCCCATTTAAAGATTAATTTTAGAGGTCTGATAGTGCCACTTCACATTTACACGCTTCTCATGGCATGTATAGGCCACACACTGACAATTTCTGCATATTAGAAATTAGGAAAAAAGAAAGTTTTCAAACAATAATCGTCTCCTTTCTAGGGCTTGCACACTGAAAATCTGAAGATTACAGCAGAATGATAATAGTAACTCAGAATTCATACAACTTTGCTGGATCTACCCACTATACTCATATATGGGCATGAGATGATGGCACATTCAACAACTACTTCTGAAAAATAAGGAAGAAAAGAATAGGAAAGGAATAGGTGCTGCTTCCCTGGAAGTTCTTCTTTTTGCTACATTTCTCTTTACAATTATAACCTAAGCATCCATAATTATCTCTTAAAATATCAAAATAATGATGTAAAATAGAAGCGAAGCCATTCTTTTTATAAAGCAGATTAGAATGTCGAATCTTATGACAGACTTCTGCATCCTTTTCAGGTTAGAGAAAGAACAAGCGAGGCCTTTGAAAAGCATTATATGATTCAAGAGAAAGAAAGAAATTGACAGCAGAGAGCTAGGCAGAAATAAAGCAATCGATATGACCAATGGAAAACCATAGTGAGAGAACTGAGGTAGTTAGGTGAGAGATGATCAATTATTACTACGGAATCAGAGAAGAAAAAAAGCATACTTCTCAAATTTTATGAAAGAAAAGCAGCAACATTATTTGGGCAAAGAGAGGTAAGAATTAAAACCCAAAGCAAAATTGTTGAGTCTGTTCAGCAGAGTAGATTTGCTGTCAATAGATAAGACAAACAAATGAGGTGGGGGGGAGAAAGACTTTGGGGAAAGTATTTGAACACTGGTCTTGGCAACTGTTTGATACAATAGTGAGTCATCTAGAAGAAATATCTGACAGCTGAACAGATAATGAAAAGTAACATATACGGGGGGGCACATCTAAGTTGCATAAGATATGATAGAAGAACAGTGAATAGATCACAAAAAGTAGCTTTATCAATTGTGTGTTATTAATGTTCTAGGGCAGTGATGGCTAACCTTTTTTCCCTTGGGTGCCAAAAGCGGGTGTGCGCATGATAGCATGAACGCTCGTGTGCCCACACCCATAATGCAATGCCCCCCACACCCCCATGCATGCACACGCAACCTTCCCATGCCCCGTTTTGGGCCTAGCAGGCCTCTCTGAAGCTTCCAGAGGCTGGAAACAGCCTATTTCCTTCCGGTACTTCCAGGAGGCTCGTTTTTCACCCTCCCAAGCCTCCACGTGAGTCCTGTACTTACCTGGCATCCAAAATGGGCCGCGTGGAGACTCCTGGGTGTGGCTAGCGGAAGGCACAGGCACGGTGGAGCTGACCTAGGGCAATGGCTTGTGTGCCCGCAGAGATGGCTCCGCATGCCACCTTTGGCACGCATGCCATACATTCTCCATCACAGTTCTAGGGTTTTGGATTTTCAATATTCCACGAACAAAAGCATGTTGTAAGGAGTGGAAGAAGGGAGGGGGGTTGGAATTGCCAAGCTGTGAGCTGGTGCTATGGGGGCTTGCAGTAGCATGATGAGCAATCTCCAGATTAATGTATTGCAGTAAATGAAGAGCTGGACATGATTGTGCAACCAACCAGTTCCTTTTGGTAGCAGAATGTAACAGAAACAATGCTCCTGATCAGGTGATGCTTGGAATTGGGTTAGAGGTACCCACTATTAAATATCTAAAGGTGCAGCTACAGAGCTGTGGAGATTTCCAACAAGATAAAGCCCAGGCAGTGTGTTCACTAGAGGTTGACCTTCCTCCTAAGAGACAATGGCAAAGCAATCCAAAGATGTCTGACCTTGGCATTCCACAGGATGCAGGCATCTCAGTGATGGCATACAAGAATGAGATTGGGATGATAATGGATGTATTGGAGAGCTGCTACTAGGTTTGTCACACTGGGCATCGTCTAGTTCTTTTCTGCAAATGGTGACTGTACTTAAAAAGGACAGGGAAAAATACTATGTGTTCCATCTACCAGCATCATGTCTTAGGAATTTGGTCACCTATCTTATTAAAACATCTGGATTGTGAATGAGTACAGATTTTTTAGACAGACAATTTCAGAGAATGGTGTTGAGATATAATAGCAGTAGCACTTAAACTTAGATACCGCTTCACAGTGCTTTTACAGCCCTCTCTAAGCGGTTTTACAGAGTCAGCATATTGTCCCCAACAATCTGGGTCCACATTTTACTGACCTCAGAAGGATGAAAGGCTGAGTCAACCTTGAGCTGGTGGGACTTGAACTGCCAAACTGTTGGCTATCAGCAGTCAGCAGAAGTAGCTTGCAGTACTGCACTCTAACCACTGCGCCACCACGGCTCATAATGGATGTTCTCCCTCCTGATGGGAGATGCGGGGCAGCATTGGTGATCCCTACTTGCTGTGGTTTTGGATTAAGTTTGGATTAAGTTTAATCCAAAACATTAAACAAAATGGAGCTTTTGGAAAAAAAAAAACAGATATACTTTACGCTTCTTAAGAAGGAGCTTGTACAGGTAATATAATTTAGATATTAGATGTACCTGCTTTAGCAATTTCATCTTAATTTTGTTAGAAAATTGGAATTTGAAGGCAACATACAATGCAACAAAGTATTAAATAAGTCAAAACTAAAACAAGCTCATAAAACAATAATGCATTTTACACTGTAAATTGCCAAAACAAGCAATTGACAAGGACTTTCATTCTTATCACAATCAAATATACTGTTTTTCCAGAAGCCCCTCAATAATTATTAAAAAGTGTACCTCTCCATGACTATACATATTTAATCATTTCTTAAAGAATCTGTTGATCCATTATTCCCACCAAAATATACCTTGTGTGCTGGTTACTGGAGCCACCTGGTGCCCTAAGGAGCACCTGCAGCTTATAAAACTTGAAATTAGAAAATTTCTACATTTGACATATTCCATACCCATAGTTTTAGGAATAAGGTTTCAGAGGGTAATTTACTGAAGTACAAAGATTTTGTTATATCATTAGAAAAAACTTATTGCATGTACTATTGGGGTCTACTTGCTGATTTTAAGATTTGCATATTTCTTTATAGAATACTAAACAATGAAATGTTATTATTAAAAAGAGCCATCAAATAAATTAAGGGTTTTTTTAATGAAGATGTATTGAAATTTGGTACAGGAGAAAGTCCCTGTGAGCAGACATTTAACAATTTAATTGCCATAGATTTGGAATTACACTACCAAATCTCCACCTCCTAGAAACTTGGGAGGAAATTGTAACTAGTTGTTTTAAATACACTATGATCAATAAGTTCTGAGAATAAATTATAAGGACAGAACAATCCAAACACAACTACTCTATTGGAGTTCATTTGATAACTGAGAAATGTATATTAAGCCCATTCAGTCAATGCCTAATTCACTTATCATATGATATGAATATCAAATGCTACAAATGAGCAATTTTGACCCTATTTTCTGCAAATTCACTCTTCAGATCTCAGTCTTGCAAGATAATATGTCCTGAGGATGTAGCGATTCAACAGAAATACATAGTAAGCAGCCACAAAACAACCAAGATCGTCTTAAAGAGTAACACTGTTGAATAGATTCAGAGTTTTTATGGATTACAGTCTATTTTGTCTAATGAATGTAGCATAAACAAGATAGTGGAGTCATATGAATGGTCTAATTCAAGGGAGAGGGTGTACGTTATTCATAAATGTCCATTAATTGCTACAGCATATTATTGCAGCAACTTACATCATTTCCATAATGACATCATTACACTAATAATGCCAATTATATCATTTGCATCAATTTGTATAATGATGTCTTTACCAAAAGATGTAAATCACTGAGGATATTATTCCATTGCATGCATGAATAATAATCCACTGTATTAAAGTTTCATTGTATGATACATTAGGACTGTGCAAATTCTTTTAAAGAATTGCTTCAGAATGTACAAAAAATATGTACAAAATAATTCTTTTTCCATTGTTAAAACAGCCACATCTTAAGCTCACATGGCTCCTTTGGAAGCATGAAGTCACTTAGCCTTTTACTGGTCCCACTCTTACCCATTCACATGAAATCGAATTATATACCAATTTCATATTTGCAACATATTCCCATTTTAATATCTGCTTCCAAACTAGACTGATAGGCCATTTCCAGAGTTGCAATATTTTTTTTTTCCAGTTCTGCAACAACTACACTAGGATAGCAAAACTCTTCACCAATTTACTAAATATTATCCAGCGGTAATTTAGACTCTCCCTAGAATTTTCAGGTTTAGACTTTATTGCATAGATTAAGATTCAACACAAAGATGACTTTTTTTTTTGCAGTAAGTTATCTTCCTACAACTTGCTATACTCCAAAGTGCCAGATTTCAAAGCCCGTAATTCCCTATTTGAATCTACAAAAAATGAAATTTAAAGTTACTTCAAGAGCACCAACTTTAAATATATTGCCTATTTACAACATGGGTGATTTTATAACATTCCTTTTTAAACTATGTTATTGTTCAGAGATCAAAATGCCTCTATTAGAATTTCATATTCTTGGCTGAGTAGAGATTCTATCTTAGCCAAGAGTTTTCAGGCAAGTCTAGCCAAGCTTCTTAAATGTTAGGAGAATTAATGGAGAACACGGAAGTAAAATCACATGTTGTGATCATGTGATGTCTGATTTAATAATCCAATGATATCATAACTCTATTCTGGTCATGTGATTTATCTGCTTAGTGACAGAATTGCCAGTCCCAATTGTGGTTGCTGAGTGAGGACTATCAGTACTTAATTCGGTAGAACTGTATACAATTTAGCGATCAACTTTGTACCCTCAATACCATTGAAAGTAAAGGGATTTAAGTGATTGTAATTGTTGCCATGACTTTCCTCTTGCTGTGCTGTTGAAAATGGTGTCTATCTACGTCTATTAAAAGGAAGGCATAACACATGCTGTATTTAAAACAAACTTCGACAACCTTTTTTCAAAGGTTTGCCTGGGAAGTGATACCGTTTTCAGCCAAATGGCTGAGTGTCAAGGAAACTAGTAATCATTACGTTTGTCAAAAAAAAAAAGGTTTAGTGGTAAGCTGTGCTGTACTAATTGTAAACTGCATTGAATGAAGAGAATGCATGAAGTCAATGATTTAATTAGGTTAAAAATTGCAGATACAGATACTTATAGACAACTGGGATGCTGAGAATTTATACTTTTTTCTCCTTTTTAGAATACAGGAAATCTCTATTTCCTATCCTTCCAAATTTAGGTATCCTTGAAGCAGCATCTGCTGGCTGAGAAATAAAATATTCAGAAAGCAACAGTTACTTTTCATCATAAATGTAAACTGTATACTTGTCTTGTTTGATTCACACAAGATAATCAAGCTAAAACAAAAGGCTATCAAACTTTCAGCTCCCTTTCATATATATAAGAAAGCTTGGGACATGCAGTTAAACTGTAGAGATTGAATTAAGCTTTGAACACATAAAGAAATAAGAGAGACCCCCGCAACAATCCCCCCCCAAATAAGAAAGCATTTTTTATCCAGTCAGTGCAATGGTTTGCCTATGTTTTGCTTAGGTGTAAACAGTAATTTCCATTAACATACCAAATATTTCTTCTCTATAAAAAGTAATAAAGATATAGTAGTAGTGCAAAACCTATGCTTAAAGTTTACAAAACTGAAAATTAGATCATTCTTAATAGGTATCTATTACAGCAATATAAACTTTATTAAAAAGTTTGCAGTTTGGAAATCCCTATAATCCATCCTTCACTTCACAAATTATAAATTCATTCAGTGAATTTAAAATTATCACAAAAATTATTAAAATATTAAGTAATCTTGATTCAAAAATATATTCAGGAATCAGGTACATAAATCAATTAACTTCTGGTTGGTATTGGTCATATCCACCAGTTTAATGGGCTAGCTTATGTTTGACTGCTTTATTGTCTTTCTCTTTTTTGATGTTAGTATTTAAATTATGTATCATTATTAAAAGAATAGGTCAGACATCATTTTGGAGAGTTGTTTTATACATAGGAACAGAAACGTCTGATTTAATTGTTTGGGTTAATTTTAAAGCAAATACTTTGTGGTTGTACTACATTTTTTAAAATACATTTTAAAAAATGAACAATAAAATATGGAGACTGAAATCAAGAATAGTGTAACATAATCTTTTGTGGGGAAAGGGGTTTTGAGGAAGTGTTAAATCCTACCAATTGCCTGGACAAATCCCTGCAGTTTTCTTGGCAAGATTTTTTTTGCAAACTTTGCCTTTCTTCTTAGGTCCAGGAAGGAGGGCCTGGCCCATAGTCAGTCATTCAGCTGGCTTTGCACCTAAAATGGGATTAGGAATCCTGGTCTCCCAGTCTGATGCCTTAACTAGTATACACAATCCTATACAATCATTCATTTAATGACTATTCAAAATTACAACTGCACTGACAAAGTGATTTATGATTAGTACTCACACTTATATGATCACTGAAGCACCCCTAGAGTCACGTGATCAAAATCTGAACAGTTGGCAAACGGCATGAGTTTATGAGGGTTGCAGCACTCCAGGGTCCTGGCATTGTCATTTGCAATTTTACTAGGGAGCTTCTGACAATTGGGAAAGCCATCTTTGCTTAACAACTGCATGATTCACTTAACTGCAGTGATTCACTTAACAACCACTGCAAAAAGGTCATAGAATGTGATTCACCTGTTTAGCAATGAAAAATGTGAACCATTGTGGTGCAATAGTTAGAATGCGGTACTGCAGGCTACTTTTGCTGACTGTAGTCTGCCAGCAATTTGACAGTTCGATTCTCACTGGCTCAAGGTTGACTCAGCCTTCCATCCTTCAGAGATGGGTAAAATGAGGATTGTTGGGGGCAATATGCGGACTCTGTAAACTGTGTAGAGAGGGCTGTAAAGCATGGTGAAGCAGTATATAAAACTAAATGCTATTGCTATTGATAAACTGAAACTTAATATCCTTTATAATTTTAATACAGATTATTTATTGAATTACCCAAAGCAAAAATACTGAATGAGTGATACATTTTTGAATTTACTTACCAAGAATTTCAATCTAACCTTCTCTTGTCTACTGAAATAGAAGCAATATTACGTAAATACAAATATTTATATTATTTACCCAGGATATCTATTATTAAAGATATTCAAGACAAATTTTATTAAAGACTTGGATTTAATAAATGAAGATTTTTATGTTCGGACTTGGCATTTATGACAGTGAATCAAAGGTTACTGGGAAACATAATTATATTTAAATAAGTTATTTCAAAAACACACATGGCCAGGCTATTTATCAATCTGCACTTTTTGATGGCTATCCTGTGAAGCAATATAGGACATACATTTTTCTCTGCATACACTGAAGGTTTATAATGTTGCTTTCCAACATCAGACTGTTTTCAGTTTTTACTAATTGTGTAAGCCATTATCTAATTTCCTTGATATATGCTGATGCCAATATTTTGATAGCAAACCTGACATGTAAACTATAGATAGTATTGCCTTATCCATCCTGGGTATTTTGGTTGTATTTGATTTAATTGGATGCAGAAATTTGGTTTTGCTAAATATAAATTTCCTTTTTGTTTTTAAAAAAGTATTATTCTAATTCCTTAGTGGGAAACAAACTATTTTCTTATCAAGATTTTCATGAAGATGTATCTACTGCATCCAAATCTTGGAATTACAATAATTATTGAAATGTAATAATAATAAACCCATTACTTCTTGTCTTGCCCTCAGGTGCTTTGGAGTTTTGAATCCTGTTAATACTTATCAATAGTGCTGTTACTTGACTAGATTCCTGCACATAGACATGAATAATAAGTCAATATAATTGGAACTTAACATGTGGCCCTGGCCTTTCATGGCTGACAACAGCCAGTTTATTCAGCCTTCTGATTATCTGATATTATTTACAGATCAATACTTTTGCAGATTACAATACCAGACTTGCCTGTTGGATAGGGCAAAATGCAGTATTTTTCAACTGCAGCAGCAAAACAAGCAGCCGGGCCAAAAAAACATAGGAAATATTACAAAAATTAGAGCCAGAGTAATTTTTCTTCTACTATCAGAACCAAATAAGCCTATGATAAGAGTGGGAAAATTATTTCCATTGAAGTCATATCAATTGGGGATACTGTCTTGAGGCCATATACTGCATCATAATTGTCCTCCATATAATTTATAGGACCAAAGTGTCTGTTTTTTCATCTGCTCCTACATCAATTTAAGCAATTTTGATCTTTGGTCTCCCTTGGTAAATGTATCACAGCTTTCTAAGATTGTCAGGCTCCAATTGTTAAGATCCACTAAGGCAGATTATTACAAGATGAGAATTTTTGATGTCTGCCAGTCAAATCCAGAAATACTGAAGGAGAACAATGAGTTATGGCTTTACTTACCCTGGCAAACCTATAATATAAGATAATGAAATACTAAAAGAAAGGGGAAACGGAGTAGAAGAAAATTATTTTCTTCTGCCATTATCTCAAATACTTCCTTGCTAATGATTCTAATATCATAAAGAGTTTTAAAGTAAACTGTACCTCTAAGTATCCCAAATATCTGCAAATATCATGGTTTCATAGATTTATATCCCCTTCATAAGAAAATTGAGAATGTGCTGATCATATGTTATGAATGCATTAATAACACTTTCTATAATCATCCTACTCATGTAGCAACTCCATTAACTAATATCAGTGTTTGCAGTTGTATTCTACCCAATACCTGATTACTATATTTGTTTGTAAATGAGCAGAATACTTCATGAAACTACCAAGGTGACTTCAGGTCACAAATGGCTGTATGGTAGTTAATATTAGTAAGATATTTATGTTGCCGTGTTCTTTAAGGTGTTTTATAATATACTGGAGGTGACCAATTAGCTTGAGTAATGAAAACATGTACTCTTCATTTATTTTTAAAAGTATTTTATACACCTTTGTATTTAGGATTCTTGATTATAGGATTCTGTATAATCAAGGTTAATATAATTATGTAAAACACAATAATATAAACAGAATCAGCATCTGGAACAGAGTTAACATAACAACATACTGTATATTGGATAGCAAAAAAAAATTATTTGCCTATACACAAAAAGATTACAACGTTACCAAAAGAATCATTGTAAATAGTCTATGACAGGGGTGTCAAATTCACAGCCCATGGGCCGGATGCGTCATGTACTGGCCCCGCCCCTGCCCAATTTAGCAAAGGGGGTAAAGTCCTGTGACACCCCGGTCTATAATAACTACTATACTGCTGAAGGAACCATTATGAAATTGGAAAGTAGATGCTTAGTTTAACAGTCTCTCATAGTTTATAAATATGACTGGCTGATAATATGGATGGTCTTTGAATTGAATGCAATGCGACAATTATTTTAAAACAATTTCAACAAACTGAATAGGAGTGCCCTAGGATATATATAGCTCCAAAACTTATTTTTTCGTGGTCTTCAACCTCCATCTCTAAGATCCAGACAAATAAGGTAGTGTGAAGCTTAAGTTAAAAAATATATATTACACCTTAGATGGGTAGATTAAAATTTGAAAAATAAGGGTGGGAAATTCCAGCACCAGATTTTTTAGTTATTATGTCACTGCTCCATTTCCAAGAAAATACGTGTTTAAAGACCTGGTAGCAAAAGAAAAAAAAAAGACAGCTGGTCTCTGAATTAAAGCCACTGATGGATTTTGCTAAATAAAAATTCCAGTGCTATGCATGGAACCTGCAGCAATTTTCAGGGCAATCACTAACTGTAATGGGGGGCATATCTAATACGTAAAAAGAAAACAGGTAATCCTTGACTTGGAACCAATTGTTTAGCCATCATGGCACTGAAAAAAGTTACTTATAACTGGTCCTCACACTTATGACCTTGCAGCATCTACTATTCCTTAAGAAAAGCTGACTTTGCTACAAATTGTATTCATGTCTGTTCCTCCCATTCAAAGTATGCCTCTGATCACTTTCTATGATACTATTCAGAACTGTCTAGCATCCATTTATTCATTCAATTTATACAGCTGTCCTTCTCAAATATATAGCAATAGCACTTATATAAGCTTCATAGTGCTTTACAGCCCTCTCTAAGTGGTTTACAGAGTCAGCATATGGCCCCCAACTATCTGGGTCCTCATTTTACCATGATTCTGGCTAGCTAATAACAAATAAATACAAAATCCTCCACAAAATTCTAAATAACATGTAGCGTAACCAACACAATTAACATAACCATATACAGACTCAACTATATTCTCAGAGTCCTGGATTTATCAACAAAACCATGTTTATAGAAATCCAACAGGACTGAGGCAAGTCTAATTTCTAGGGCAATAATTTTCCAGAGAAAGGTGCCACAACAGAAAAGGCTCTTTCTGCCCGATGACCCTCCCTGCAACCAAATGCCTTTCCTTTTGAATTAACAGGAGAAGGAGATGCAACTATAGACAGACCTGCAAAATTTCATACTATTTTGATGGGGAAAACATTTACAAGCCCTTCAAACACTTCAATTTCAAAGGAGAAAATCCTTAAAAACTCCTACAGAACTTCTGCAATATATGGCCCACTTACAGTAATTGTCCCAGGATAATTTAACCTACCGTACCTAGAAATTTGTTTTCATTGTAATATAAAAGGAGAAAAAAGATTACCTCCAAGGCCTCCTCGAGCAGACTGGGAATATACAAAGCTCTTGATCCAAACCTCAAAGTGGATCAGATGGTCTTTATGCACCAAAATATTCAATGTGTTCTCAAAACACATATCAATTCCAATCACAATATAGTCTGTCACAGATATTCAAAAATTGAACCCTAGAATGTGGTGAGTCATCTCTCCCCCCCCCTGCAAAAACTGCCCATTTTAGAGGCAATCTGCTGGTGATAGGAAACCTCACTGTCAGAGTCTTGTCTACACCAAATAAGGTTTCTTAGGAAGTGGTTTGCTTCCAATATAATTTGAAAATCACTGCAACTGAAATGGACAGATTACAGCATGTATAATTAGTTACTGCAGTATGAGTGTTCCCTAGATCCCAGATCAGAAGGGGAAAAAAAACAGAATTAAAGGGTAATTTTCAGATTGGCATTCTTTACAACAGTTTAAAAACTTTACAGAAAGAATCATCTGCAATTCTCTAGATGTTGTTGGATTTGAATTCGTATCATCTTTGACCACTGTGTTCCCCGAGTTAACTGAAGCCAACAGCTATTTTAGGCCAGCTGCCATTACCTTCATGGATATGATACTAAGAGGGAAAGCAATTTGTAACCCTCCAAATGTTGGATTTTCCCTTCTATGAACCTGCTTCAGAATCAAAAATTATGTGACTTGCACTGAGGACACAGTGAGCTACGTAGAAGTCCCTGAAGGGGCAGCATTACAGCCAAAATCGGTGGCCAGTGGATGGAGCCTGGTCAGCAGACAGCTGCCACCCATGACCAGACTATAGGAACAGGAATTTTTGCAGTTGGCTTATGAGTGGAGCAGCTGGGAGTGAAGACCATCTATGCCTACAGACATCTTTGTGTGTGTGTGTGATGTCATGGAAAAAGGAACAAGTTATATTGGACAAAACTGAAACTAATTTGAACTTAAGATTTTAAAATGACAAGGCTCCAAAAATATGGGAAATATACTAGATATACATTTATACACTATACAAATGAAACCAGCTGAAGTTTTAATAATTAAAAAAGAGACTTTCAAATGTGATCATAGATAAGTAATTACTGATTATTAAGTAATAAATAATAAGAGTGACTCAGATAATTTTCCTCTATTGTATTTATAAAGGAGACCTGTTAAATTTTGAAAGACTTGGTGAGGGGAGGGAAAAAAGTTATCATCTGCTAGGACATTATTTGAGGAAAATAAAGATCAAGATAGTTAAAAGTAAAGGGAAGGAATATAAAGTTGTTTTATTTGATCAAGATTAAAAAAAATGTTATTTCTGGCAATCTTTAATGGACTTTTTCTGACCAAGTTTGAACAATGAAGTTTTAAGGATTTGTCTTTGGATAAGAGATGTGGCATGGAATGAAGAGATTGTCTTATTTTACAAGAATGGTAAATTGTTAAAATTGTTTATACTTATTGTGACACAGGGGAAAGTAACTTCTTTATACTTTTTTCTTTCTTCCCTGTTTTTTCTTTTTATTTTTATTCTTCTATGTGCATGTGTATTCTTTTCTACACTTATTATTTGTAGCTTGTAATAGTTTTGATTTGCATAACCCTAATAAAATTATTTAGTAAAAGTAACCAAAGATGATAACCAGCTTTACTTGGCAATTTCTATAGACTTTCATTTCTATCTCTGTGTTCTGGAAGAGAGAGTAACTGTGAAATTAGCCTTTCTTCCAGATTCATAATGGGTCATATGAGTAATACTGGATTCTTACATCAGAATAACCAAGATTTTGCATTCAGAGAAAATACTGGGCCCACCATTGACCTGGTTTACTATATCTTATGAATATAACTGATAAAGCCAGGAAGGCAAAACAAGAAGTTGTTTGATTTTAATAGTTGCTACAGTACAAATGTTGATGAGGAATGCTACAATACTATGGACTGATCTGAAGATACAGATCAAATACCTGAGTATCGGACGTCAGGACAGCGCTGTGGGACAAAGAAAGGACTTCGGTCCTTCTTTTACCAATTTTGTGGCCTAGATCGATCCCCATTTGGGGAACACAGACCGAGAGGGGGTCTGCGAAGGTACAAGGAGCAGTCTGGGAGCGACAAGGTGGAGGGCACTCGCCGTCGCTACGGGAAGAAGCTCCTGAGTTCTAGGCGCAAAGTCCGCGGTGTGGGAAATGGTGGACATTAAGCTGTTTTGACCCACCTAGACGGAAGGAAGACGGAACGATTGGTGGCAGCTCAGAAATTAAATAACTAACAGCAATCGAAGGTGAGAGAACTTAAACTAACCAGAAAGAGAGAGATCTGGAGCGTGTGCGGGAGAGAAAGGGGCTCTGAGCGTTACGAAGCGGCGAGTGAGCGGAGAGAGCTTGACCGGGACGGATTTGGCGACCTGCAGCTAGATTGGCAGCGAGATCAGGATTCGATTTGGGGAAAGAAGAAACCAGATCCAGAAGGGACCAAATAGATAC
>JAOYMU010000001.1:75874251-75889442 GCA_025802295.1 Psammodynastes pulverulentus | reverse complement strand
TGAAATCCAGATCCCTGCCCCCCACCCCAACCCTATTAACTCTCATAAAGGAAATTAAAGCCTGGCTGTTTCCCCCGGTATTAGGACTGTTAAATGAGCTTTGCTATGAGTTGGCTGATTGATTTTATTGCTCTGGTAAATTTGGATTATTGGCTCTTTAATGTTCTTGTTTCTTGTTTTTAATTTCTTGTAAACTGTCCAGGGTCATTGTTATGAACAGCCCTGTCTCTCTGAATGTACATTCATCCATCCGATCAATCTTCTCATGCATTAAAAAGCAAATTATTTTTAAAAATCCCATAGTCCATTCTGTTCAATTAACATTAACAAGAGAACTAGAGAATCCAAATAAGGTATTTGGCAAACCAAGAAATCTTTCAGCTTTCTTGGAATTGAAACGAAGCAGTGACAAAGTAGTTGTTGGGTTTCTGTGAACATTGCCTTGCAGCCAACTTCTAAACATTTCTGATACTTGGGCTCAATTATTAACTATATTTTTGCTGCAGCCAAAATAAATCTAGCTAGACAATAGCTACTGGTCCTCCTTACATCCAACTGCTGAAAAGAATATTTCAAATTATGCATGTATGCATGTGGTTCACTTCACAATCTGCTCATTGAACAAGCAAAAATCAAAGGCCAAGGCAAAAAATGCCTCGATGGAGAAAGGAATGCCACGCCTAAAATTCCTAGGACTTATCTGCCAGTGGAAATTAACATCAACAATGATGAAAACAAGCTTGGTTCTGAATATTTAAAGTATTCAGCCATTTATTCAAAGCATCCATTATCTATGAAGGAGTTAATTTACACTACAAATTCCCTTTCATTTTCTGGTCAATTAATCTATGACATTAAGAGCAGTCAATAATTCTTGGGAGAAATGTTGGTCCTGGAAAATGTAGGCAGGTTGTGAAGAATTGTGTTTAATTCTTGTAGAAGTATACATTACAAAGATACACACAGTCAGCCACTCCTTTTTCCATCTCTAACTTAGCACTACTACTTAAAATATGGGTCTATAAATCACATGTGTGTATATACCTTTGAAAGAAAAATTATTGAAATGGATTTAGTCAGTGTTCCTATTAAATATTAAAGTTGTATCTGAAACCAACCAACCAACCAACCAACCAACCAACCAACTAACCAACCAACCAGGATAAATATATCTGATTATGAAGAACAATTGTAATGATAATATATCTCCAGCACCCACTTTTGGGTCAGTTTAGATATACAATTCCTAAAGCGCATTTGTAGCATTTTCCATAATCTTTCTCTTTTGACTCATCCTTTGGAGATCCCATGTTGCTAAATAAAAATAAGAAATTTTTGGCTCTGTAACTCCAAAAGAAAGGATTGTATGTTAATCAATCAGCGATTGCTGTATTTCCATGTAAGCTGAAATTGCATTCCCTCAAAATGCACAATTTTGATACAGCTACCATTTGATACAGCTACCATTTGAGGTATTATCCTTCCTCCAACCTTAGTCACACTGTCTCATTCACAGAATTTTAGAAAAGACCAGATACTATTTATTTCAATAAGTATATTTCTTCTGCATTCCTAACACAATTTCCTTTCTTTTTCTTATGAATTAAATTATCTAGCTTCATGCTTTTGTTCTAGAGCCTGGCTTTATTTCCTATTGTGTAATTTGGGTAGAAGAAACCTTGAGAGCTGAGACATGCCATGAAGATCTCAGTGTCCATAATCAAACATGTTGTGATTATCTGCTGGTATTTTAAACAACAAATTAAATAAGTGCGGACTCTGGAAATTGAAATTCCAATGCAGCACAAATGCTTGGCTAGGGCTAACTTAGCAACTATGGAAACAGCTAACATGGAAGACTAGGTCTGCTGGTCTGTGTAACTTTGGTCTCTTCTCTCAAGTGCATCTCTGACATCTCTTTAGAAAAACTTTTGGGATAGTTTCTCCATGTCTTCTTGTACGTACTTAGACATTTGCCCTTCTCCTTGCTTCATGATTTGCAGAAGCTACGCTGCATGCTATCTACTTAATTCACAGGTCTCCAAACTTGGCAATGTTAAGACTTTTGGACTTCAACTCCCAGAATGCTGGTTGGAGAATTTTGGGAGTTGAAGTCCACAAGTCTTAAAGTTGCCAAGTTTGAGGACTCCTGACTTAATGGTTGTCTTTAACTGCATTTGAAATGGTTCCTGGCTAGCAACAGGGGTGCAGAAGCACCTACTTCATTTTTTTTACTTCAAACAAATATAAAATTTGGTTTATAACTTTAGAAATGTTTATGCAAGTAGTCAATTAGTATCAAGAAGATGCTGTAAAATCCTGCCCTACCATGCCATTCAAAGACCATCTTATTAATAAGGTGTGGACATTATTTGCATACTGTTTGTTTTATCTTGATGTTCTCCAGCTCGTACTCTGTATCAAAACTTAGCTCATAATTTTACAACAGGATATATAATTCTCAAGATTTTACTTCAACTAATTCCAAGTTTTCTAAAAATACAGTGCCATTTTTCTTCCCTTGGTCCCTCCTGCAAATGGCCAGAAATGGTGTTGCCTCCTTTCCCTTAAAAAGCACACCTGATAGAGGAATCTTTTTGCTCCTTATTGAATCTTTAGCATTTGATTTTCATTCTTTTCTCTATGAAGATTTTAGGATGAGTTCTCCGCATATACAATTGTGAACAACCATAGAATCTTACATACAGTATAAGAATGGTAAAATCAAATTTGTCCACTAAATTTAACTTGGTTTTTTTCCCCTAAAATTTCACGTTTTAGAAACTACTTTCCAGACATATATATCCTCTTGGATATGCTTGCCATCTTAGATTTTATCTGTTAGATTTATGTAGAGAATCCAGTTGTAAAATACATATAACTATGCTCTTCATTTTAGCGAGAACATGTGAATACATGCCAATGGATAATATAATAAAAATCATCCAAATAATGTTAGGCCTTCTTTCTATTCTCAGTAAAAAAATTGATGGAGAAATCTCATTCCACTTCAACTTTCTATAACTTGGTGATACAACCACTAGCCTAACACAATGGGGATGTCTGGTTAGAAGTCTTTGCAGTAGAAATCATGACAAAGAATATAACAGCTTTGGACCTCTAACAAGACATTTTAAATATCTTGATAAATATGTTATAAAGATAAATGCCTTTAGTTAGCTTTTCAAATGATGGAAACACTACAATAAACTGAGCACATTGTGACAAGTGCAGAAAGTTCATTGAATCTGATTTTCATTTTGATTCCTCTTAGAAACTTATATATTTGCCAGAACTCTAGTTCTCTACATCATATGCTTTCAAACTGTTTTAAAAGTATGTCCCCAAATGCATACCCAAGTCACTAATTTAAGTCAGCCCACATTTGCCAGGCAGGCATGTTTGCTTTATAATATTGCAAAGATGGAAAAGGGAGTCATCTCCCCACACATGATATGAAATACCTTCAATTGGTGCCATGTAGCAGTGGCTTATCAAAAACCTATTTGCCGTGGCTTCCTTCTGCATGTCTTACAAACTCTAGCTTCCTCAGTAAGCTGATACACATTCAGGAAAAACTGTCCCTTGACAATGTGACCTAGCAATCTGTTAGCACTGAATATTTGATCAGTATAATGTACTGAGGCTTTTTCATATTGCAGAAAATCTGGTTACCTCAGATGGGTAGGAATAGATATACTTCACACATTAATGAAGTCTATTTTGATGCCTGATAAAGCAACCATCTCAAGGTTTTTAGATACATTGGATAAGAATTATGGGCCTTCTACTTCCAACCCTAGATCTGGAGGTTACCGGGTTGAAGAATGCTAATCAAAAGTATGTTGCCTTCCATTAAATACAACTTTAGTCTGATCCTAGAAAAAGCATTGGCTGGAATGTTGAAAAACATATTGCAATAAACATCTCATGTAATCAATGTAATCAGCCCAGGAGAGAATCTCAGTCTCTAGCTTCATTGTGAACAATACAAATGATAGTAACATAACATATTTAATCTGTCAAGAATCACAGTCTGTAAAACATATGTTAGCATATCAAAACCTTGCAGAAAAATAGTCATCAACATAAAGTCCATTTGATAGTATTCAAACTTAATTAGTTACCCAAGATCACCCCTCTTATCCACTCCAAATTGCAACATTTAACAGATTAACAGATAATCAGAGTTGGAAGGGACCTTGTAAGTCATCTAGTCCAATCCCCCGCCAAGCATGTTAGAAGGCAGAACACGCTGAATACAAAAATATAGGAAAATCTAAATTGGTGTGAAAACTAGAAATATAATTAGTCCTCGATTTATGACTACAATTGAGGTCAACATTTCTGTGAAACATGTTAAGTGAATTTTGCCCAATTTTATGACCTTTCTTGCCACAGTTAAGTGAATCACTGCTGTTGTTAAGTGAATCTGGCTTCCTCACTGACTTTGAAGGACCACCCCAGGACACTGCAACAGTCATAAATATGAGTCAGTTGCCAAGTGTCTGAATTTTGATCACATGAGCGTGGGCAAGCTGCAATGGTTGTAAGTGTGCAAAATGGTCATAAGTCACTTTTTTCAGTGCCGTTGCAACTTTAAAAGGTCACTAAATGAACTGTTGTAAGTTGAGGGCTACCTGCCAACTCTATATATAATTTGGAAGTGTGTTAGAACAACCTTTTGTTAAAAAATAAAATATGAGACTCGAGTATAAAAAGTTTGGGATGTTCTAAGTAATTTTCTCAAACTGGCTCGCGAAGAGAGAAAATGAACAACATTGTATGGTTTTCCAATAATAAATATAGGCCTGCAGAATAATACAAATGTAATAGAAAATGCTTGTTAGAATAACTTTTATCAAATCAAATATAACAGGCAATTGTTACTTTATGTCAAGAAAAGGTCATTTTAATGTTTCATGATAAATGATTAAGATCACCTTTCTAGCTCTTTGACACCAAATAGCAGGACATAAATACAGCAATAAATAAGGATTTGAAGCATTTAACAGTATTACACTAATGGCAGGTATCCTGATTGAACATACTAGCCATTTTTTTGTTAAAATATAAAGAGAATGCTTCCCAAACTGTAAGTCACTTCCGACCATCCAAGGCAAAATATGGTTGTATGTTTATATAACCAAAGGTTTAAGGGTGGAGATATTAAGGTTGGATTGGAAAAAGGGAAATAAAGTCATTGTGGAAAGAAATCCAATATACACCGGAATTATTTTCTCTACAGTGTGGTCTAATTCAGGAAAAACAATACCTAAGAGACAAAAACCTATGCATGTTTTGACAAAAAATTGATTACATAAAAAAGTTAAAGCTCTCCAGATGTTTAACCATCCTCTGTTGCCCTTGCACAGCTGATTCAAATAAAAGGGTTGGCACTGCACCTAGCAAAGCTTTGTAGTTCTGCAGAGTCCTGGGAATGGAGCCTATTGAAAGGAAAAAAGTCTCCAAAAGAAAAAAAACAAGGAAGTCCAGTTGCCTCCAGAAAAAGCACCTTTGGGACAACCATGACCTGGATGACTGAGAATCTCTATGGACCTTTAAGCTATTGAAAGGTTTGAACAAACAAGGAAGGTTCTGAGTAAGTACTGTATGAAACTGAAGCTCTTCTAATTAATACTGTTGTATAGGCACTGATTTAAGTACTTTAGTAAGCCGGTAAGTGCAGGGCAAGAGAAGGTAGGTTGTCTTCCTCCCCTAGAATGAAACAGCGATTGAGATGAGCTTATTCAAAGGGATGAGCAGCTCCTCTAAGCTTAATGTTTACCTTTCTCAACATTATTGTTTTGTAGACACAAGAATGCTCTGGTCACCCATTTTGCTCCTCAAAATAAGGTTTGGGGAAGATAAGATACTCTTAGTGTAATTTCTTTTACTTTGTTGAGACTCAATTACTGGTCAGTATCTGAGCAATGATTAGCTAAGAAATCCCAGCACTTCTTTCTGGCAGGAAGTGACGGTTATGTTTGTGCTAAAGCAGGGGTGTCAAACTCAAGGCCCACAGGCTGAATTCGGTCCACAGGGTCCTTAGATCTGGTCCATGGGGCCGCCCTGGAAACAGTGAAGGACTGGCCCATGGTGCCTGTCAGTGAAAATAGAGCTTGGGAGGGTTGTGTGCGGCCTCCCGAACTTCATTTTCACTGGCAGAGGATTGCAGGAGGCCATCAAATCTGAAAATGGAGCTCGGAAGCCCGTTTTCACTGGGCCACTACCTGCACCCCGACCTGAGTGATATTGACCTGGTCACACTCACCCTGGCCATGCCTACCCCAGCCCACCGAGGTCAAACACAACCCTGATGTGGCCCTCAATAAAATTGAATTTGATACTCCTGTGCTACACACTTGTAATACAGAAGTGCCTTTAGCATCATGTTGACTAAAATTATGAAAACCCACCCAATACCCAAGTTCTCCTTTGTTTTAGTTTTACAGTCAACAGACAAAATTTCTGAATTGTGGGTCATTTGCATAATTGATCATGAGAATTTGAGTCTTTTTTAGTCTTAGTTTCTCAAACACATTTCCTGCCTCTTAAACACAGTGAAAACTTTAATCACAGTAAAAACTTCATTAGCACGTGTAGTTGCAATTGAAACTAATCAAATTCTCTCATGGCTAAAAATGGCAGATACAAAAATTATCCATCTTTTTTTAAAAAATACTTACTTTGATTAAAGGAGAAACAGATCCATTTAGTGAAAGTAAAAAGTTAGAAATGTTACCAAGGCCACAATTTCTCAAAATGCAGATGAGAATCTGCAAAAAGTGATAATTTGTCAGAATATATACTTACACTAAGACTTCCATTTCCAGATAGGAAGGAAGTACCATACGATAGATTTGAGCACATCATTGTAAAACAATGAGGTCTGCAAATATCAGGGCACCCACCAGATGGCAGGGTTCTGTGGCTTCTTTCTGCCTTCTAGAAGTTGCAAAATGTTTATAGTACATACAGGTAGTCTTCGACTTACAAGCACAATTGAGCCCAAAATTTATGTTAAGACATTTGTCAAGTGAGTTTTGCCCAATTTTATGACCTTTCTTGCCACCGTTGTTAAGCGAATCACTACAGTTGATAAGTTAGTAAACTGACTGTTAAGTGAATCTGCCTTCCCCATTGACTTTGCCTGTCAGAAGGGCGCAAAAGGTGATCACATGACTCTGGGATGCAGCAAAAGTCATAAGTAGGAACCAGTTGCCAAGCACCTGAATTTTGATCACATGATCATGGGGATGCTCTAAAAGTCATAACTATGAAAAACAGTCATAAGTCACATTTTTCAGTGACGTTGTAACTGAATGGTCACTAAATGAATTGTAAGTCAAGGACTACCTGTATTTTGTAGTCATTTGGCAACATTTTAAATGTCTTTCAAGAACGTAATAAGAAAGCCCACACTGAGTGTAAGAAGCATTGTACCAAAACCAGAAAAGCAGCAAAAGTGAAACTTTCTGTCTCCAATGCAGTTTGTTAAAAAGGAAGAAAAGATGCAACAGTATTTAGGAGAACTGAATTTATTTCTTAACAGCCACATTAGAAAGTTAAACATTAAATCTGTGCAAAATACAAATTTCCATGTGAAATTTTTATGTACACTTTTTTTTTTAAAAAAGAACACTCTAACAAAAATGTTAAATTAATTTCCAAAAACATTTTAAGTGACAAGGAGTAGAGGAAGAGAATCCCCACTGGTATTGTTTAAGAGATGAGTAGATCTGCAATAGAAATAAGTAAAGTAGAGAGAAAATTTTCATTCAGGTGTCCCCTGTACCCCAAACATGCAGTGAATTTGTGTTAATCACAGCAAAAAAAAAAAGAGGTACCATTGTTAGGATACATCTGCATCCTTTCCTAAGCTTTCCTTTGGGAATCCAAAAGATGTATCTTTTTAAGATCCTTCAAGTGGTTTTTAAAAGCCTTCACTGATATTTTTTTAAAGTATCTTTTTTTAACATGATAGGAAGCCCCCAAATCCTTCAAAGTGGGAACTAAAGCAATCAGTATAACTCTGAGGGTCTGCATATTTATGAAGAGAATTATAGTTTCTGAATGTGCTAGGCTTTGGGTGATTCCTGATTGGTTACAAAACATTAAGCAGATATTGGTAATTCAAAACCAGAAAAATTGTACATTTTAAACAAAATCCAAGTTGAATATTGTTCTTCAGCATCAAAGTCAGCAGGAAGAGTGGTATACATTTCTAAAAATTCTGAAGCCAACAGATTTTGTTTAGCATACTTAAGAGACTAAAATCAGTTTGTTACTTTGGAAATAGGAACATGAAACATAGTTGGACGAGTAAGAATTTTAATAGCCTACGATTGTCTTTGGGATTCTCTATTCAGAAAGTATCAACTAAGTCATCTGCATTGCTTTCTTTCCTAGATTCTTTGTACCATCCATTACTTTTATGAAGCATAAAATCAGACTGATTCCTTCCAATTCCAGAATATTTAGAATTATTCTCCTCCTGAACAGGCAGAGAAATCCTTATTTCTACTCTCAACTCTACCAATAATTAAAATAAATCTGGTGTGTTATCCAGCTCTGTTCCATCCTTTCAGATTTAATCAGGCTGGCAGAAGGACAGAAAAAAACCAATTGTAAACAAGAAAACTCACTAGCAAAGGACAGAATCCTTCTTCCTTTTCTTATGAAAATAGCCTTGTCTCCTAGAGGGAAAACACGTATCTTTCTCTTGCAAATACAATGTCTCTTCAGGCTAGGAGTGGTAATAATTCTGCATAGAATGTCTTTCTGTTTCAGAGTTCTGAAAAGTACTTGGAAAAAGTAAAGTAATATATCACCTTAAGCATTGCATTCAGTGCTTAAGACACATTTCATAATAGCTTTCTCAATTCTCAGTAAAAAGAAGATAAAACAGGATTGGGAGGGGTATACATGGGATGGGGGAGGCTGTTCTGTCTGTTTTGTCCAATAGGCCTTTACATTTATAAGCAGAAGCTTGTAAAAAATGTGTATTATGCTGATGTCACAGCAGCATGAATCTGAATTTCAGATAGACGCATTAAAATTCCTTAAGGAATGAAATATGTTTCCAGACTTTACTTAAATCTTTGTATTGTACCAAATGGATGTTAAGAAACTATCAGGGATTCATGTTTTAAGATTACTTTCTATATAGTTATTGCTAAAGTGATTTGTAAAACTAAAAGGCCATTCCCCTAATCCTTTTTTCCTAATATTTAGTAGACCAAGAGCCACAGTTTAAGGTGATGCAGATGCCTGAGCACAACTTTAATTGTTGCCAATTAAAGGAATTAAAAAAACCCATAGAAAGGCCTTATGATTAAATTTAAATAATTTCTTTTTAAAAAATAAGTTTGGAATGCATGCCAAGATAAGAACTACAATGCAGAGTGGGACACTTGGAAAAAAGAAAGTCAGAAGTTTTGGACTGTCAGCTACAAAGCTGGGTAAGTGACCATGCAGATTCTTACTTATTTTGTATTTAGTACACACACACAAACACACACACACCTCCTCTAGTATGTTTAAACACTAGCAGGGAGTATTAGGCATTCATCGCAACACGGAAAAAAGGAAGCATAGAAAATCTTACACCAGAAATGGTTCAGCCAGTGAGGGGCTGTAGCACTGGAATGTTGAAATGAACTAAAGACAATGTAAAATATTGGAAAAAGAAAGTAGTCAGAACAAGCAAACTGTAAATCTTTGATTACATAGTACTAGACACATTGCACTGATACTGTAAGGTAGAACAAATGAACAGTAATTCTTTTTCCTGATGAGCCAAAAATATTAAATAACCACATTTATTAAATTTCAAGTATTAAATAATAGTAGTTATCAAAAACTCTTTGAAATAGCAACAGACTTCAAACAATCAACTTTGAATATGACTAAGTCAAAATAAATGATTCTGCATTTATCAGAGACTGAAATTGGATTTATATATACAATATATTGGTCACATCTTCTTTTTAAACCCCAAAACCACCACTAAAGCTTTCCTAAGAAACCATCATTAAATGTGGAAATGACAAGGAAGTAACAAAATACCATAGCCAAATAGAACATGGTTATTTGTGTACATGTGACTGAATATAACTCAAAAGAAAATTCTGTTTATAGTGATCCAACACACCTTGGGAAATGGTTCGGAAATAGTCCCCCTTAAGAGTGAGATAAAAAACTGGATAAACAAAATTGTACTGTGTAATGATTATCAGTGGCTTCACACAGTGTAAATGGACTCTCCTTTTCTGTGCATTGCATTCTAACTATTAGATAATACCGGAAGTGCTTGAAGAATGCTTGATACACAAATCAGCTGAAGATCAAATTTGCCTTCTCTTACACCATAAGTGAGAATTGGAAACTCCAAAAAAGGCATTTTGGGGGGTGGGGGAGAACACCGAAAACTGTTACATAAGCAGAAACTATGTGCTAGGGAGACCTTGAAATAATTACAGAGAAGTTTAGTTTGTTAATTGAAAAGAAGACAGCAAATAAAAAATGCAGGAGGGTTTTATGGGGGGTGGGAAAGGAAAGAGTGGTTCACACGTTTAGAGTTTGCCCATCATAAATAAATTGATAAATGGGAGGGCTGGAAATTGCAAGGGCAGGAGGAGAAATAATATCTAGACAGCTGGGAAAACATGGCTGGGGAGCAGAGGAAGGCCAAGCAGAAAGGCAAGGCAGGAAGATCATGCTCAGATAGCCAGGCTGGGGCTAAGGAGTGAGGAGCCATGATTTTACTAACTGGGAGGAAACAGGCAGGCTTGACCAGAACCAGGCTCAAAGCCATAATGGGCAAGGTGAAGGAATCAGAGCAGGAAGGTCCCAGAAACTGGTTTTGCAGGAGAAGCATTGGAAACATTGGGTGTCACAGTAAGCGGCCTTTACCTACCTATATGGTAGGCTGCTCTCTTCTAAAAGAATACTAAGAAAAACATGGCAATCAGGGGGAAAAATAAATTTAGTGATGCAGCTGCTGTTTTGTCGAGACAGCGTGAGATTCAAATTTGTAACCCCAGACCAACCTGAATGGTTGTCAAATAACCATCTTACTCTGCTTGGGCAAGTCAGTGGCCACACCATAGGCAGTGTAATTGTATGGCAAGAGGGGGCAGGTAGAGTAGTCTCAAAAGACTAGTCATGTGAGAGTAGGAAATATTCTTTACAGCTTCCCTATCTCTGCCGCTCATCACTGCAGAAGAGAGGTGACCAGAAAGTCTTGACCCCAGGTCGAAGGGATAGAGGTTAGAGACCCAACAAGCCTTTCCATTGTTAAAAGAAGCCTTCTTTATTGGTACAGCAGTAACCTGGGTTTCCACAGCCCAACCTGGCTTCTGACAATTCAGCTTCCTTTTCCATCCTGTTCTTCCCCATGGAGCAAGGGATCTAGTCCCTTGCTCCATGGTGCAGACATCTCATCTGTCAGATGATGCACATTTGGGCATGCTTCTTAGGAATGGAGCACCTAAAAGCACCATTGGACCTAGACAGAACTGAGTTTTCAATGGGTTCTGGCTTTCTGTGCACCTGGTGGCGCAATTATAATTATACAAGGGGAAACTCATTGGTTTTATTCATGGAAGGGTGTTACACAAATCCCTTTGCTGTTTCAGGGGGTTCACAATATCACAGCATTTGAGTAAGACCACCTAAAATTCTTACATGTAAGCAAATCATTAACAGAGCAAAAATTAACCCTCTTTTTGAAATAATTTTAAAAGCCTCTTTTCATCATTGTTCATTTAATTAGATTATTGTCGTGTACTATGCTTAACACTACATCTTTCCATTCCAATGAAATAAATAGGACAATTTTCCAACTAGGAATCCATGAGACTAAAGGTGAAAATAGAACAGCTTGTATATTGAAGAATAATTCCAATGTACCAGTTAATCCTTTAACAGGCTAGCTCTAAATTAAACCTTTATTGATGGGTTTTATGAAGCTGTTTTTATTCTGTTTAATAGTAAGTTATATTACATAATACAAATGATATTTATGTAATTGAATAGCCACAGGATGGGTATAGAGAACCAGACATATATTCCAGGAGAGCTATTTTTCTATCAGCCAAAAGTCAAATTAGTTTTAGTTTCAGGAGCCAACAGCTATGATCATATGAACCGTTTATAGAATGAACAAGCCCCACAGCTGGGCTTTATTTTTTACAGCTACTTCCCAAGACTTTGAAGAGGCATGTATTCTTCAAAGATAAATTAGGGTAATAAGACAGTCAACTAAAAGGATTCTATTAATTATTTTTATCTTAAATTTATCCACAGATATCTCCTGTGTAAATCTTCTATAAAGGCAAAATAAATTTAAAGCCCTATGGTGCCTACACCTTTTCTCTTTCAATCAAATGTGGCTTTTATATCAAGTGAATATATTATAATTCTCAGCCATATCCTAATTTTTATGAGCCTCTATGGTGTCAAAAAGATTTATGAAGTCAGCAACAGAAACTGAATAAGTATCACACTTTCTCAAATTATTCCATTTTTATACTATTCTGATCGTTACAACTTTCAAAAGATTGGCTGAGAAAAAGTATTATAGATACATCTTACTTTCCATATCATCTCTAATATAAATTAACAAAATTGCCCCTTGATTTGAGAAAAAATGCTGTACTTTGGTTTACTTTAATTAATTAATGTCTAACATTTACTCTTTGAATTCATTCATAAATATTACAGAAAATGCCCAGTGTTCACAAAGGGTTTATCAAAGAGACGTCAATACAATTATTATGGGCTAAGTATACATTTGATCTTAAAAAAAAAAAAAACTGATGCAGACAGTAGCCCCATAGATAAAGCAAAAGGTAGAAAAAGTATGTGCCACATTCAGTTTTCAAAAAAAACCTCCACAAAGTAAAAATTTGCTATCGCCCTATGTATGAAAGTTCTTCCTTTCACAGTCATTAAAATAAAAATATCAAAATGTAAACATAGAGGAATATGTGTTTTTAACTAGAAATAGATTCATGTACTTTTTTTAAAAAAAAAATCTATATAGAACTATCCTTCATAGCGTCTCCATGGTTGGGAAATGAATTCGGACACTAACATTCATGATCCAATAATAATAATAATATAAAAATGATTTTACAATTGCACCATGGAGCTCTGGGCTCATTTAAAGCACCTACTAAATTGAAATATTTATATTTGTGCAAAACCCCCAAAGCTGTTTGTTTTGGAAATCTGAAAGGCACAACCAAGATTCAGAAGAACCTTTAAAGCTTGAAAAATTTCTTCACCGATTCAAGCATAACCTCATATGACAACTCCACTTCCCCGTAAAAATTGCCAAGTAACTCCTGAAGCACAAAAAGGAATGGCATGCTAAAGCTTAGGAGTTCATACAAGTAGATATAGTTGTATGCATTGTCCCTGAAATGAAGTCTGGTTGCGCGCAGGAAACCATGCATCCAGTTAGAGAGGCGTCTTGGAAGGTCAAGCAGATCCCTGGTCACCTTAAGAGGCCAGCATAGAGCTTTCCCAAAGAATGAAGGCAGGATACCTGGCGACCGGTCTTCTGAGCTGCTACTAGTAGCAAAAGCACTTTCTGAGCTAGTTTCTTCACACATGCGTTCTTGATGCCTCTCAAGTTCTGCTTCCTCCTTTAAAGAGAAATAGATTAACAGGATGCTCATTTTCAATATTTCAAATATTTTTTTAAAAAAACATTTACTTATTGTCTACATTTGTGCCCTGCCAGGATCCAGATATTCTCTAGAATTGCAAAACATTTCTTTGCAAGGAGTTTTGGGTAATCTTCAAAATACAATTTACTGTGTGGGAATGCTTCAACTTAGAAAAGGATCACCCTGATGACCTACCAACTCCAAAATAAGTAAGGGAATATTTTCCACTGAGTCCAAGTTATAAACAGATATCAATTTTCAGAATCAAGGTAGACCTAAAGGTCACATCTTATCTCTTCCCACTAGTGTCTCCTTTCAAAAACTAATATATATATATGTATGTATGTATGTATGTATGTATGTATGTATGTATGTATGTATGTATGTATGTGTGTATGTGTGTAATATATATATATTACTTTCTCATCTTGATAAACAGAAAAATGGCAGCCCAGGGAAAGAAAACATGTCATTGAGGTTACTTTCTTTCTTGTTTATCATCATATGCATCATATTTTCCAGTTCAAATTGAAAATACATTAGAATATATTTAATATGATTAGGCTAAGATAATAATGTAGTGTTAAAATAATGGAACCATCAAAAATTTCATAGGTGCTTTGAAGTCCAAAGAACAATCATTTGCAATTCTTACATATTTCAGCTCCTCCTTTTCTGTAGGTGGCATGAAGACACATAAATGTTTTAAAGCTAGGGTGGCCCACAGGCTGAGTGAAAACATCTCTGAATTTATCAATTCAATTCTGCTAAGAGATACAACTTTTTGGATATTCAGTGATCATCCCAATGTAATTCAAGTGCAAAGGAGTCTGTCAGAATTACATGGATGGGTTCTCTTTTATGTATCACTTCCAATGAGCTGGAATTTGTCTCTTCATAAATTTTCCTACTCTGTGTCATAGTTTAGTACAAATATATATACCTTTATTTCCGCTCTCTTCTTTCTGTGTGTATTCTTCGTTCTACATTGTGCAAAATGAAGCTTGCAGTAAAAATTACCTGAAAAATAAAAGGAATGTTGTTAGGTTTTGTCCCTTCCCCCCCATGCAATCTGCCAGATAGTAAACCTGACAGATGGAATGGGGGAATGTAAAGGTAATATACCTTCAAATGTAAGTTATTTTAAGTGACCTTGTTTAAAACCTTTTGGAAAGCAGTGCTTTCATGAAAGAAAATTCTTTATATGAGGAAAGTTCATTACCTTATTCCAGCAACTGAGTGGTCTTATCTTGGAATACCAAAGCCTTGGCAAAATGGCTAAAATACCACATGTGGTATTTTTGCTGTGAATAATGAAGATGCTATCCTTGCTTGGTTTTATATAACCCACCCTTTACCATTTAGTTTAATCTTATCTAGGAACTACAATCAAAATATGCTTAGTGGCGCAGAGGATAGGATGCAGTAATTGCAGACTTCTGCTAACAGCCAGTTGCCTGTAATTAGGCAGATTGATTCTCTCCAGGCTCAAGGTTGACTCAGCCTTCC
>JAOYMU010000001.1:75863948-75874151 GCA_025802295.1 Psammodynastes pulverulentus | reverse complement strand
CATAACTCTTTCTGAGGGGTCCTTGTTGATCTCTGAGCTTGTTTTTTTTTTTTGGCAGATGTTTCATTACCTAAACTAGGTAGCATCATCAGTGCTAGTCCTACTATCCGACTATATAGTCCTTGTAGTCCTACTATCAGTGCAACAAGCACTGATGATGTTACGTAGTTTAGGTAATGAAACGTCTGGAAGAAAACAACCAAGCTCAGAGACCACCAAGGACCTCTCATTTCAACTCTGAGCTACAAATTTGCTCCTTTATTGATAAATTAAAAAATACTTTATTGTAGATCTTTATACCTTCTTCTGCATCAAAGGTATATGTTGCTAGGCGGAGAGTGGTCGCACATATGACACATTTGAAGCATTCTCGGTGGAAGAAGTGGCCTTCCGCACTCAATCGTTCCATGACATAAACTCTTTTCTCACAGAAATAGCAGGTTTCACTTCCACCTAGTGTCTGAGGAAATTCTCTTTTCAAAGATCCCTATTGGAAAAAATTAAAATATATGGGTAATATCTGAATAACGTTTGTATAACTGTTTAATTTCACCACAAAAATGTTCTTTCAGAAGGAAAACTCAGAACAGGCTCTCCTGATTTGCTTGACGATGATTTGTATTGTTACTTACAGATTTTTTAATCAGAACTGTTTTATGTCATTTTGCATTTTTTTTGTTGATTAGATACATTCTGCATCCTGGCAATATGCTGTACATTTAAATAATATACAGGAAGTCCTCAACTTACAACCATTTTTAGGTGACCATTTGAAATTACTACTATTGTAGTATCCTCCTGTGATCAAAATTTGGAGACCTGGCAACTGGGTTTACATTTATGATGGTTGCAGTGTGCTGGGGGTCATGTGATCACTCTTTTCGACCTTGACAAGAAAAGTCAACAGGGGAGCCGGATGCAGTTAAGAACTGCGTTACTAATTTAACAACTGCAGTGATTCACTTACTATTGGTGGCAAGAAATGGGGCAAAATTCACTTAACCACAGAAATTTTCCATTGTAGCTGTAAGTCAAGGTCTACCCATAATGTCATAACAAAGCATACATTTAGTGGTTTGCTACTATATAGAAGGAGTAGTAATTCAGTAAGTCTTATGGATAAATGGTGGAGTAGGCTTTCCATATGTGGTGTGAGTGCCCATGTGGAGCTATCTACAGCTAGGGATTAGACCTTGGAAATAGAAGAGCCAAAAAGCTCTGGAATTAACTCCTACCAGCAGCCTAATCAGCCTATTTGATATGCTGCCAAGAAAAATCTTAAAACATTTATGTTCCCACTTTCTCTCCACAGTAATTTGCTGGCAGATTTTAATTGCTAGTGCCATATTTTATGAACTTTCAGCTACTGGGACTTCCTGGTTTAATGTTTATGATGCTTGTTCATGATGTTAGATGGCTTTATTAAGATAGTTACGGTAAAAGATTTTTCAAAATTTATTTTTGGTGCTGGTTCCATCATCAGTTGCGTGTTCTAATTCTCTTGGATGATACAGCAACATAAGGTTGCCTTCACATCATCTTTCTAGTACTTGAATAGATGATTTTTAGTTTCCAGTTCACTATAGAACAATTGACAAGTCCATCCATTTTGATGATTTGTCCCACCGACGACTCTGATAATTAGGGACTCAATGCTCATGGATCCACATGATCCAAATCTTCAGGTTTGAGATATGGTCTTGTCAACAAATGCCAAGGCTGGAGTGTAGGGCACAAATATGAAATTTTTCTAATTAATTGATGTGTTCACATCCGTATACGAGAGAAGGAATGATGATAGCTTCTGTAGACTTTCAGCTTTGTGGAGATATAGACATTGTGTTGCTAGATCACTCTGTTATGCATCCGGCCAGAGCTTGAATGCAGTCAATTTCTTTGTTCAAAGACCCATCACTTGAGATGGTGCATCCCAAATATTTGAAGCTCTTTACATTTGTCTGCTGAGTGTCATCTGCAATGACTTTTGGTTCTATAGGCTGGTATCTGGCACAGGCTTGTAAAGTACTTCAGTCTTTTTAAGGCTATGTTCAAATACAGAATGTGCTGCCTGCTCAACATACTGTAATATAAAATAGCTAACTAATCTTCAGATTTCCAATTTGTTTATAGAAATAGAATTATGCCCATTTATAAGGTACAAAAAAAAGCACTACTTCCAATTGTCTTAATGTGCTAGACTAGAGTTAGGGAGCAACTATGTGTTTCATATTTTATTCAATGCAATGTAGCTCATTTTAACATTATAATTTGTATTATATTCTGCATATCTTTATAAAATGAAAATATAAGCACAAATGCTGGCTCTATCCATTCAAATTTATTTTTATGAATATTTGCTTTGAAAGCCTCTTGTTAAAAGGCAGATGATTTGTATAATCTGAAAATAAACCCATTTTGGTAGAAAAGTGGGATATAGATATTTTAGCTAACTGAAAAAAGGGAAAGATTTTCTTGCAGCACAGATTTTTGAAATTTGAATATATGAATGCATATATATATTGGAAACATATTAAATGTTATCAGCAAATTCTAAATTACTTTGGGCTACTTAGGCTACATCTTATTCCAAATACAATACATATAAAGTGACTCAACATAACCAGGGAAACTATGCATAATTCAGCATTTTGATGTGCTTTGAAAAAGCCAATACTGTTATCTATAAAAAGGCTCTATTGTTTTCACTCCTGAAAAATGGATACATTTAATGGATAAGATATTAACATTATCATCTTCATTATAATGAGTTGCACTCAATTATGTGTGAGTTAAGGCTTACCAATTGCAAAGATGCAGGTAATGGATTAGGCTTGTGATCATTCCTGTATAGATTGACAAGGATTTGTGCTACAGCATCTATTCCATGAGACACTTTCCCTACTGTCATCTAGTATTTAGCAAGGCCCAAAGAAGGGAAGAGGAAAGAGAAAAGATGGAAAATGAAGAAATCTTGCCTTAGAAATTACAATTTAAGGAAAAGCAAAGCAAAGAAAAACAGTGAAGCAAAGGTGTACAAGCTTAAAGTAAAAAAAGAACAGAGCTTAATTACATAATGCCAATCCCACATAAAATCTAAACATTTATCCCTTATTATATAAAATCTAAAATCTGTATAACACCATATGTTGACAATCTGCCATAGCTTTAAAATCTAAGATTGTATGGATATCTTAAACAGATGAGTTTGTGTGTATGCATACATTCAAGCCCACTCCTCTTGACACAAGAGGCTAGAGAATTAAGTGAGCGCTGCATTTAATTCTGGGTACTTGTTAAATGGCAAATGAAGTAATGAAGGTAAAATATTAAAATAATGTTAGTAATAATATTACAGTTGTCGTCGACACATATTCCTTTTGACTTCTCAAAAAGGGAATAAAGACTTTTAATAATTTACCTTGTAATGCAAAGATTTACAATTATTATACCAAATAAAAATGCAAGAAGTATTTTGTAAAAGGAGACATTCCTGATGAATACGCTTAAGCATGTTTTCAAAAAGGCATGAATTATAAATAAAAGGGTAAGTTAACAACACCTGTTTTTGATCCTTTGAAGCAAATTTTATCTATTGACACAATTCATATCAATGCTTTAATTTACCAGACATCAATCATGATGGCAGCTGGTAAAGCAACATACTTTTGCTTCTCAAAATGATAGACACAATCTTTATTAAAAAGGATGCAAGCTTGCCAAAAATGGGATTGTCTTGCAAAAATACAATTATTTTTGAGTGCAAAGTTTTATATAACTTGCTGTTTATTAATTTGAATATTATATATTTCAGATTAATATATATTATTCAAATTAATATTAAAAAAAAGTTAGACAGGGTACTATCAAATATTTAAAATGTAATCTGTGCAATCACTACCACCATCATCAGTGAATGGCTGGTGTAAGAGTGCTTCTGCCTGATTTGTTACATGAAGTGAGGGTTGAGTAAGTCAGGAGAAACATGAAACTATTATGAACACAGTGGGAATGGGGTACTTAAGAAATTGTATGATCCAGGAAGAAATAGGTTCAAAAATAAATGAAAGTGTCTGAATGCAGATTTGAGTGAGCAATACAATAGAAATGTTAGCGGTAATTTAGTTCTAAAGAGAGAATTAATGAAGATCCATAAGGAAAAGTGAATAGAGTGAAAGTAAGAGGAAAACTAGGAAAGGATGGTTGAATACTTTTTCATCAAAGTGAGCACTGTGAGAAGATTAGTATATGAAACAGGATTTGGACGTTATGGAAACTAGGTTGATTTGCAAAGACTGAAAATGGTTTCAATGTAAAACTAGATGTATCTGCATTTCCCTTTCTTGGGTTACTATTTCCTTTTCTATGTTTTGCATTCCTGAAAGTGAACTGTGGGATGCATATATTCACATGTATTAAACCATGTTTTCAAAGCACTATGTTCCTGAATGTTAAGACCCAAGCAAACAAACTACATTATGGTGTTCTATAATGTGTGAATCCATCTTTCTAGATGAAGTTAGGAAAACAGGGCCGCAAAAGGATTAAGGCTGGGACATTATTATTTTTTTCCCTGGGGATTTTTGTTATATAAAACATTACGTTTCCACAGTATTTTTGTGTTTGTGCTACTTAAAAATCATAATCATCATGCTACTTTCTGCCAACTGTTATCAGAGAAAATTCTGAGGATTATAAATAAATTGGGAGTCCATGTGGCCCTAAAGCTCACCTAATAATAAGCACATTTTTTTCTGAACAGCAAATATACAATCATCCTTCTACCGTTTATAGAGGAGAAAGTTACATGATTTCCATTTTTTTTTCAGTCCAAGTTTTAAAGTAGTTTATTAAACAGGATAAGCCAAATTCTAGTTCTGGTGCCATTTTAAAATTCTTTAATGCCCACTACTTTAGCCTTTTTTCAAATGAAATATAGCGTGTGCACACTGTTCTCTTGCAATGTTAGTGAAAGCCAATGTTACACAGGCTTTTTTTTTTTTTAGTGACAATTTGAAGCGGAGAGGAAACCTGTTAAAGAATACCTTTTCAGAAAGAATAGCAGAGGAAGCAGAGTTTATAGATGAAGAGGAAGCAGCTGAATCATGAGATGGCAGACAAGCGGGAGATGGGAGCTGAGAATGAGAGAGACCTTTAGTGGGAAGTGGATTCTGTGTAAAGCAGAAAGAGGAAAAATGGTCCCAAATTATTTACCTGCAAATGCATGTTAAAATTATGGAACTTGCCAACATGCATTAAATTACTGAAGAACGTTCTGTTACAGCCAGAAGAAAAAAATTATTACAGCCATAAACTAAGACAAACGTATCGGAAAAAATCGAGATGTTGAAATTGGCCCTTATCACTTTGTGACAGACTATGAGCAAATTTTCACATTTCTTTTTTTTTTAAATCACATTTAATGAAATGAAGCAAGTTATTAGCCATGAGCTTAGCCCTTTTAACCACCAACATAGTTCCTCACCAACTTTGCATTCTCTGCTTATGTATTCACCTTGGGGATGTCCACACAACCAAACAAGGAGGCCAGATGAGCTGCTTTCTCTTTAATGCTCTTTTTATGAAATTCTCTATTGGCTATGGACTGAGCTTTTTTCTGTGGCAGGAACAGCAAGGAGAGAACAAAAGTTTGAGTTAGGGAGAAAAAGTAGAAATAACAGTACAAAAGGAAGCAGTTTGGAGAAAAGAAAGTTAAGGAACAAAGCGAAAGAAGGCACAGAAACCCAAAGCACTGTTATGTATACATGAAGTTATCTGGAATAATGAAAGAAAAAATCATGTGGGATTCTTATATGGGAAACTTCGTGCCTGATGTCACCCCAATGGGATTTTTTTCTGGTGCATCTCACCAGTCGATGAGCTATGCTGCTCTTCCTTTTAAAAACTGTAATGTGCTTTAAAAAAAAACTTTTCCCAGAGATCACATTCCATGAATTGTGTATGCACAGCAATCTTTTAGGTATCATGACTGCATCCCTGGTTCCTATAGCCTGGTTTTGAGATGTCTTGAAGACTGTCGGTTAAAAAAAGGGGAGCCAAATCGTTGCTTGATAAATGAGATTATCAAATATCCGTGCAGAACTTCAGAAGTAATGGAGACTTTGATAAGCAATTTGGCTAAATTGCTGTTACAACTGTCCCCCCACCCCCGAGACAGAAGGATGGGAACTTTCTAGTCAAGTTTCTCCCAAGTTTCATTAATCAATCTAAGGTGTGTGCAATGTCGGTGCAATGTAGAAAACCAAGTGTAAAAGGATGAGGGTTCTGTGAAAGGAACAAAAAGTATGTTTCAGGGTTAGAGCAGCTAGGATTCCATGGTTCAGAACTGTCCTATATGATTGAATGTGTTTTAGTAGCACAGGAAGAAACCCAGAAAGGAAAAATAGAAGAGGAAATAGAGGAAAGAACGTCACCTGATTCATTTTTTCCTCCACATCCTGAAGGCGCTGAAGCACACCAGAGAGTGCAAGGGCAGCAGGACAGGAAGAGGCAAGAGTTTCAGAGACTCTAGACTTCGGCTCGCTTGGTTCTATGCATCTCAAAGGCTTGGCCAGTGGTTGCTCATCTGACAAAGGCTGTAACGGTTTCCTGACAATGCAGTCCATCTTAACTATGGCCTGAGACTGGGAAACACTGCAAAGGAAACCAGGGGCCTCTCTTCCAACAAAAGATATCTGCATTGAAATTGGCTAAAATAATCAGAATATATATCCATGCAAGCGGGCACCTAATCACATAAACACAAGGTAAGTAATTTATTTGGAACAAAATATACTGTTACCCAATAGTCATAAACAGCACACATCTGATTATTATAAATTAGATTTCCATTGTCCAATTCTATATTACAACGATCCTTGAAATTATTTTGCTTTTTCTGACATTCACCCAGGATAGGGAATAATGGCGTGAAATTTTGTTAGGAGCTAAGCGTTGCTACCTACTATATCACTTCTTCAGTATATTTCACATTGTGTTAAAATGATTTTCTAGTGTTTCGGAATGTATTAATGGGCTTATTGCTAGCATCATCTAATCATGGTCTCCAGCAATCAAGGGTTTCCCCCACCCGGAAGAATGCCTACCTGTTTCTTTGGTGGAGATGGCAGATTATCGGTTGTCTCCTCGGGTTTAGCAAAGCGAGGATTTATAGGAGATTCAGAAGAAAGAAGCAAGCCTGGTCTATTTACCGGCTCCTTAAATTAAAAAAGTGGAGAACAGTTCAAGAAAAGAACATTTTAGAATTAGAACAGAAAGCTAGCAGAAGAAGAAGAAAGAAATTTTAAGAACCACCACCAGCAGCATTTTAAAATTGGTGAAGTTATTATAATTATATCATAATTTCTGCTTATTGCAAAATTAATAATATCCTCTAAAATCTGATGGGTACAAAGTGGATTGGTAGTTAGCATTAAAATGTATACAGTGTTAGTTAGGACAGTCAGAAGGAGAAGCTCAACTTTTCTTCTCTACTTGGGTCCCAATTAAAATCATTCCCCCAAGCCTCTAGTCACACAAATATGAAAGCCAATGGAATAAAAATCTACATAACCAAACAAATTGGAAGCAAATTATTTTCAAAGCACTCACGTGGAATATTAAACGTTTTGCTTTAAACAATAGAACATCGTAAATATGCTTGCATAGTACTAACCTGCAAGACTTCTAAAGAAGATAAGGCTGAAGTATCAACATCAACTGAAAGTCAGCTGAGCAAATCATAAATTGAACTCACAGGTTTTCTGGAGAGCTCACAGTTCGTATAATCTTCATATGGAAAGCTAAACTGAAGCCTAGCCGATTGAAAATCTGGCCTGTTGCAGGAGTTCCTTGAGTTAAGTGCTATTCAAATATCTAAACTCAGGAAACTTAAAAACCTCTAAAGAGAGAGGGTAATATTTATAAACTACATACAATAAACATAGATTTTTTAGATTTTTTCACATTGATGGTTGTTAGGAATATCATCATTAACTCTACAATCAAGCCAACTCTGTTTTAAATCTGATGATTTCTTTCTACCATATGAAACCAGCATTTATTGTTGGAGCAACCAATACCAATTATTTGAACAATAAATTTGTCAGAATTTTAAGAACCACAATATTCATTAGTCCTTTTGTATAGCAAACTACAATCACAACTGAGCATATCATTAATAGCTTTTCACAAGCCCAATTTTCAAATTATCCCAGATTGCTGTGTATGGTAAAATAACCAGGCAAGCATATTAATTACCGAGAATATATGTGACTTTTTCAACTGGTGTGGAAACATAAAAATTAATCCATGTAGTTTGAAGAAAAAGGAAGTCTTAAGTAAACAATAATGAATCTGTTGCCTTGATTTGGTCATCACTTTCTGCCAGTACCTAACTTAATTGTAACTTTGAAATTTATATTTATTTATTTTTGGTGCCTTTGAAACAGTGTTGACTCCTAGAAATTGTCTGGACAAGCTTCTGCAGTTTTCTTGGTAAGATTTTAGAAGTAGTTTGCTTGCTTCTTCCTAGGGCTGAGAGTAAGTGACTGGCTTAAGTTCAGCCAGTTGAGAATAGCCTTGAGCAATTATCAAAAGTAGGATTGGAGATGGAAAGGACAGAAATGTAAACAATGTATTCACAATCTTCATCTGGACATTACATATTCACACATTTTACATGTGGTTCAGTTGAGAACACCCTCTATCATTAGGTGGCTATAGGGGTTAAAAATACTCCTCTTTTTTGAATACTTTTTAAGTTCAATAGCAATAGGAATAAAAATAAAATACAGAATACAGAATAACAGATTTGGAAGGGACTTTGGAGGTCTTCTAGTCCAATCCTTTGTTCAAGCAGGAGACCCTGTACCATTTCAGACAAGTGGTTGTCCAATCTCTTCTTAAAAGTCTCTTGTAATGCACCCTGAAGGCAAGCAGTTCCACTGACTGATAGTCTAATTTCAAGAAATTTCTCCTTATTTCTATGTTGGGTCCCTTCTTGATTAGTTTCTATCCATTGCTTCTTGTCTTGACCTTAGGTGCTTTGGAGAACAGGTTCTCCCCTTCTTCTCTGCAACAGCCCCTCAAATATTGGAAGACTTATAGCACGTCACCCCAGTCCTTCTTTTCATTAGACGAGACATCATCAATTCCTACAACTGTTCTTCATATGTTTTAACTTCTGGTCCTTTAATCATCTTTATTGCTCTTCTCTGCACTATTTTATATAATTGTACACATTGAATTTATATATGTTTCAAACAAGTTTTTATGGTGGACATTTAAGATTCTGACCAAAAAGCCCAAGCTGACACAGAATTTTGTCTTGTTTTCTACATGTAATCCTACACTAGAAATATTTGCATATAGTTAAAAAGCAATTGTCATGTAGTATCATGTTTCTAGAAAATCAATTTATTTAAGTAACAATAAAAATGTGTAACAGAATTTTCACCAACTTGTAATCTTAACCAAAATATTGCTAACTATCTTAAAAAGCAGAAGAATATACAGCTTTTATAGTGTTCTATTATATTATGTTACATATTAAGACAGCCTGATCCCATGTCATCAGATTATTTCAAAAACTTTCAGTAACAGGGAAGGAAAGCATCACAAAATTATGTCACACTATCTACCATCTGAAAGGAATCTTGTTTATCTTGGACTAGTAACAAATGACTGTTGCATTTTCATCGTTATACAAAAATACAAAGACAGGAGGTATTCTGAGATGCTTCCTTTTATAATGCCAGCAATATTTATATTATCTGCCTATCTGTCTAGAAATGTGTATTTCCTGTATATGTGAAAATTCTGAAACTAATACTGAACTGCATTACTCAAGAATCATGCTTTTTGAGAGTATTCCCTGAAATGCCATTTAGAAGCAGAATAAAGTTTTAAGATCTTTCTCCTTGTACTCAAAACATTTGCTAGACCAATTCTCAAATACAGCTCATCTGTCTGGAGCCCGCACTGCCTATCGTATATAAATACAGTTGAGAGAGTCCAAAGATATTTCACAAGAGTCCTCCACTGCTCTACTCACAACGGAATACCTTGTGCCACCAGACTTGAAATATTGGGCTTAGACAACCTAGAACTACGCCACTTTTTGTCTGACCTAAGTGTAGTACATAAAATTATCTATTGTAATGTCCTACCCATCAATGACTACTTCAGCTTCAACCACAACAATAC
>JAOYMU010000001.1:75665412-75682284 GCA_025802295.1 Psammodynastes pulverulentus | reverse complement strand
GTAATTTTTAAGGGAGCCGCGGCCAAAATCGGAAGTACTTAAGGGAGCCGCGAACCGGAAAAGATTGGGAACCCCTGTACTAGCCCTTAATATTTTACCAATAGAAAGACAACACAGACACAGCATTTTATCTAACTAGCTCCCATTATCCAAAAGTATTTTCCATTTAAAAACAAAAAACTGATCAGAATATGAAGGCCCTAAATATTCTATTTATAAGAAACATTTTATAGTGATGTTATATACATAAAAATATACTATTTGCTATTCTGCTAAGTTGCATAGCATATCAAACTTAATAAAGCATAAAGTTTCTACAAACTGTTCATTTAAAATCAGAAAGATTATCACACTCCACTGGCTATCTAGCAACTGATTAGCTAGTAAAGATTATTTCAAGGTGACCTTGGCTTCTGGTGTTATGTCAGGGTCATTTTTTTTGGCAACAGTACAGAAATTATTGCCTTTGTCTTTTCAAGGATATTTTTTCAACTTCCTGCCTAGCTTATAAGTTTGCTATCTCTTGGTGGTCTGGCTTGGAATGTGCCTATGTGAATCTCCCAGGGCATATCCATTAGGGTAGAGTAGTTTAGGTTTAGCCTGGCAAGATTCTGCCTAAATGGTGTATGCAAATAAAGAACTGAACTTTGGCTGGATTGTTTTACATCATTTTTTGGCTAGGCCTAACGATCTTTTTAAAATAGTAACTTTATTTTAAAATACCTGTCTAAATGTTCAAGATGAGCAAAAGTGGGTTAGGAGCAGAAGCCTAATTTGGCAAGAAGTTAGCATTTACCAGGATTGAAACTCTTGGAAAAAAAATCTGGGCAACATGAACCTATTAGAACATGTTATTATGCATCTATATCCATATATATCTATCTGGATTATAACTGAGATTATAAAATATATATTCTTGGGTTGTTGTTTTTTTAAGCAACTGGAAGACCAGACAACCAAAGAAATTCTGGGTTTATTTATTCAATAAGCTACATCACTGAAATCAGTGTAATTATTTTAAATAATAATTCCTTTATTTTTAAAGCTGTCTATAAAACCTTGTTTTGAAACTGGAACCATACAAACTCTATTGGTAAAAAAAAAATCAAATAATTTTCAGTTATACACTGTAAAAAGCATCAATTTAGGAATATCATTAAAAAAATTACAATTCAGAAAGGCAGATAGAGAAGCATCCTGCTCTCTTGGAGACAAAGCCAGTTAATAACTTTGGGCTAATCATCTTTCTGAGATCTAGGAAAAATGGAATGGCAAACTTCTGAAAATATTGACAGAAAACTGTATGAGTGTGGCCATGTTTTCGACATGGAAATCAGGGTTGATTCAAAGAATAATGACTTTTTTTAAAAAAAAATCCACCCTTTGTTGCTTGCATAGTGCCATGATGGAAGGGAGTTAGGAAAACTGGAGTGATCAGCATATCTATTTTCAATTCAGAGCAATCCTTCCTGTCTCACTTACATTAGTCAATGTAATCAGAGACACCCTTATAAACAGATAATCACTGGTTATCCCACTCTTAAGCATCCTAAATAAAACAAGATTGCTAGTATGAGAGGTTGAAGAGAACTAGATAGTGCTCAATTACTGATCTGGCAATACGGGTCCAGTCAGAGATACAATTACCACAGAAGTTAGTTTCAAACTGCATGCACAATAGTTTATTGGGACTTTAGAGAATATTCCAGAGTGTCTTAATACTGTCAACTTCGCCAGTCCAACCAAAAGCCTATGTGGAATTCCAAATAGGAATTCCTTTCCTATTTGGAAATTGGAATTATTAATTCCATTAATTATTGGAATTAATTATTCTGAAACTATTGGTAAATATTACAGCAAATAGGAATTCCTTTCCTATTTGCTGTAATATTTACCAAGTTTCAGAATTAATTAACCTAAAGCCCATATTATGTTTCAAAAGTATGTTTTTCTACAAGAAAGGCAGAACATGTGTTGTTTTATTGCATCTGCAATGTTAAGATTTCACATGTTAACTTGACTGCTTTTCCTTTTCCCAAACATGCACTAGTAGGACTCATTGAAAGGACTTCTAAAGCTTGCTAGCTGGTCTACTGCACAAAGACGGACAACCCAAGATGGAGTTTCCAGGATGATGCTTACCTTTAAAGAAGTGATAGTACTGTGGCATTATTATATAGAAAGACGCAGTAGCATTCAGTTTAACATACACACCACACTAGCAAAGGCCTGATTGGCGCCATAAGGTCGAATAACCAATGGAATATCCAGGTAAGTATCAATTCTCCAGCTTTCATAGCCACATTCCAAGCATCTTACATAGTCCTTCAGCTTGCCTTGGTAGAGCTGGTTTATGAGATCAGCCTGCATTTGAGGAAAAAATATTTCAATATTCCAAAAGCAAATTTGTTTACCTTTATGAAGCGTTATTTCCTGAAGAATTTAAATCTAGCTGGCTTACATATTCTAAACTGCAAAAGAATACTTTACAACAGTAGTTCAGGATATATATTCTAAATTCTGCCTTTCATCCTTAAGCTTATTAATAGCATTCTTTAAACTAACTAAATAAAAAATAGAATATATTTAAAATGTATTGCTATTGCTCTGACTATTCATTATGTCAGCCTATTTTCAGCAACTGTTTAAAGTGAATATAGAATTGAACCTAAATTCATGGCAGAGATTTATTTATCCAATTTGTCTTAATCATGTTTAATGAGAATTCTGCTTATTTCTATTCCAATTAAAATATATATATGCCTAATTTTACTGAAAGCCCATATCAATTTCATATACCATATGTTTATTAATGTATATGTTTTCACATTTGAAGTCTTTTTTTACAGCCATATTCATATATAAAATAATTTAATGTTCTTTTTATTATGCAGATATATTTAATTAAATATATATATTTCAAAATGGGTTATTTGGTACATTCTTGAACTGGACAAGAAACAGCGAATAATTAGTAAAGATTGGTGTAATGGATATATACAAGAAAGGGAAAAGCAGGAGTCATGTGATACACATTCAATGCTGAATTGCCACAAAAAATCTAGGCCCGTCTCCAGTTACTTTTTTCAGTACTGTTGTTAACTTTGAATGATAGTTAAACAAATGGTTGTATGTCAAGGACTACCCATAAACAGATTTCATGAATATAAAGGATTCACAAGTAACAGCTTTTTAAGAAACTCCTGTGTAGTAGCTAAATATAAGTCTACTGGCTGGTTCAGACACCCCTAAATAAAGAGCAGTGACGTCTTTGTGCAAGAGATCCATATTATAATTAAGATGGGGTAGAAGATATTGCAAGATCTCCTTTGGACAACAGCTATGGCACTATTTTGCATTTGTAGACGTGTAAATATGTTAAATGGAAATCATCTATTTGAAGCACAACATGATACAGTGCTGAATAGCCTAGACCACCAGAGTTTTCTGTGAGCAATATCACAACTTAATTGAACTGCCCGTTAGTGCTCAATTTGAGTAATATTATCAATTGTTTCTTCCAGCAACAATGTTTGCTTTCACATTAGAGTATTGAGACTGCTCTTTCTGAAAATTGATGGTAGTGATAGCAATCAATACATATATAGGGATGGGATTCATTTCTGGTTAGGCATGTATATACAAAAGTATATACTTTGTTGCAGCTTTTGGCAAAAACAGGCAAAAAGGAATAACTAAGTTCTTTTTATATATTTTATATATTTTTACAAGATATTTATTTCTTAATTTCTTAATTAAATTTATATACCACCCCATCTCCGAAGACTCCAATAGACTGAATTTCAAAGGTTGTCGGGGAAAAAAAAGATAAGCTCAAAAGAATTAGGATGGCTTCTGAATAAAGGAGATTTTACTAGAGACTCCAACTTGAAGAAGACTCCAACTCCAAATTCCAGAAGGATCACATAACTCTTGTTTTTCCTTGATGGAAAGAAACTACAATCCATTTAAAGATGCCTCCCACAGTATTATATTACAAAAAATGACATTTCATATAAAATGCATATAGAATGATTTCCTCAAATTTCAACAGTTCTGAATAAACAATGCACAATTTTTCCATTTCATCCCAGTGTTTAAAACTAGCCTTTAAATCTAGGATAAGCATAATACTGTTTTATTAACTTTTCTAATTATTTGTTATTTTGTGTTATCTCATTACCACAAGAACCACCCCAAAAATATTATACCTGCTCTGTTTGTTTCCATTTTTGTTCCAAAGCATCAAACATGACTCTACAGAGTTCCTGCACATCATGCTGCTGCCATGCTATTATAAAACAAAAGTGATCTTATTTAACTAATACAGGCATACATCCTATCACAGCAATTCGTTAGACCATTTACAAAAGCACATTACACTAAATTTATTTTACTGCTAGTTTTAGAACTGAAATTTCTCTACCTTTCTCATTTTGCCTGACCTCACAATTATTTTCAAACATTATTAAAAAAAAATACAGGAATTATAAGTGTAGTTTAACATCTTTGTCATGATATACTGAACTTTAAGTAAACTAAATAATAGAACCAATAAATTAGGCCATCAGCTCTGCTTAGTGCAGGAAAACATATTAAACCATCTTCAAAGAAAAGTCTTTCAACCTGCTTGGAGAAAGTAAAAATCCACCATCTTGACAGACAAATTGGTCTATTCTTGGACAGTTCTTACTATCAAGTAATTTTTTCTAATATTAAACTGTACATTGTCTTCCTATACTTTTATTATTCTGTTAACTGTGAACTGAGAATTTTTGTTAATGGTTTGTAATAAGAATAGGTTATTAAACTTTATTAAATTGGTCATTTCTCAACAGCTATGTAAATAAGAATAAATGCAGAAGCCAATTTTAAGCTACTGATATCCTTACTTTTTGAATGCTATTAATCAGAGGTATTTGAAATATGACAGCATGTCATAACTGTGGCTTTTTTCTTTCTCCAGTTATACAGGTATGCTAAGGGATTGTTCAATATGTGACCAAGGAGGAGTCATGCATATCTTGACCAAGTATATAACTGATAATCAGGACACAGACCATGTCAGTCAATATATGTCCTAATATAATTATAATTTAACCAAATATTTGGTTATCATTACCCTCGCTACTATCCCATCCAAAGCTCCGTGTAACATCTGTAGTTTCAATTGCTCTCTTTTTGCTGGTCTGCAATAAAACAAACAATCTTTGAAGTTGGTAAGGGATGCTTGTCACTGGATCTTCTTCAGAGTCTTCAAATTCCCATCTATTAAAACAAACAAACAAACATTAGTACCAACAGACAAAATAAATGAGCACTCTGTTGAAAATGAAATGTTCCTAACATTCATTTGTAGTAAAAAGCAATATCTGAAAGGAACGTTGATATGGAAATATTTCTTCAAGATGCAATTTGAAAAAAAAAAAGCTAAATATATGACCTTTACAGCCTGATACTAAAACTTTTTAGAAGACATAACTCTTGTCTTTGAATATTCAAGTATTCCATAATCAGAACATTTTCTAATATCAATACTATGACATGTCATCATTCATCAAATCATATTGAACTCTTAGATATATTCTTGCGAAAGTTAACACTATCTACATTCCCAAAAGTGCTTTTTTAAAAAAACAACTTTGGAAAAACAAAGTCCAATTTGCCTTTTGAAAAAGCACCTTTAGGAAAGTCATGACCTGGATGACTGAGAATCTCCACAGATATACCTCCATACCTACTGTATATTTCAAAATATAATTACACAACCATATAGTGGATAACAAGTAAGAACCTACCCCAATTTTAAATGTACTATAAAATAGAGAAAATATTTACAACAGGACTGTAGATAGTCCTTTAAAATCCTTTTATAACAATCAATATTTTCGTTTTTATAATTATTTGTTATGAACCATTTTTACTATTTCTCTGCAATTCTAAACTCCATTATGAATACATATTTAAGCTTAAGGGGAAAAAAGATTGCAGAGGAAGTCTCCTTATCAATCACCACATCTGTCCTACAGCTAACGACATATCAAATAGTTTTACAAGTATGTTCCAGGAAATCCTTGCCTTGAAAATTAATGATGATTATGTCATACTCGGCTTTAAAGAGTATTAAGTTCAGAAGTATATCTATGAAGCTATTCTGAACAACAATAGTCAACGTTAGAACACTGAATAGATTGCAAACAGCTATGTAAGTAGGTGAAATAATTTGTTAATCGGAGCAGTCTCTCAGGTGTCTAGCAAGACTTTCATAACCCAAGAAAAGGCAGTAACAAAATTAATGAAATCCATCTACTTACCTATATAATGCATTTCTAAATTCAGGAGTCATATAAAGAGTTTGTAGAAGACTGTTCAAATAACAGGTCATTGCCTGATTTACTAGACCCACATATCCTAAAAAATAGTATAACATTAGTAATAAAGCTCATCTTAAAAAACAACAAGACTAAGATTTAAGAGGAATTAATATTACATTATTGGGCATATTATTATTTCTATTGCAAATTTTCAAAATCAAATTTGTGGTAATAATATCTATTCAGAATAGCAGTTCATTAGCTTTATTGGATATTCAAAAAAACACATTTCTTCAGAATTCTGAAATACATACCGGTAGTAAAAACATGGCTTAAACAGGACTTCTGAATAAACTACAATGCTAGGTTAGCATAACACATTAAACACCTTGTAATTTAGCAGAGTGTGTGAGACGCATCACTTCAACGCTAATTAATTATCTTTATTTTCCCTGCAAGCAACAACTTAGAAAAAATACTAGATACTAGCAAATACTAAAAATCCTTTTAATATGATTTCATTTTTAGAGTATTAATTATTAGAATCTAATTATTAGATTCACAACAGTAAAGGTGAACTGCATAGGGGAGTATGAAAATGGATTTCTTCTAAGTAAGAATTATTACCCTATTAGTTAAATATTGAAAAATAATTTTATGCTCAATTGTTCTTACCAGAAATAAACACCTGCATTTCATTAAATGGAACAAAATGAAAGCTTTACTTATGACCAAGAGTGAGAGGTTTTTCTTGTTTAATAATAAAAAAAATCCCTAGTAGTTACAATAAGGATTATGGTTTTAGAAGTAAAAGTCAGTGATCATAAAGCAAATCACAACGTTGTTAAGCAAAACCAATCAGCAAAAATTGCTGGAAACTGGCAAATTGCAAATTATGGCCACGTGACTGTGGAGCACTGCAATCAGTTGTAAATGCAAGCTGACTGTGAAGCACCCAAAATGCAATCATGTGATTGCCGGGTGGTAATGCAGTGGCGAGTAGATATTACCTTTTTAAAAGCCTATCATAGCTTTAAATGTTCATTAAATCAAAGATTACCTGTAACAATCTGTAGAAGGAAAAAAATAAACCACATCCCTGCCTAGGATTTGTTTTGTCACCTCTCCTTACACATCTGCAATATTCTTGACAACAACTATAGTACCACCAGTTCTGCAACCCTTATTCCTCATTCAAAATCTTATACAAAGAGTGGGATTTACAACTTGTTCTCCTATACTTAAATTGTTTTAAGACAATATTATAAATTGTTTTAAAATAGTATTATAATATTGCTATATCCAGTGGAAAAGGACAAAAGACATCTCCATACCTGTTTCTGATTTGCTTAGAATTGATGAATAAGAGTAATTCTGACTGACATAATCACTGGAACAGCCAGCTGAACTTTCTCTTGGTAGAGGACCTATAAATCTATCAGGATTGTGGTCATCTGATCCACCAGATTCCTCCTAAAACATTGCACACATCTATTAATGTATCTTTCAAGTTTATAATTAACTAATGAAAAATAGACTTTTAAAGGAAGTCCATGTTCTTACAAGACAATTCACATTAGGAATCCCGTCCTTAGCATTACAGTTAGTTTCAAACAAAGACACAAACAAAAAAGGGAAATGAGTTACAGAAGCAGACGGGGAACTGAATGTAGAGTGAATCTACGTTACTTTTCCTATATATATAGAACTTCTAACACATGAGATCAAACATTTTGGTATTTTTTTTAATAGAGTGATTAAGCTTAATATTTCAAAAGCCAAAACAGGTACCATGAGAGTGCCAACAGAATTGCATATTCTTGGTCTAGCTCTTTAGGTTCTGCCTAAAATGCAGCAATAGCCAACAGCAATAGCACTTAGACTTATATACCACTTTATAGTGCTTTTCAGCCCTCTCTAAGTGGTTTTACAGAGTCAGCCTATTGCTTCCAACAATCTGGGTCCTCCACCTCAGAAGAATGGAAGGCTGAGTCAACCTTGAGCCTGGTGGGATTTGAACTGCCAAATCGCAGGCAGCCGATAGTCAGCAGAAGTGGCCTGCAGTACAGCACTCTCAACCACAGTGCCACGGAGGCTCTCTCAAAGTGCGCAAAGTGTGCAAAACATTGCAATTCTTGAATATCCCAACCCTGGGAACTTGTGTTTCAAGATCAGAACAAACAGCTCCTATTTAATGAGTTCAATCTGAAGTCATATTATGCTGTTCCAACTGTATTAGAAATGTCTGCTCTGCAGTGCATGTTTGAAACCAGACTGGTTTTGTTTCTTAGAAAGGACTTACTTAGTGACAATGAAAATCAAAGATAAGCATTAGAATACTCAGAACAAAAAGAAAAAATTCTCATGTTGTTACCAATACAAGTTGAGGTTGTTCTCCATCTTTATCCGTCAAATGCAGAAAATTCTTTTTCCCAGGCTCAAAACCAGCATCAACAACAGATTTATCACTTGAAGGATCCAGTGGTGTCTACAGTAAATCAAATAAAATTGTTCATTTAATAGAATTATTATACATTTTCCAAATTCAGAGATAGGAATAGCTGCATATTTCCTTTAACTCTACAGAAGTAATATAAATAAACTGAAATATCACTATCAATTAACATTTTCTTTATGTTGAGCATAAATGAGACAGATAAGAAAATATTTTTCTTAAAAAGAAAATTCATATTTCTCAAGATTCTGCCAAAATTTATTAACAACTTAAACATTTATTACAATATATAATTGCCTGTCATTTAATTTACAATGATTATTTAATAAATCTCCTAATGACCTAAATGGTAACATACTAGAACTTAAATACTAAAAATAAAAATAAAATAAATTTCACAGATTTCACAGATATTAAAAGTGAAGTATATCTAAGGCCTTTAATGAGAAGATAAAAGAATAAAACTACAGGTCAGAGCATTTAACTCATCAATTTCTAATTATTTTATGCATTAACTATGAACATTGATTTGATCTTATTAAAAACAGAAAGACAAAAGTAAATGAATAAATAAATCTTTTTTTTTAAAGTTCATAAAAGATGTTGCAGGCTTTATACTATATAGATAGACTAACTGATTCAGGATATGCAACAGCTGAATTTAAGACGATAATTGGCAGAAACCCATTTTAAAAGATAGATGTTTTCAATTGAGTTTATCAACTATTTTTAATGTCTTGATTAAAAAAAATTCTAATGAAGAAGCACCGTTTGTTTCTGCACCCCAAGCTACTACAGGATTATTAAACTTCAGTTGTCTTTATACCCACATTAATGCAAAGCGTTATGCTTTTAAGATATCAGAAAAATTTTAATCAGGTGTTGTTACCTTCAGAAAACAGTAAGCCAGAATATAAAAATAAATTAAAGAAATAATTGAAAATAGATAAATATTTTATCTGTTATTTTTTATATATTATTTTATTAAAATTGCATTAAAATATTTTTCCACATCACATCCAACCAGAGCAAATAAAAGAAGGCCGCCTTGAACAGAAAAAGGATTATTAAGGAAAAACAAGTGCTAATATGAGAAACACCATGAAAATGAACAAAACTATTGTACATCAGCCATTTAGGAGTATTCTAGTAAAATGCCTAAAACTAGTAGATATTTGTTTTTACCGTATTAGCAACATTGACTCCATTTCCCCAAATTAAATCAAATGTTCCATTAACATAGCCCACTTTGGAAGCTATATCTTCAAATAGTTTTTTTACTGGTGTGGAAGCTGGCAAATTCAACGTGATTCGCTCATTCACTGTCTTAGCATTGGTAGTATCTTGTATTATACAAAGCACTCTAAGTTCATCAGCAGCATTTTCAATCTGAAATGAAAGGAACAAATAGATTACAAAAGTATGTTCTATTTTAGAAAGTCATTTCTCTTAACTATGCAGTTTAAATTTTTAACACAGATGGAACACTGTAATTTAAGAAATTTAAACAAAATAATATGAATAATTGTCAAAAATAGAAGAACATCAAGAGGTTCCCTTGAATATAGCTATTTGATCCTAGCTGTCCTTGTTAAAACTATATCATCGAAGCTCTACAGCTTTAATCAGAATATCTGTTAACCAATTTTATATGATCAATTCCTATAAAACCTAAATTATTATTTGATTATATTCAAAGAGTTAGGAAATGTTGACTGGAACAGTATGCAGCTGCTTAAATGCTTATTAAACGCATTTCATAGAATCTGCATAGCTTACTGTCAAAACATATCTAGGTACAAATGAAAATGAATTCTTTTATGCGGCTTTTTCCACACACAGAATTAGTATAGGGGAAGCATATATAAATATAATAAGAAGACGCAAGCCAGAAATCAATGCTGAACAAAGTACAGAGTCATGCTTGCTGGCACGAAGATCCAAGCATAAACTGAGTTCATGACTATGACATGTTCAAATGTAACACAGACACTCTATATTAAAACACCATGCTGGATTAAGCTTCTAATTCAAAGAAAGATATTGCATAAGTTCCAAAACCATAGTAGTTGTGACAGTGGAAAATATTTTGTAACTGCTATGCCCATGTTCTAAAAAACTATTTTGTTGCTTTGTTAAACCAATTATTTAAATTAATTGCTTTAACAAAACAATGGTTTTTTTAGATTTTTTTATTAGATTTAGATTAGCAACTGTATTTATGTGTTATAACAATTTAAAAAATACAACCATTCTGATCCATTTTTTAGTATAACCACATTCTGAAATAGTGTAAATGAACTTGAGATAGTCATATTTATTTAATTTATATGCCATTCAAGTTGTTGTAAGCAACTCTAAGCCATATCAAAACTTACCAGTTTTAACATAAAGCAAGCCTGCAGTTTAAATCAATCTAAACACAGCTAAACTTGCCATCTAATTACAGTCCATTAATAGGCTTCTTTTTATTATGATCTGATAATTCTATACCAATAGAATTTTGGGTTCTGCAACCTATCTAGAACCGACAGTATTATGGACTGTGGATCAAAATTTTACAAGCCTTACTTTACCTCTTAATATTTTATTAGTCTACAACTGCTTGAGGTGGCTTGGATATCCCAAGACTCATAGGTCCTAGAGATCAAATCAACTAATATTTTCTCTCCTTACTTCTCAAATTTTAATTTTGTGAATATTTCTTGTAGCTATTATTAATTATACCACAACAAAGAGAAAAGGAAAAAAGACAGCTCTAATTGGTATCCCTTGTTAAATATATTTTATACAAATTCAAAGAAGTAATGGTAGTGATGGTTAATAGAATAGGTCCACAATTTTTTTAAAAAATATGGCTAAATTTACAAAAATGATTAGAAATGACATCTTGATCTAAATTAACCAATTTACCAATTACTGAATCTATTTTCAATTAGCTGAATAAAAATTTAAAATCTTTAAAAGAGAAGTAAAAATTTGTTGCAAAATGTTATAGGGTTAGGAATTACAATAATTATTGTTTCCAATTTAGGAGGTGAAAAACCATTCAAGTGATTATATACTTTCTATATTAATAGTATTGTACTAACAATCTATTAGAGCTTTATCTAAGAGGTCTCCACTCCATCTATCTCCCAGTGAGTGGGGACGTTGCAGCCTGCCCTTTCTGCTGTCTGTATTAGGCAGGCACGTTCTATATGGATATATGTCTCAAAAATACCCAAGATTCAAATAATATAAAGTTTAATAGATAATATCCAATACCTTGAGTTGTACCTGCCAACAAAGTGGCAGCCATAAAGTTGCTACAATAACATAATCTGGTTGTAATGGGTCTCACTTCAAGCAGACAGATGCATTTTGTACCACATGAAGTTTTAAAGATGTCTTCACAGTTCATGTAGAAGGAATTGCAAAAATGCAACCAACAGATCACAAGAGCCTAAATGAACATACCTAATTCATCTCATTCCAAGAGTAGTGCAACTCTTGGTCACAACTTCCACCTGCCACTGTAGCAGGAGCTACAAGACAAGAAGAAGGGGAGGAGAAACCTTAGGTTGCAATGGAAACTGATTTCCCTCCCCCTGCAGAAGCCGATTTGCAATATGGGTGAACTGTACGGAATGAAAAAGCATCTCAACCAACTGCCATTCCATCTCACTGGAATGAGGTTTTTCCACATCTAGTCCCTGAAGCCTTTAAACCACTCAGTCAACATTTTTACCTAAGGAGATATAGGAGATAATCTACATTTTGATACCTTACATATGCCAATGGATGACCTCTTCCATAAGCTTCATACAGAGATCAATAAAAGGGAGGGGGTGGAACTAGGAGCCCAGCACAATGAAATGGCCGATGATTTCATCTCTCATTCCATCTTACTTCCTGCAAAACTGCTCAGTGACCAAGGTATAGAATCCTGCAGAAAAGCACTTCTAAGGCCTAACCAATGCTGACAACTCAGGAGACTACCTATTTCACCATGCTGAAATCCTAAATCTTGAATGGATCTAAGTACTTTTCATCTATGTCATTCTTAAGAAAGAAGATCACTTTATTTAATACCTTTTCTAAAAAGGAAATATCAGGCAGAACTGGTTCAAGATGACTGGATGGTGTGGGAGCCTCTTAAGTAAAGAGTATACCACTGACTCTTTGAAAATGTTCCATTTGAGAGACATTCACCATCTCTTGAATCCATCTTCTTGTGTCTTCTCTGGTTGAGCTAGCATGGGCAAGTATCCAACTCACTCAAGGTAGGGTATCCCAATGAGAACCCTATCCATTTAATCAAAACCCAGGTTGCTTTGAATAAAGCTGCTGAGCAATAGCCTGCAGATGTAATAAGGATTGAGTAATAACAATGTTCTTCTGCCCTAACCACCATTGTGTAGGCACAAATCTGGATTTATTTCAAGTTCATTTGCATTTGTTCTTTTTCTCTGGTAGTATCATTCTAGGCATTTATTTTGTTGTTTCATATCTAGGAGCTACTCATCTTATCAAGGAATAACACAAGATCAATGAATGCAGAGACTATTTGGAAGCAATGTTATTCAAACATTGACCAGGTACATAATCAAGCTGTTCACTAAATCACTGGGAAATTCTCTAAAACCTTCTTGGAGAGTCCAAAGAATTTATAAGGAGAACCACTTTAAAAGTGCCTTTTTTCTTGCAGAGATGAATGGTGCTTACAATAAAAATGCTATTTGTCAATAACTGAAAACAGCATGAGAAACTAATTATTAAAACTCAGAACAGAAAACTAGAAAGTGAGAAACCGAAAGGCAAGGCATCATATTTTTAGATCCTACAGAACTAACCAAGCATACTTCTAAGTAAGTCAAATAATATATCTTCACTGGGTTTAGAAACAAAAAAAAATTAACCAAGACTTAACATTCCTATGCCCATTCTAAAAAAAAAAAAAGTAACACATCATCTAGAAAAAAGCCATTTTTGCCTGAAATTGCATGTTGTTTTATAATGATCAAGTAAGAGGACACAAGGTTCTCTCTGAGAGTCTAATAATGTTACTTGTGTAATTAGAAGATTATCAAAATGGTCAGTTTGAAAACAGATATTGATACATACAGAGACTTGCTTCAGTTTGAAAAAAAATGGTACTCTCTCCTAGGCCCTTTTCTATTTTGTTCTTTCTGCTTAGGAAAAGCCACATTGCAACTAGGATGAAACTGAATTACACAAAAAACAAGAAGGGAATTAAAAATTAAAACATGTATTTATTAAAAATTGATCATACGGGTTACCTTTCAAAATGGGCAATTTCAGGATTATGTTCATTGTCATACTTGTTTTTTTTCTAATTTGAAATCCTATGCTATGACACATTAAAGCTATTAACTCTTCAGTAACAGCATCTCATTATGCTTTGTTTAGCAACTGTTCAATTATGATAGTGATGAAAAAGTAACTTTACAACCATTCTTCACATTTACAACCTTTATAAAGCAAAGTTGAAATGAGATCATAAACACAGTCACAATTTCACTTAGCAGCCACTTTGCTTAACGAAAGAGTTGCTACTCCCAATTGTGACTGTTAAATGAGGACTCTTTAAAATATTCCAACCATAAAAAAAAATAGCACAGAAGGAAGTTGAAAAAGCTAATAAGTAAGAGAACTGCTATTTTACTTTTAAAAAATTATACAATGTCTGTTTTGTTGGTAGAAAAGTTCCACGTCCAACAGAAAGAGCAGAAGTATTTGTGTATATAAGTGTGAGCACTGTAACTTTTGGGAAAAGTTGAAATAAAATACACAAGGTACTTTCATCAACTATTTCTTACTTCACATTTGTCAGTTAACTGAAATACAACTTAATATAAAAAACAAAGCAAGCTGTTTTGACTAGAACTCCAAAAATGGTATTAGAGCAGTACCTTTGCTAAATTGATTGAAAAAGATGGACAATTTTTAAATTATCCAGAATACCTAAAGTTAGTATAGGTTTTGAAACTATAAGTTTCAAAGTTGAAGTCATGCAAATTATCATTTATTAGAATTTTCAAAACCATGCTTTTGAATTTTGTAGACATTAAAATGAAGGCTTAGAGTTTCATGTAAGATAGCAAATCACTCTTAGAAATATATTAAAAATTAGTACTCTAATGCATTTGCAAACCATTTTATTTACTCGTGCACAGTGCTAATTTCATGCTATCAAAACTGAACTGTTTTAAACATTCACTTCAACTAAACTACCTGTGAAAATTTCTTCTTCATTTCATCAAATATATTCTGTCTGCATCTCCAAAGCATGTCCTAAGATATATAAACACAAAATAGTATGATTATGCTATCAAATATTTACTTAAAAATTCAGCTTTTAAAGAAGCTAACTTTTAGTCAATGTAAAATTCATTTTCTCACACAAATGAATATTTAATATATATAAAAGAAGAATGGTTTAATTCTACAAAAAGTACATGGGATATAACATGGGACTAAAAGGCTAAAGACATACAACATTTACTAAAATTGATATATAAAACATATTTGTCTAAGTGAAGAAACTGGTATCCCATATGAAGTACTAAACTTCCTAAATACATATGTATTTTCTGTGTCTCCTCAAAATGGATCAGGAAAATCCCAAAATGTACTATCGACCCTAGTATTCTATACATTTGAAAGAGTTTGGATAGCTTTCTGAACAATACAGAAGCAGCAATTCATTTGTCACCACCATCATAACTGAATGATCACTAAACAAGTCAACTGCTTCAGCAGACCTTCAGGAATAACCTTAAGCTCCCTCTGGTATCCAACCAGGTCTGGAGAGGACTAATACAATAACTCCAGCCTCCTTGTAGGGAAGGATAGGCGACACCAGAGAACTGCAAATTGAAAACTGTGATCTGACTATGACAGGGGAGAAATCAGTATCTCCCCCAAATCCTCAACACCTTGCCACTATTCAGATATAAAGTCACATATGTGACCACTATTATACATTGGCCATGGATGACTTGCTACAGGCCCATGGCTGTCACAGTGGCCATGACCTTCCATGAAGGCCATGAAGCCCCTCAAGACCATAAATCTGAGGAACTCCACCACTAACCTGGAGTCAAGGAGATCAGAAAGGAAGATTGCCAAAGCAAGGAAACTGGAATAGCAATAAGCCCAACTAAACCCAAGAGCCCAACCTAATAAATAGGGTCTCACACCCAGTAATCTATTGGGCTGGATGTCTCTCCCCTGGATGTCTCTCAAGTAATTTGGATGAGTACTGCCACTCCACTACCCCTATCCTGAAGTCTCAGCTGATGTCACATCCCAAACCTAACAGGGCATATCTCAGAAAAGGGAACTACTCATTTTGGTCCTATCCTGATTTTGGTGATACACACAAGGTCGGTGCCCTTGAAGCAAAAATAGCACTACTCAAGCCATGGTTTTATGACTGTGTTAATGCCAAAAAAGCTCTTGCTAACATTACAGGTTTATTTATCCAATATTATGTTGACAATTGCAGTGGACCTCCTCCAGAAGAAAAGATACTATAAGCAACTTCTGGCATACAACAAAAAAGAAGCAATAAAAAATAACTGGACCCAACTCATTCAAGCAGTCAAATCTAATAGCCCATCCTCATTTTGACATATCACATCAAGTTTCCAAAGAAATAAGTCATTCTGTGGTGGACTGTCACATCACCCCTGCAGGACCTGGAAGGCATATTTTCAGGAACTCTACATGGTATCTCTATTGGAAGTAGACATCCCAGCCAAACTAGAAAATTTGTCAATATAGGCACCAGTGACAATGACAGAGACCAAGAATCTTGTTTCATAACTAAGACTAGAAAAGGTCTTCTTCTAATCAGTTCAGAATCCATTAAAAACAACTTGGGGTTCCATCCCTACTTTGGCTTCACTTTTTACCTGCATTGACATCTACAGTTGAATCCCCAAGGGTCGGAGACATTTAATCGTTTATCTATATATAAAAGATGAAAGCATGATGCTTCTAATTATCTGAGGTTATCATTAGGTTATCCGAGGGACCGTCTCTTGCCGGTCACATCTACCTGACCCATCAGAGCGGGGAGGCAGGGAATGTTGT
>JAOYMU010000001.1:75558932-75569429 GCA_025802295.1 Psammodynastes pulverulentus | reverse complement strand
AGCTAACATTTCATTTGTCTTAATCTCATCCCTCCTCTGGATTGCCCGCACTTCTCCCTCCAGACCTTCCACCTTCTTCTTGTTTTCCTCCATCAGTTGTTGGACAGCATGTAAGTCTTTATTGATAGCTGCAATCTCAGATTTTATTTCTAATTGTCCTTTTTGCAAATTATCAAGTTTATCAAGCTTTTCAAATTTCCCTTCAACTATGTCCAATTTTCCCAATTTCTCCAAAATTCTCTCCATGTCGCCAGCAGCTGATTTTTGTCCTCTTGCCATCATGTAGTAATGAAGGGTGAAAGGCTTTCAGGTGAGTCCAGGCATCCAAAGTGGAAAAAACTTACTCTTTTGAATTGGCTGCTATTTCCTCAGGAACCACTAAGGGGCGCTCACAGGACTAACTAGTCCGGCATGTAGAGCGACTCAAACAGGAAGTCGAAGGTAGGTGATGTCATCAATTTTTAGAAAGTGAAGCAGGAAGCAGGAAGCTGGGCTTCGGCCATTGCATTCCTAAGGGGGGGGCAGACTCCAGCCTTCCCTCCTGAGCCTCTCCTCAACCATTCCAGTCAGAGACTTACCGAGGTAAGACGTCTTTTTATTCTTCCTTTCCCTCTCTACGGTAGCTCCGGCGTTCTCTCCAGCTGCGGGGGGGGGGGAGGAGAAAGCTGCTCCCCCGAGCTCCGAAACGCCTCACTCCGCCGCTCACCAACGTACTGGCCTCCCGTCGTCCTCCAGTCCGGTCACCTTCCTCTTTTCCAAACTCCTCTTGGGCTGCCTTGCTTGGTTAGAAAGCCCCGGTTCCACCGGGCACAGTGGCACAGGCGAGGGCCATAGCAATGGCCACCACCCGACGCCGCATCACCTCGCGGAGCCTCGGGCGCACCAGCATTGGCCTCCCAGCCCCTGGATTTCAGGCTGGGGACCCCTGGTGAAAGCCGCCCTAGACCGGCAGGCACCCCAGCCAGGCTCCTGGCCCCTAAGGGCCTCCGTGACAGTGGGTTTCGGGCGCTGGGGGCAAGAGCAAGCCTCACCAGCGTCCAGCGCCACTGGAAACCAGAAGTCGAGTCCCCCCATCAAGGCTTCTGAGACATGCTGTGTTGTAGAAAAAGGGGCATCATTACAACTTGCAATGTTTTTAAAGAGTTGTCATTCTAGTCTTTCTTTCAAAGCACCCCATTTGTAAAACAGATTTGAGGATGCTTCAAATTATGTGGTGTAACTATGGATGCAAACTTTTCTAGTCATGAAGAAGAGAGGCCTTTGTTATTTCCAAGCGACCAGGGAAGATGCTGAATATAAAACAGAGTGCCAGTAGGCACCTCTTTATACAGTATTTGTGTTGCTCTGGGATCAGCTCTTCACTCCTATGATCTCATGCCATTATTTCAATTGGACAACTGAACCAATTTATTGTTGATTTAGCTGCCACGTCACAAAAATCATAAGAGCCTCGATGGCTTATCTAACCCACCATTGGCCAACTGGGTGCATTTGCGAAGCTCACAGCCTTGGACAGAAGGGCAATGGCTCTGTTTATTGTCTCTTTCCAGCAAATAGCATTTAAAGCACACTGCTTATAATTCAGGAGATTTTTCATTTAAAACACTGGAGTCCATAGAACTGAAAGATGGGCAGTTTCTGTGCTCTTCCTCTTCTTGTAAAAGTTTAGTCAAAATGAAAGTGTGCTTTTATTTTATTTATTTATTTTTATTTGTCAAGCATATATGAGAAAAAACAAGTACAGGTATGAACATAACATATAAAAATATAGGTATAAACAAGTATAAGACATTAGTACAAGGATGGTAGGCACATTGGTGCCTACTTAAGCTAAAAAAGTTCTGTTTCGGCTGAACTGGTAGCTAAAAAACGTGCGTCGATCATCTGAGAGGACTCTGATCCTCTCAGCTGGTCAGCGCACTTTTTTTAGCTACTGGTTAAAAAGTGTGCCGATCAGCTGAGAGGATCAAAGAGTCCTCTCAGATGATCAGTGCACACATGTGCAGTAGGCATGCTCTGGTAGGTGTGCGCATGTGCAGAAGAGAGGGGGAGCGCACGCAAGCACAGAGGGGAACGTGCACACGTGTGCTTGCATGCACACGCACATGGTTGTGGCGCTGATTGTCAGAAACAGTTTGGGGAACAGTGCTGTGGAGTAGATAGACAGACAGACAGACAGACAGACAGACAGACAGACAGACAGATTAAGATGAAGTGGCTGAGGCTAGGACCTAGGAAACATGAGTTCTAGTCTCATCTTAGACAAAAAGCTGGATGGATGACCTTGGGCCACTCACTGTCTCTTAGCTCTAGGAAAGTGGCAATGGCAAATAACTTTTGAAAAACTTTGTCAAAAAACCCTTGCATGGACTTGTCTAGGCAGTCTCCAACATTTCAACATGATTGAATGGGGAAAAATAGAGATAAAGATAGACAGATAAGATCAATATGTTTAAGGAGTTTATTCCTGGCCTCCTTAATTTCCCTAATTGTGTTTCATGTCATTTCCTCAATAGTGAAGTTGCAATATAATCAAAGCAATTTGATTTAATTACTTTTGTTTGAAAAACAACTTCAGAGTGTTTGTCCCAAAGTAATAGGGAATCATCCCAAACTGTGTGTCCGATTTTATCCTTGGAACTCCTGCCTTAAGTTTGTCAACAAGACCAATTGTCCACAGCAGTGCCTCCCAAACCATGGTAAATTACCCAACATTGGATAAAAATGTTGTGGGTTTTTTTGCATAACAACACACAAATCCATTACCCAATCACAACAAGGACATTTAAATTGACTTAAAGTGCTTTACCTACTTGGGGTAAAAAGCACTTTCTGATAAGTAGTTTTGGGTAATGAAGGAAAAAATGTGGGAAGCACTACCCTACAAACTTCTGTCTGAACTGTTACTCAGGAAGACTCCATACTGAGCTTTGTGACTGAGTGAGGATTCTGCCCTTTTATTACAAGAGAATTCCATGGAGATAGTGAACAATGCACCAAGATAGGCCTGCTTCCTGGAAAACTAGCATTCAGGATTTACTAATGCAGCCCCCCCCCCCCCAAAGAACAGGTGACTTGTTTTTTCCTTCTGACAGGACTCATTATTCATTAAATTAAATATTAAATTAAATATTCTTTCTATATTAAGGCAGAATTGCCATTCACGAGAGTAAGGTAACGTCTCCAGGCAGTTAGTTTAAAAACACAGAAAAAGCATATAATAAACACATTTTTGAACTCTTCCAGTTCAGATGGCAAGACCATGTTGCAATGTTCTTCTTCATGCAAATAAAAACAGCAAATCCTGCTCCTCTCTGACATGCTAATGTTTCAAGTAAATGTAGACTGCTTGCTTTAAGCATTCAAGCATTCTACTTCTGCCTTTGAAGTGGCATGTTCCAGAAACTGTTGAATTGTGCCTTCGTTTAGAAAGCATGTTTCAAATAATTCTTAAAACAGACCGAAAATGACTGTTTTTTTTCCTCCAAGTCATTTTAACTATGCTAAATGTACAGCTATGTTCATGATGACATTAAGTTAGTTGATCAAAAAAAAAACCCCAATACCACTTTCCAATTAAAAAAAAAAGCAGTGAAATAGCTTCTATATGACATTCATAACTTTTGTTTTGTCCATGCACAAATACAGAAACTTAGTCACTGGTTTACTATATCAATCATCCATTTATCCATGTCTAGCATAAAAATCTGTTCTACCAGCTGAAACAAAATACTCATTAAACACTTGTTATGGTGTTCTACTGAAAGAACATTTAGCCTGCAATTAAAATAATAAATAAAGTCCAAGCAGCTTCCAGCTGTGTTTGCTATGGCAATGAATACTGATCACCTCTTTGGAGGGAGAAGAATAAAATAAATCTCCAGTCTACAGTACAACACAGTCCTTTCAACAGTTCCAAAAAGGCTCCACACCCAGTTGTACCACTCAGGTGACCCTGATGACACGGATAAACCTGCAAGTGCTTCATCGACCCTCTAATAGGGTGCAAATGACCAGCTGTCTGCAAGGAGTATAAATCCTTCCATTCCCTACCATCCACTCAGAGATGAAGAAGCTTCTTGGATGAGAAGTGAAATCTCTTCAAAGAAAAACCAGAAAGTCTAGTTGCCTCTTGAAAAAGCACCTTTGGAACCGTAAAATAAATAATCCAAATGTGAGACATTTGGCCCACCTTGTATTTTATAAGGACACACTATCTCCCACGATTATCCATGGATTTCCCAGTTCAGTTTATTTGTTTTGAGATCAAATATGCATGATTATTGCTATCTCAGCATTGGAGCTAATATGAAGTATCATGAAAGCAACGGAATTTTCCTAAGAGAGTTTTAAATGTTTTATTGCATTTTGGACAAAAACAATAACATCAAAAAAAGAGTTAAGTGTAAGAGCCATATCCCAGTTGTGCTAATGTTATGTTACTGAACCAAATGGTTCCAGAAATCCTCTGGTGAATTGATGAGCAAGATTTTAATGTTTTATGATTGGGTCTCATATCTGTTTGGAAACCAGTGCCTAAATATATGTATACATACAGTATATGGTGCCTAGAATATACTATGAACCTTTCCGACATTCTATTAGAATAATGACTCCATCAGAGACATTGTCTGTTGTTCATAAATGCCAGAGGAAAAAAACATGATAGAAGGAAAACTCAACATAAATATAATTTGTAAGATCTGGCATGGACTCAGGGTGAAAAAATAAGACTCAAGGTTAAAGTTGGAGCAGCATTAGATCTGAACTGATGAGCATTAACAGAATGTCACATAAAAACAGTTTGTCACCTGTGAGGACAAGGTGGGAGGCCCAATCCAGTCAGTCAGAAACAGTGAATAAGCTTTTAGAGAACTTGGGAGTTTGCCAATTTATTTTGTGACCTTTAGTTGGTATGTTTTGAAATATTAAAAATAACTTAATCATAAAAGGTGTCTCTGTGCCGGTCTGTGACAGGACACACTGTTTTTTATGGCACGAGAAAAGGAACCAATTCAGCTGCTCTGTGGATGATTGATAACATAAATTGAGTTCTCCCTTTCGAACAGACACTTCTGTTATGTGCATCTTGATTCCTCCTCTCTTCTGTAGCACACACACCAGAGAAGACATTTCAGCATATGTGTGTTAGAATATTCCAGTTGAACTCAAAGAAATGCACATTTAAGCAATTGAAGCTATCCTAGCTGCATGAGCTGGCATTAAATCTGCCACTCTTTTCCAAACTCATGCCATCTAGTGGATTGAGGTTGGACACAGATTGAGTAGACATGATTCCAAGCTTCTACTCAGCCATAAAAGGTCATTTACTGGCGTGAGGTAAATCACTGTCTTCCAGCCCAGTCCCAGTATTAAAAAGGATGATTTGGAGGAGAAAATAAACCAATCCCTTCTACCTGAATTATTTGGAACAGCAAACACAAATTATATTGCCCACACTTGTACTTTCTCTTGATAAGAATAAAAAAGATTCATAGCCTGCTATGGAAGAAAAGTCTGGCAGTGCTGAATTTCTCTGATCCTGAGACATGGCAAAAACAACTTTTCTAAGTATCCCCTTTCCGCCCCACTGGTTCATGTGGACTTCAACAATTTCTGAAAGGCCAGAGATGATGTATTTGGTTTAGGATGTCCTTTAATAGTGATGCATGCTGTAAGCCTAAGAGGTTTTGCAGAATGTAATCACTGAAGAGTGGGTGATGGAATAGAAGATGGATAGTTGCTGAAGGGCACTGTTTGGCAGAGGCAATGTCTGGATCTGTATTGATATGTGGGAATGGCCTTGGGAGACAGGAGGAAAAGACACAGACTGGATCACTGGTGTGTATAAAAAGATACCTCAGTCCATAGAAAGAGAGAAAGGAATGTGGGAAGTATTACAGAAAGGAGTTTTCTAAAGAGTAAAAAGAGAGGACAGGAGAAATACTTTAAGTCTAGCAATATTCTGTTAACATAACTTTGCAATAAGGACAGAGTTAGTACTCATAGATGTGCTTCTTGTCTGGATTACCTCAAAGGGCTAAAACAGCACCAGAACTCTATCAGCTTGCTTTCAAGATCTTGACAACCAAGTTTATCTGAAGATTTAATTTTTCCTAGTTTTTTTAAGCAAGATTGATTGAAAGGGAATGAAATAAGGTTACAGAAATCTTAGCAACTTGATTAGTTTTAGAACCTGATTTATCTGTCAACTTATTAAGCCAGAGATGTTTCCCATTTTTACTAACAACCTCTATGTGACCCATTGGGGATGCTATTAATTTTTCCGATATGTGAAATGTGAAAGAGGCCAAAACTTTCTTAATCAATCTGAATTTCTGTTAAACTCTGAACATATAATTACACTTTCACAACTATCAAAATTGGTAATATGCAAATGATCTGTGCATCAACCATCTCTCGCATTATGCTTTTCTGTATATTGTTGAACCTTGGAACAATCAAAATGTTCAAGGCTTCCTTTCAGCTGGACCACCACTCACCTGGAATGGTTTGGTCAAACTTCTGAGCCATGAAAGAAAACATCTTTCCAGTTTGCTCCTTTAATAAAAACATACAGACATAAAAGAAGCCTTGATGATTTAAGCTATCATACCCTGCCCATTTCTATATGGTTTTCCACTGCCCTGTGACTTCCAGGATGCTTGTACCTCTCAAACTTTTTAAGGAACTATCCATCTGGGCCTTTATTAGTACAGGGTGTATGCTGAAGCTATCCTTGGTCTGAGATTGCACTGAACTCATTTCTGTTTTCTTGAATTCTCCTCTTGATGATTCTCAGCACTTCTGATTCCTTTCTATTGGAAACCTTTGACATTGTTACACTGAAACCAGTACTATTGCCATATGTGTCCCTGACCTCCAGATGAATCTCCCCTGTCTTCCTCAATGATACTCAGTTATATATATCAACCCAGAACCAATCAACTTATGCTATCAAGATCATTTCCTGGTGCCTACAAACTATACAGGAAGGAACAAATTCTGACAATGCAAACAATACTCTAGTTCTTGGTTCCTTCAGTATCAAGGATTTGACATCTTTAATTTTGTATGGCATAGAACTTTTCCAGCCAGAATTGCTGTGCTTGAAGAAGCAGGTAGCAATTGTCGCTTGAAGGACTTTTGCCCAGATTCAATTCACAATGCATTCTATAAGGGGCTGCTTACTCAACCCACTCAAGTAGCTGCAACTAAGTCTGAAAGCAGCCATGTAGGCACTTATGTGCCTGATTTGATTGAAGGGCTATGTGGCCTTCTGCCATGTATCTTACATTGGTTGCTGGTGTGTTTCCAGATGTAATTCAGAAGCTGCAACTGATTCAGAATGCTTCAAATCAAAGGTGATAAAAATGGTGTGGCTCATAACAATAAAGGCTTCTTCCCTTTTGCTATTTTCTTGATGTAAATGCTCCTTTGTCAAGTAATCTCTATTCTGAGTAGAGGCAGGGCTTTTTTTGAGCCGGAGCTCGTGGAACGCCGTTCCGGCACCTTTTCGGAGCACGTGTCACGTGCTCCGTCCCCACCAATCGTGCGCTACCACTTCCGGGGTTTTTTAGCGCGATGGGGGGGGCGCGTTCCGGCACCTTTCGGCGCCAAAAAAAAGCCCTGAGTAGAGGAGATTTTGTAAATGTTTCACGGCCAACCTCTTTTTTACTTTTAAGCTGTGATGCAAAGTGAAGTTGAGACAGCAAATTAGTTCAGGGAAATGGCAACCTTGAGAAATGTTTGAAGGAGAGAGTAAACTGCCCAAACAAATCTATGAATAATTGACCTGCAGGAAACTTCCATGATATATATTACAGGCATTCTAGTAACATGCTGTGAAAAGAGAAGCAGAGTTGGCTTTTGTGATTTAATAAATGAAAGAGCTCTTTGTATCATGTATGGTGACTGGATTTCTGCTATTGCAGTCCTTCTATACTTTGATATTCCTTCTGAAGATAGTGAATTTCAGAATCATTTTTTTCCATTGTGTTTTAAGTCTCATCATAAGAAAAGGCCAGAGATTGTTGTTTTTCTGTCAGTGAAGGCCGCCTTAGTGTAGTGGTTGAGATGCCAGGCTAGAAACAAAAACAAAACAAAACGTGAGTTCTGCCATGTTTTAGGAACAAAGCCAGCTGTGTGACCTTGAGCCAATCACTCTCTCACAGCCCCAGGAAGAAGAAAGCAATGGCAAGCCACTTCTGAAATCTTACCAAGAACCCTGCGGGGATTAATCCAGGCAGTAGCTAGGAGTCAATAATAATTTATTAGATTTGCATGCTGCCTGAATCTGCGCGGCTCAGTACAATTAAATGAAGAAATTGCAATGAAATCAATAAAAGGCACAAGAGGAAGGCAGACCAGATGCAATGAAATGAGAATTCTCACTTACCCTCACCAAAGGTGTAAGTGAAAAGCTAGATCTTCATGGCTCTTCTTAATAACAGCAGAGTTTGGGTCATCCAGATCTTGGGAGGAGATCACTCTAGAGCAGGCACTGGTACAGAGAAGTTGCATATCTGGGGGAAGGGGTTCCTATAGATTACATTGTGTAATTGCTGGAACCTGGAGCACACCAACCTTGCAGGATTGAATTAGGCTGAGAGACCAGTGGTCTTTCAAGTACCCAGGCTCTATGCCGTGTACAGCTTTATAGTTAACAATCAGAACCTTGAATTGTACCTAAAAGCAAACTGGCAGCTAATGCAACTTGCAAAACAGAGGTGTTACATAGTACATCATTTCCGCCACTCTACATTATGGACAAGTTGAAGCTTTTGGGGTGTATTCAATGGCAGCCCAATTTGGAGTGTATTACAGCAGTCAAGCCATGAAGTGACAAGGGCATGAACCCCTGTTTGACCCCACCCCCCAGTCTAGGAATCAATGTAACTGGTTACAACTGATGAAGTTGTGCAAAAACCTTCCTGGCCACAACTGATACCTGTTCTTCAAGTAGGAGGTATGATCCAGAAAAATCCCCATAGGCCTTGAAGGGGAAAGTGCTATTGCATCCAAGGTCAGAGATAGAATAACCCAGATATGGACAGCCCAAACACCTATACTCACTTGATCTTGGTAGGATGACTCAGACACTGACTCAAAGTACCCACCCCAAGTCTCTCAGTGCCTTTTAAAAAAATTAAAACACTACATTGCTGTCTAAAATGCCTACACCATTCCAAAAAAGAGAGACCTACCTGAATGAAAGAAGTACAAGGGGTAAGGGCATGCATTTATTTCCAGAGCATATATTCCATAGTTATGATTACAAGTCCAGAAACTGGCTGATTTATAAAGCCTTTTAACCACCATTTGTTTGCTGAATTATCCCCAAGGGCTTCATATATCTCACCCAATACTAACGATTGAAAAAATTGTGTAGGTCATTAGTCACAAATGCATTCCAAAGCAGCAGCAAATCAGAGATATTACAATTCCACTGAGGTCTGTTTGTTTGTTTGTTTGTTTGTTTTTATTTATTTATTTATTTGATTCATCAAACACAAGAAATAAATATAAGAATAAACATAACATACAAATATAATTAACATAAGTAAGAAAACAAGAAATAGGTACAAATAATTCTGGACAATAGGACAAGGACGGTAGGCATGATTGTGCACTTATGCAAGCCCCTTTACATAAGCAAACACAACAAATGCCAAGGGAAAAGTTCTTGAGACCTAGATGTTTCTGCAGGTATTCAAAACAAAGTAAAGCTATATCTAATCACAACAGTAACATCTGACATAGCAAAGAAAAATATACTGTAGAACATAAAAAAGAAAGGTAATCAAAATGGATCAGCCAGAAAGGAGATGATATGATTTACAACATACCAAATTATTTTGTGATCAGATTTATTGCATTCTCTGAATGTGCTTACATCAATCATGTTTTTGCAGTTTACTAAAACCCAAATAGTTTGTATAGTTTGGCTATAACATAGGTGATAGAAGCAGACACAAAATGGAATCCTTTTGCAGAAATATTTGAGAAAAGAAGCTAGGGAAAGACATGATATTATTTAATTCTATGAAGGGTGAGCTATTAAATGACTGTATTTTTGTTTGGTAGTTAAAAACATAAACCAGTCACTGCAAACTTAGCTGAGATGTTGACAAGAAGGATGGAAATGTATAAAACGTCTGTCATTTGCATTATTGTTTGGAAAGTGTGTAATATCCTCTTCTCCCCTCCTTGCAAATAACTCTAAGCATGTTAATGCATTCAGTGTGCAGACCCCTAATGTTTTTGGGTAAGCAAAGATTTCTAAGAAAAATATACTAAGACATTGCAGGGTGTGAAAAATTGGTGAGATGGATTTCTTTCCCTTATAATCTTAGAATCTGGGGCCCTTTAATCAAGTTGAGAGATCATAGGTTCAGGAGAAACAAAAAATAACACAATCTAGACCAGGGGTCTTCAAACTTGACAACTTTAAGACTTGTGGACTTCAACTCCCAGAATTCCTCCTCCAGTCATGTT
>JAOYMU010000001.1:75517925-75532444 GCA_025802295.1 Psammodynastes pulverulentus | reverse complement strand
GGCAGCTGGCTGTTAGCAGAAGTCTTGCAATTACTACAATTACTGCAATCATTCCTCTGCGCCACCAAGGCTCACATCATCCAGTAATATTGGAAGTACAATTCCCAGGAATGCTAAAAGTTGTGGCCTTGATACACCTGGAAACTTCCAAATTGGAAAAGACTATTGGAGAAAATCAAAATTCATTTTAATGATAGAAAGAAATTCAGGTGAGAAGTTGTTAGCAAAAGCTACCAAATCCAGTAGAAGATGTTACTACATTTTATACAAGCTAATTATTTTTTCCCTCATGTTTTCAGAAATTTGGGGAGTTGGGGTGGGATTATATGTGCGCTGAACTCTTCAGAGGCTTAACAAATGTATTTTGTTTCATTACTCTCAAAAAATGAACCAATGACTTTTTTCAGGAATGGGCGACTAGCTAATGTATTGTGATGAGCTACAGAGCGTACTATCTGCTAGTCTTTCAGGATAGGTAACACCAAGACACAGGACAGTAGGATTTCAGGAATGTTCTATGTTGTTATAAGGGAGAATAATAAAATTACTGAAAGCCTGACAGAGTTTCTATCTATTCCTGTTCCAAAGAAAACCACGAGAGAGTATTTTGATTTTCTTTCTATCTTCTCATGTGTTTCTCTTCCTGAAGGCTGTGTCATCTTTTCTGAAACTCCTCCCTTAGCATTTTAGTCATTCCTTCCCCATTCCCAAGGCCAGGTCTACATTCTGATTTTGTGCTTGGTCACGATTAGAATTCCATTAGATTACAATGGGGAAGGAGAAAGTCACTACTATTCACTCAGATTCAAGGTGAGTTTTCTTCCACCCGTGTTCTATTTGTTTTCCATCTTGCTTCACTGCTCCAGCTGAGATGCGTAACAAGAATCTGAAAGGATTATACATAGTACAATAATATTCTTGGATATAAAAAGGATAATTAAAGGACTTCTTTGTAATAAAGCACCAGGGGATAATTTTTGTATAATAATTATCCATAGTGTGTTTTGGATCTGGCAAAGATCTTGCATATATAAACACATGCATGCAGAGATGCTTTGACTGCTATAAGATAATCACCATGCGGTCATTGTATGACTTCTAAAGATTTGATTGCAAGAAATACAAGACAGCGTTTTTGGGTCCCCTCCCCCAGGTTTTATTAATTACCCAAACCTCTGATAAAATAAATAGCATTCTACTTTTATTTTTAATTAAATATACACATACACCAGGAAACAATAAGGATTATTTTCAGAACACATGACAAGATCATTTAAAGTCTAACCTGTTCACTTCTGCCCATGGCTTGATTTTTAAACTGGTCATGCAAAAAGCATTTTCCCTCTATACTCAGGATTGGGCAATCAAAACATATATAATATAATATAAATATACTTAACTTGGGTGAGCACTGTTTCTAGCTCAACTTATGGTACTTCCTAATGTTAGAGTTAAGAAAATAACAGCAATTTTCACAGTCTCTCAAGCACTCTAGTAGTTGGCTTTCCTTTAGTTGATAAAAACTTTTATCTTTTCTTTCATTGTTTTCTTGTATTCCATATGCCCCCTCTATTGGTAGCAATTGTCCCTTGGCACTCTTCATCTTTGCCTGGCCTTCAGCATGCTCCTTCCTATTTTACCTAACAAGGCTCTTCAGAGATATGAACTCTGGCCATTTTGAGTCAGGGTTACCAGTCCTCCTTGGTCTATATAAAACCAACAAACCAGCTTCAGCAGCCCTTCCTTCCTTCCTTCCTTCCTTCCTTCCTTCCTTCCTTCCTTCCTTCCTTCCATAAATAAATGTATATAGCCTTCCCCACACCAAAAGGAATCCTGCATGATGAACAAAATAAAATCCCAATGAAATAAAACAGTCATTTAAAACAATAAACTACATTGAAGCTCAGATAAAAACTCACATCCATCCATCAACCACCTCTATCAACAGCATGACCCAGGGCCTGAGGGAAAAGTCAGGTCTTCACTACTTTCCTGAAGGCCAACAAGATTGACGCCATCACGGGGAAAGGTAAGCACCATGACAGAGGCAAGCACCATGACAGAGAAGACATGTTTCCTAATACCCAACCAGATGCACTGCTTTATCAGGGGAAAGTGGAACATGCCCACCCTACCAGATCTAGTAGGACAGGCAGAAACCATTGAGAATAGGTGGCCCACAAATAACCTGGTCCAGGTAGGGTTTTTAAAAATGGCAACTAGCACCATGAATTAGCACCCAGCACCCAACTAGCACTTAGAAGCCAATAAAGCTCATGCAGTAGTAGTGTCGCATCGGCTCATTGTGGTGTGCCAGCTGCTGATCCAGCTGAGACAAAGTGACTGGCACAAGGTCAACCAGCTGGCTTTGTGCACAAGCTGGACTAGAACTCATAGTCTTTCAGTTCTAGCCTAAGCTGTCTCCTTATTTAGCAAATAATAATGTATATAAGATATTAATATATTAATTTTAAGAATTATTGAAGCTCTCAAAAAGTATTATTAAGGTTTTTGTGGATTTTAATTATGCATAGTTAAACCAGACCAGTGTTTGATACAATAAATTCAAATACATTATGTTTATTCACTAAGTTAAATATATCTCTATTAATCAAAACTTCCCATTCTGAAGCATCAGTAGAAATTAAAGGACAATAACTGAGGAATAGCTACTATTGTCTCCCATTTACTTAACTTTATGTACCTTATGTCAGTCATGAATTCCAATAAAAGCATATTTTTCAGCGTAGATATTTTCATATAACTTCCATTTTAATGTTATCTTCATGGCACAGTCTACCGTCTGCCATGCAAATTGGATTGAAATAGTTTTTGTGGGATTATGGAACCATTTATCAGATAGAAAACCTACTTATAATCTACAATAAGAGCAAAAAAATTGAACATGGAAATTGTCCACTATGTCATTAGTAATCAGAGACAAGTAATGGAACAAATCCAGAGTTTTAATAAGTTGGGTAGCCTTATTTGATGAACTGTTTCAGCTAGTTTTAGAAGCAATATAGTTGGAATTAAGTAAAACTAAAAAAGAGGGGGATGTACTTGGCAATGTTTTTTCTTCATACTGATCAAGAAAAAAAATTGATGGAATCAACCATTTTGCAATTCATGCAATTTTCTTAAAAGTAATTCCAACAGGAAGGCTAAAATAAGTCCAGATGATTATTGCAGCTTCATGACTGAAGTCCCCTATCTTTGTATTTGTATGACATCAACACAAATGGAAAAGTACTGAGGCTTTGATTGCATGGTCTGGATTGCATCTTTCTTTAGCCTCCAAACCAAAGCATCCCCCTTTCATATACTGTAAATGTGTACCGTGTCCATCCCTAATATTCATTCACTCAGTGGGAAAGTATAAAGGAACATTTTAGTTGCAATGGAGCAAACATGATTTATTACCATCCTTTAGGCAATCAGGAACCCTGTCTGGTCAGGTTTCCTATTTTCTCTACCTATCTTTAGTCGAAAGAATTACAGCTTCTGCTGTGCCTGGGGACACTTGGGCTTTCCAGCTGAGGAGGCCCTTTCTGAGACAAATGTGATTATACTCTCCCTTCAGGCTTACTGTGATGGAGACATTTGTGTTTCCATCTCCTCGTATAGTTACAATTTATGACTCCCAATCGAGGCTTTTGTATACTTGACTCAGAGCTGAAGAACTGTACCATTGCTTAACTTATTTCCCCAAATTTGCTGAAAGAAACAAGAAATTTACATCTAGATTAAAGCCATATTTGAAATGTCAGTGATTAGTACTTGCATTAGTCAGATATATCCTATATAAATTAGAGGATCAACATGGATGTTAAGGAGAATGTTGCAGGGTCTAGTGAAATAATCATTAACACACCTTCTGTTTAGAGACCATGTTAAGCATCAGGGTGGTTTTTGCAATTTTTGTTTTGCTTTATGGGGCAGCTACTACAATACCTGTTTGGGATATGAAATAAAAGTGTTAAGTGCCATGGTGGTACAGTGGTTAGAATACAGTATTGCAGGCTAATTCAGCTCACTACCAGGAGTTCAATCCTGACTGGCTCAAGGTTGACTCAGCCTCCCATCCTTCCAAGATCAGTAAAATGGAGACTCAGGTTGTTGGGGTCAATATGCTGACTCTGTAAATCACTTAAAGGGGGCTGTAAAAGCACTGTGAAGTGATATATAAGCAGGGGTGGGATTCAAATAATTTAATAACCGGTTCTCTGCCCTAATGATTTTTTCCAATAACCAGTTCACCAAACTGCTCAGAAAGTTAACGACTGGTTCTCCTGAAGTGGTGCGAACTGGCTGAATCCCACCACTGTATATAAGTCTAAGCGCTAGTGCTATTGCTATAATTATGGATGGTGATGTGATCTTAGTAATGACTGTACTCACAAATATTTATAACTCATTCTTATCCACCTGTTTAACTCAGCAGATGCTCAGTCTTTTTGTTTAATAACAGCAATATTAAATTCGGCCTTCCTTAAACGAAAAACACAGTTCTTATGTTCCTTTTGCAGTTTCTTAATGGCAGATATAGTCAGATGTCCCAAGAGGAGCATTAAGTACAGAGTCAAGTTTCCACACCTTGTACCCTGGGCAGACCTGGGCAGAAATACAAATAAATTGCAACTTCAGAATACAGATATGGGAGTCACAGGTCAGGAATAGAAAGTTTGGCAACGTATCAAAACTGCAGCTCTACAACTAGATGGAGCTATTTGTTAGGTGCATTTTAAGAATGCCATGGATGGAATTTATTCTGATTTCAACTGTTTGATGACATTTTAATTGAGTTAAATTTGAGCTAGCTAATTAAGACCATCGAATGGCTCTGTGGTTGGAAAAATGATACTAGTTACTATGTAACTGGAGAGAAGACTGTTCAATGATTTGTATTCTTCAGTATTCCTTAATTAAGGAATTATTAAGGATGGGGGAGAATGTATTGTTTCTGCAAATGGAACAGAATTGTAGCCAGTTGACACACAAAAATAGTTTTAAAAAATATTTTGAAAAATAAGAAGTAAGGCTGTTACTAATCTAATACCAATACAAAAATCAGCAAATACTACATATAGGAAAAATCAGGCTATGTCTAGCTTGGTGTCTGTAGAAAACAAAACAGTACTGAGTTTCTAGTAATAAGTATCTGTATGTGAAAAAAGCAGCCTACCATTTAGGCTAAATTAACAGAAATATTGCTTTCTAATCAGGGGCAATAAATCTCCTTCAGGCATTTAGCAGAACATCTGGAGGGGTTCAGTTTGAATGCTTTGCCCCCTTTCTCTCAGAACTCCCTGCATTCAGCCAGAGTTTTATGCACATTTGCATGAATGCAAATACAGCTATCTGCAGAATCATATTTTATAGCAGCCCTTGATCACAGGGAGAGCAGAACTCATGTTAAAACAAATATAAGTATGAATTTGTGACTGAATTTTTGAAGTGGGATAGGAGAGTGCAAAGTAGCATTATTTACATTCCTGTTCTCTAGTTGTCTGAAGCCCTTCATGCATTCATGTGAAGAAAGGCCATAACTTCATTTTATTATGCACTAGCCAGCTGTCATCTAAAGGACTGTGTCCTTTTCTGAGTGTCACTTAAAAAAAAAATCTAGATAAATCAGAATGGATTCAAACGTGTACAACAAAAGTAGCTAGAAGTAACAAATATAAATTCTGCATAGAAGAACTGAAGGAACATGGTTTACTTAACTTGAGAAAGCTAAAGACTAAACTACAACAATAAACGATGTATTGTACAGATCATCCAACTTTCTCTTACACCAGAATAAATAAGCAAGGGCATGATCTTTATATGGACCACAGCTTATAGAAAAGATAGGGAGGGAAGGGACAATTTTTTTCTTTCAAGCTCTTCATGTATAATCCTTTCCTTGTTCTTTGTGAGTGTTAATGAGATTTTTAGTTTCAAAAACTAAACTCCTCAATTAGAGATAATAGTGGTGAGGTTTTGACAAATAAAGGGCCTAAGTTAAGGACTATTCTTCTTCCCTATAGATGGACACCATTGTTCATGTGTAAAGGGTTCATTTTCCCTGAATAAGAGCCTAATTACATTGAAATAAAAGCCAATCAGAAATGTTGCTACATAAAAATATGTTACTGCTCCAAGAAATGATATTATTTCAGCCTTTCAGTTCCAAAAATTTGGCACTTGGAGAACAAAATTATTTGTTCTCTCTCAGAAAGCAAGAATACAGTATATCTAATAGAAGTGTCATAAGACATTTTATTAGAATCTTAGGAGAAATTTCTTCTAAGGCCACTGGAATGAAATACTTGCCATTCCAGGTGGCTTTCTAAGTATGCAGATCTTTAGGATTGGTATTCTAGAGATCAAGTCTCATGAGAGAAAAGATTTCTTGGATCCTACTAGTCACTACTGTTCAACTAAGGGGATCTTCAGCAACCCCACTCTGTCTAAACTGACTGATTTAGCAGAAACTACCAGAGACAGGCTGTCCTTAAAATAAGTTATGGAGAACTTTATAGTGGGCAACCTCCAATTGGAAGCCAACTGGCCACCAATGAAGCTCGAGGTATGCCCACTACTATCTCTGTTGCTGCATTTGGAACAACTGTATCTTCCCATTGTTGTCTTCAAGGACAGCCCCAGGTAGAGTGTGTGGCAACAATTACTCGTATTAAGCTGCTGTTCAACAGACGAGACACAGATATGGAGATTTAATCAGTAGTGGAAGATATCATTAGTTTGAAATTTATTACAGTTTGAAATTAGCATGGAAGACAAATTATTTCATTTATTTTAGGGAAGTTATATTGCTGCCTAGTCACACATGACAACTCAAGGTGGCTTACACGAATATAGAAACATCACATAAAAATAAAATAAATATAATAAAATAGTATAAGATGCACCTAACTTTTGGGGAGGAAAAGAAGAAGAAAATTTTTTGCCTCTGCTTCCCAGCATCCATCTGGTATTCACCTGGCCTGTTCACCATGGCCCATTTGCTTCCACGGTCCATTCGCTGTGGCCTGTTTTCCCCTACCCCATGGTCCATTCATTGTGGCCCGTTCGCCACCACCGCAGTTTATTCTAGAAGAGCTGATCAACCAACCCCCTCCCCCCACCGCAATATTCGCTGCATAAGACACACAGACATTTCTACCCACCTTTTTGCGGAGGGAAGTGTGTCTTATACTCCAAAAAATATGATATATTTTGTCTGGACAACACACAAGCAGTCTTTGCTTATAGAAATCAACAGAATCTGGCAGAATTAGATCAGAATCTATCAACAATAACCATGAACCTAATAATGCTTCCTGTACCTATCTAAGTTCTGTTCAGTTTCAATTCACTTTTTTTTTGACCGAGGTATAAACTACATGGTGTCTAATTCCCAGAAGAAACCAAATTGAACAAAAAAGATAGTTTACAACTGAAAATTCAGAAGTTGTTTTTGCTATTTTCCTCACTGCTCAATTTGACTGAATATGAAAAGGCCTTCCTATGCTTTGGGCATTCATGCAATCACTTTACTGTTGAGCTAGTGCATGGAGTTCTTCTGAACAAGAGACGAGCCAAAAGAGTGTTTAACCTTTCCCCTACCAGTTGTTTCTCACTGAAGATTTCTTCCAGAAACTTTTAACTGTCCTATTCAGGCTTTTGTGTATCTTTTAAACATGGCAAGAAAATAAAGGTTAAAGGAACTGAAAGGGCAGGAGGAGAACATTTGAGGTGGAAATAACTGGCAGCATGGAATGAAGCACGTTCTTCTAGCTTCTTTTCTCTCCAAAGTGAATTGTATTTGCCCGAGGATACTTTAGAAGGGAAAAGTTAATGTTGGAACATCATTAGAGCCAAATAAAATGTATTTTGCACTGAAGCTAGAAAAATAAAGAAGACAAAATAAAAAAACCAAAAAACCACACACCCAAATCCCAAGCCAAGCTTCCCTTCTATCGGGGTTTTTTGTGGCATTGACTGATTTTTAGATTAAGCAGTGAACACAAAGACAGATTCTGGAAAGTTTTGAATTTTTTGTTAATATAGAGGATGTAATAAGTGACATGTGCACAATGAGGTTTCTAACTGAAACCTCCCAGCTTTAACAGTTTATGGAATCTGACACAGGAACAGACAAGCAGAAACATGGAGCCTGCCAGGATTGTGTGCATGATGCATAAGTTATTAATTTATACCCTAGCAGATATCCACGACTCCATATAACACATGTCAAAACATGCATTTCAGGGACATTTTTTTCCACTGCAGAGAAACTTGGTCTTTTCCTAGGAACAGAGTGTATGCTCAGTCTTCTCCTAGGAGCAGAGGGTTGCACACTGCCAACTGTTACACAAAAGTATGTGCCACGGAGATTGTCAAATTGCTAAATTATGATTGGGTCTAGTACAGTTATTGCAAATAATAACAATAATACGGAGAACAAAAAGTCCACCATACACAAACACATATTAAAATGCATAAAAATAATAATATGCAGTATTAAAAATTCATCTAATGGTATTTATGCATTCTTATAATTCTATAGAGCTACTTTTTCAAACAGCCTAATTCTACCATCTGAATAATTCATAGGGGTCCAATTTGCAGTAGTCACCAGCTTATTAGCTTGGGGAATGGTTTTTATTCTTTTTTCAGTTATGACAGTCTTGGCATATCATTCATATAGCAAAATGATTTTAATCTTGCCCATATGCTACATATGTATTGAAAATCAAATCCTCTTGAAAGGTATATTGTTTTCTCTGAAACATTCACTGTTTTCTATTCTGTGCAGACTGGTTTTAACAATTAGTTTCTGTAAATCTAGTCCCAACTGCATGGGATATATGAGCAATGAATGTAGATTTGTTTATTCATGTCTTTGACCAAAATTTAATGTGATCCAGAATATCTTACATTCTCTGTTTTTTCTTTTTTATATACAAAGGGGCGGGGGAAGGAAAATTACACAAAGGGCCAAAAAAAAAAAAGAGTGAGTGTGTGAGGGGGGAGGAAAAAAACAACCCTCATGTATACTATACAATATGGTAGTCCTTTGAGTTTGAAGAAGACACTGTTGTGCAGTTCTTCTGTAAACACAGAGGGGCTTTAAAGTCCACTCTGCAAGTACACAGTCCCAACAGTGAGGGCACTGGAAGTCCATTATTATAGTGGATGCTATTCTATGACACTGCCCATGTTTGGGGGGCACTTGTCTTCAAAGTCTATGGAGGCTTCTTAGCAGAGAGTTCTCCAGAAGGTTCTTTCAGTAGATCCAGCTTCTAGTTCCCTTGGCTAGATGTTACATTGTGTCTTTGTAGCGCTCATGTGGTCAATCTTGAGACATTTTCCCAGACTCCAGTACGCTATAGAGCAGGGGTGTCAAACTCGATTTAATTGAGAGCAACATTGGAGTTGTGTTTGACCTCAGGGAGCCAGGTGACTGTGGCCAGAGCAGCGTAGCCAGCTTGATGTCACTTGTGTCAGGAGTACCTATTGTGGCCCGAGTGCTCTGTTAGCAAAAACAGGCTCCTGAGCTTCGTTTCGGCTGCAATGGCCTCCTGCAACCCTCTGTCAGTGAAAATGGAACTTGGGAGAGCTGCATGCTGTGTTTTCACTGGAAGAGGCACTGTGGGCCAGTCCTTTGCTGTTTCTAAGGCAGCCCCACAGGCTAGATCTAAGCACTCTGTGGGCTGGATCTGGCACCTGGACCTTGAGTTTGACACCCCTGCTATAGTGCAACTGGTGAATAATCAGTCCAGATGACATTTCTGGGCTCTGAAAACCAGAGACTCAATGCTGGTAGACTCTGCACTATTCAAGATGTCCAAGCTGGAGACAAGGTCTTGGCCAAAGAATGTCAAAGATGGAATGGAGAGTGCACATTTAAATTTCTACAGTTGTTTGATGAGGAGAGACAGGACTCATATCCTTACAGGAAAGAATGGATAACTACAGTTCTATAGACTGTAGCTTTATGGAGATATGGATGTTGTATTGATTGATCAGTCTGGTATGCTGCTGCCCCTATGCATGGCTGCCTTTGCTGATCCTGGAGTCAATTTCTTTCCAAAGACCGATCACTTGAGATGCTTCCCAAGAAATTTGAAACTGTTCACATTTGTCAGCTGGGTACCATCAACAGTGATTTTTTTTGTTCTAAATATTTCATATTTGCTACAAACTGGTAAAATACTTCAGTTTTGTTCAGGCTGATAGGTGAAAATACATTCTGTGTTAAGTAAACATGAAAATAATATTTTGTTGAATCAATAATTTAAGGTCAAAAGAATTAATATTTGTCAAGATCTTTTACTGTTGATTCATTAGTATGGGATAGTTTCACTTCTGATGTTAGAATTCTTGAGAATATCTAATATCCAGCCTATTGCTCCTATTTAATTTATTCTTGAGAGTCTCTGGATTGTAACAAATGTAACAAATACATAAGTGTTTACTTTAAAGCTATACACTTAGACTCATCTAGAGTACTATACAGTATACATTCTAATATGGTAATTTGAAAGTTGCTGACATTGCTAAATCACCTGGACTAATTTTTGAAATCAGGAAATGTTACACAAAATCATATTTTTCTAATGTAGCTTGCCACTTTTAATGGAGAAAATGTAATAAAGCTGTGGCTAAAAACAGAACCCAATTTCTGCCATGATCATAAAAGAGTCATATAATAAATCATTTTTTTAACTTGGTCACTTGTGCGCCTTTAAGACTGACGTTATTATGTATGGTTGATGTGATATTGAAAATCAGAAATATAAGCCCTTATCATAATCATAATTTAGACAAAATATTTGTAATAGTTCATCCATTTAAAAAGAAACAAAAGTGATATTGTCACTCTGCCTGAAAAATAATGTAAAGATACAGTATTGATATAGAAATAACTCTCTACTAATTTTTAAAATATGCCTTTTTAATACTTTCTGCCATAAAAAGTGAGATTTTCAGTCCTCTACATGTCAATTTCAATCTGTTTTTAATAATATATTTGTAGCTATAAATGGAGAAATATTTAGAACTATTTCCAAATTGTTTTTAAAAATTCAAATAATGATAAATTCTCCATTTATTATATGCTTTCATAAATCATTAGAGTTACATGAGATTTATTCAAATAATCTGGTAGATTATCAAATGGTTGTACAATATCAATACGTTTTGATACAAAAATACGAAGTAGAGATACTATATCATAAGTATATAATAAATATCCATATTCCATTCCAGCTACTATTGTACCCAGAATATCTCTTATTTGTCAAATAGGATAAACCAATGATTCCTATATGAGATTAAAAACAAGTGTCAATAAGGACATCCATGATGATTTCCACTAGGCAGTTTAATAGATGAAGAAATAATTTCGTTTATAATTATCCTAGCAGAGGGATTCATATCTTCACTATAGCTGATTTAAATTTTCTGAATCTATATCCATAATGTTATCCGATGCATGACATTTTTTTTATTTAAAAAGTTTTCATTTAAAAGGTTTGTGTGGTATGGATACTTGAAGATATTATCTGCAGTGTATATCCTGGGTATGATAGCAAGGAAATTGGATAATTGCATAGGCAATATATAGAATAGAATAGAATAGAATAGAATAGAATAGAATAGAATAGAATAGAATAGAATAGAATAGAATAGAATAGAATAACAGAGTTGGAAGGGACCTTGGAGATCTTCTAGTCCAACCCCCTGCTTAGACAGGAAACCCTATACCATTTCAGACAAAATATATACCAGCCTTTTAAATTATAATTATGTAGGGTTCACCAAAGGAAGCTAAAAAAAGTAAAATAAAAAATGCTTAATTGTACATTTCCAGAATAGTGGGAAAATCCTCAGAATATGCTTTATTCCACTCTATAGGACAACTATATCAACTGGGAATTATTTTTTCTCTTTCCATGGATTTAATAGTATCAATTTTTTACATAGTTTGGATATGTCTTAATGAGTTTAAAAAGGGACTTAATTGCATCTGAGAGATTTAATTAATGCTAATTAGAGTTTAGAATACGAAATTCATTTCATATAGCACTGCTGTACCTCTTAAAGCACCAATTAATTTGGTCCTATAAGAGATAAATCCAGTCCTTGCGGCAGTCAAACGATGCTAAAATCTGTCTTTACAATTTCATGTAATTTATTTGTGAACTGATTGGCCCAATTATAAACAGAGATCAGTTTATCAAATAAAAGTGATCATAAATTTATGTCACAATCAAAAGGTGATTAAGATCCAACTCATCCTTCTAATAATTCTAGGACCCTGTATTATGACTTAGAACCCCTTCTGAAATCTTTGGTGCAAAACTGGACTTTCCAGAATACAGCCTGGTCCAGACAGTTCCAAAAAGATGCCATTCCTACAATAAAAGTGTAAGGGCTTGCAGAGATATGGTTAGAGCTATGGCGGTGGAATCATCAACATCTGGAATATTGTGTGCAGTTCTGGTTACTCTCAAAAAGCTTTTAGTGGAACTGGAGAAGGTTCAGAGAGAAAAACTGGGATGGGTGGGGGGAGAAGATTCCATATAAAGAAAAGCTGTGACATTTGTGGCTTTCTAATTTATAAAGAGGCAAATGAGTACACAAAATTATACATGATGTGGATAAGCTGGACAAGATGCTATTTTTCCCTTTTCCAAAATACTAGGACCAGAGGTTAGCCAGTGAAATTGAACCTTGGAAAAATCAGGGTATACAAAAGGTAAATTTTTACACAACATATAATCTTCTAGCATGAGTTGTATCGTTGGATACCGCCAAGTTGGCTGACTTCCAAAAAGCATTGGACCAATTCATGGAAGTCATGATTAGCAATGGCTATTATACTTGATGACAGTGTGACTGCTTCTGGAAGCTATCTGCTGGGATTCTAACAAAGGTACCTTGCAAATGATTGGCCACCATGAGAATAGACTACTGGAATACATGGAACAGGGGTCTGATCCAGTAGGGTAGAGCTTATGCTTTTTAATGCAAGAACACTATTACAAGTATGGCACTATGAAGCCATGCCCCTTTTTTTCTGTCTACATATATAATAACAGAGTTGGAAGGGACCTTGGAGGTCATCTAGTCCAACCCCCTGCTCGAGCAGGACTCTTACATTCTTATTTCCATGTTAGTGGGTCATCCATTAGAATACATATCACCAGATGTTTTCTGCCCTGCAATATTTGTTTCTAATTTCTATCCTTATGAATCATAGATGAATTGGATGAACTGGGCTTGAACTGGGAATAGGTGCCAGGTCCCCATCTGTATCCTCCTTCAGGAGCAGGAACACTCTACTACAAAGTAGCCCCATCATTCTTCTGCAGAGAATAGTGATTGACTAGAATGGAGGCTTCATAAAAACTCCCCAGTACCATCAAATATTATTATTATTATTCTGTGTGCAGTGAGCCAGGTGGAAGATATCTTTATCATTTCACTCCAGAGAAAGGCTCAAAAACAGGAAAACCTGCTCAGGTGATTTCAGATAATCTGGTGTATTTCATGAAGAAGAAAGGCATTGACAAAAGCTTGAAGGCCATTGGAGGAGATTCTGCACATGTTGATTCTGGCTGTGAAGGTGGTACCATGCACTGTGTAGAGGTCAAGCTTGACCGGAAATTGATCTGGTTGGTGTGGGCATTCCACATGAATGAGGTCCTATGGCACATAATCACAAAATTGGATAGGAAGACCTTGTCTAACAACAAATGGGCAGCCAAAATTGGCAACATGCTAGCTAGACACTGCAACAGAACTTGACACTGATCGTTCATTCACCAGAGTTTCAATTAGTGAGCCTCTCATTTCACTGAGCTACATGCTATAAAGGATCTTCCTACTGATCAAGCATATGGATATAGGATCACACAGGCAATAAAGCCACAGATCCGGCTCTTGTGGAAATTGGCCCCCTGAGCCAATGCTGGTTGATAACTGCAAATAAACTTTGTCGAATATGGATTTCAAAATATGGCGTTAAAGGCAAAACTCTCCAAAACTTAAGAATGATAGTGGAATACATTGTTGATGTGTACTACCCTTGCTGATTCAACATCGAAGTAAAACATTCCTGGATTGAAGCCTGCATCATGTGTTGTTCCAGTTGCAGCAAGTCAAACTGGAAAAGAAAGCTGTAGTAGATGTTGTCTTACCAACCATTCAGTGCTCAGCATGCTACACTTTCAGTGAAAGGATAATCCAGATATTCTTGTGTTGAGATGACATTCAGGAGAGGAGAGCTGGTGTGCAAAATATCACTGACTTGAGGGTGCAGACAATGAAGTGTTGGGAGATTTTTCTATGCATGCAAGAAAAATGCCTTTAATCAATGCATCCACTCTGCTGGAGTTGTTTGACTGGTTTGAAGGTGTATATGAGCCACCTTTGACATGCAAACTGCTACAGCAGAAATAAAGAAGTTCATTGATGAACCAATGCAAGTACCACAGTGGCCCTGTCATGCCCAATCAATAGAG
>JAOYMU010000001.1:75489972-75500794 GCA_025802295.1 Psammodynastes pulverulentus | reverse complement strand
GAGGGATGGAGAGAGGGAGGGAGGGAGGGAGGGATGGATGGAGGAATGGAGGGATGGATGGATGGATGGATGGATGGATGGATGGATGGATGGAGGAATGGATGGATGGAGGGATGGAGGGAGGGAGGGAGGAATGGATGGATGGAGGGATGGAGGGATGGAGGGATGGATGGAGGGATGGATGGAGGGATAGATGGAGGGATGGAGGAATGGAGGAATGGAGGGAAGAATGGAAGGATGGAGGAAGGGAGGGATGGAGGGATGGATGGAGGGACAGACGAACTAGGGGTTCATCGGAAACGCGTGTTTAATCCACCATAATTGGTGCATTAAAGACTGTAAGAGAATCTTACTCTCCCCATTTATCTGTATTTACCTCCTTTGTTCATGTTTATGTCCATACCTGCACTTATCTTGTGCATGTTTGACAAACAAATAAAATAAATAAAAATATAACAAATGTGGCAAACTCTTTGCACTACTGATTATTCCTTTCCCTTTTAGTATTAAACTGACAATGGGCCACCCTACAGTTTATGGGTTGTCATTTTAGTCTAGTTAGAGACCATGTATAATTGACAGACTGGATTTTATCCTAGATTTTAATTGTTATTTATTATTTTATGCTAGAGTTTTTAATTGTATACTCACTGAGTGTTTTTATTTGTTCTTGTCTCTGGTCTATGACTGTAATAAATTGAATTATTATAATTGAATGAATGAATGAATGAATGAATGAATGATGAATGAATGAATGAATGAATGAATGAATGAATGTATGTATCATCATGTTACATTATCCTTGCCAAGGATTTCATTGCAATGCTTTAAAAAAAATACCTCTACCTCTTTTAAGGCTGAGATATCAGGGTTAACCAAAGGTCTGTATAGCAGCTTCCAAATCATCCCCCAAAGTTGTGCTTACTGAATCAGCGTAGAGTATTGTTTAATAATTTTAGAACAGTTTAAAAAAAAAATAAGCTGTTTTCCATTTGTTTTCCTATATTTCTAAGTCATTGAAGAATGTCCTTGAGGTTGATCCAGCTCATTCTTCTGTGCAAAGCAAAAGAAGGTTGATACAGCATTGCAGTTAATATTTTGAATTTTTGAACCATACTGCATATTCCCTTGCCTGGAATCAGGTCAGAACTTGCTCTCTGCTTTGCTTGGATGGAGCTATCAGGCCTGTGTACATTACAGAATAAAACCCCAAACCCTAATTTACCTCTTCTTTCCGACTCTGCTGCCACCACCACTGCTGTGCCTTGCTCAGTCAGCAAAATAATGAGAAGAACAGAAAGTGGGAAAAAGCAGCTGAGGAGAAAAAATAAACCAAAATAATTGTGACACCGCCCCACACATTCAAATTTGCTTATTACCTCTTGGCCTTATGACTTGAGATTGAGAAACTGCATTCAGTAGGTACTATGGATGGATTAACTTTCTCCTGTCATGAGGCACTGAGTAGCATTTTGGATTAGCATGCTTGTTTAATCATGTAATTAGTTTGTAGGCCACTCGGTTTCCAAAGTGGCTTTAGGCAAACTATTATATATTAATACTTTTTAAAAAAAACTAGAAAAATAGAGAACTGATAAAAAAACAGCATACTAAATTTTGGGGGGGAAACATGAATACCATGGAATTAGATTATCCAGTAAGCATATCAGTAAGATGAGTTGTGTCAACCCTGCTAATAAGATTTCTGAAACATAATTTATGGGTTTATTATTTATTAATCAAATGTACATAGTGGCCTATTTCAATATATGACTCTAAGCAGTTCACAAACAATTAAAAACAATATAAAAACAGCAAACAGTGCAATTTAAAAAATAAAAACAATGTGAACCACAAAACCATGCCGCAAAATTCACAGTCAAAGTGAGTACACCTATTTATAACAGACAATACAGCAACTTCACAGGCCCTTCCACGCTGCTCATGCCTGTGGGCAAAACCATGTTTTCAGGGCTTTGTGAAAAACCAACAGAGTGGGGCCACTTTCCTCTCCAGGGGGATGATGTTCCAGAATGAGGGAGCCATAACAGGAAAAACTCTCTTCCTGAACCCAGTGAGATGGCACTCCTTGGCTGATAGAACCCAGAACATGCTGCTCAGTGGTGGGATTCAAATTTTTTTACTACCGGTTCTGTGGCCATGGGCATGGCTTAGTGGGCGTCGCAGGAGAAGGATACTCTTAGGGGAAGGTTACCACAGGTTCTCTGAATTACTCAAAATTTCCGCTACTGATTCTCCAGAATTGGTCAGAACCTGCTGAATACCACCACTCCAGCTGGACCTGATATAGAGATAATAGGAGAGAGGCAGTCCTCAGATGGAGTTAGTATTGCGTGAACCTAGACGTATCTTTTTTATATTCTCATATAAAAGTGAAAATATTTTTTATTTTAATTTAAAAATAGTTCCTCTATGTAATATGGGAGGGAATCCATGGATTGAGAGAGAGTAGGAGGAGACAGGCTATCATCAATTGACCAGTTGGGGCAACCAAAGTGAAATTTATTCACAAATGTCAGCAGCTTAAATCCACAGTAATGAATGAAATTGACACGAATTATCTGTTGGAGTTCTGAATAGCTATATTTTAAAATAAAAGAAAATCAGAGTTTGATTTTTAAAATCTCTGAAAGGACATTTTCATATGATGGGCATTGGCGAAGTTACCTAGTTTGATAATAAAACATCTACAAGAAAACAAGTTCAGAGAGCACCAGGGACCCTCGCAGTTCAACTCTGAGCTCATATATTTTGATTCAAAGCAGAATTTAGTAATAGCAGTTGCCAAAAATTTTTTTTTTATGCTGATATAAATTATGTTGGCAAAGAAATAGGCTTGGAGCATGGTGTTCTTCATATTATGAAATATATTTTATTGGTAACTGTAAGTAATTATTGTTTGCTTATTTTGCTTTAATTTCCCCCCTTTTATTTATTTTAAAAGCATTGCAGTTAAAATAGTATGTCATGGTGTGCAATTATGTACAAATAAGGAGAAGGGAAAAATAACAATCAGGCACCCAAGCTGTAAGCTTGAAAAGAAGTCAAGACTACTTGAACATGTTAATACTTAGCTTGTGCAAATGTTAAAATAGATGTAAATCTCTTTTGCAAAACAGATCTTTGATACAAATTGAAGTGTATTTGTAAGAAAAAGAGAGGAGAGTCCAGTTCCAGTGATACAAAATCAAAGGGATACAAAATCTATGAAATTAATTATCCCTCCACACAAGGTGGCTGGATTAGTAGAATAGAGCCTGCCAATGTTTTCCTAATGATACTTGGCATACTGATTTCTCTTTCTCATTTTCCATTCTCCCATAATGGCCATTGTGAATAGAGCAATGCCAAACCCAGGCTTTCTTTTAAAGACTGGATGCTGCTTATCAACCTTCTCATGAGGCTAGTGGACTTGAGGAAATTTGGAGTCTGGCAAAGGTCACCATGTCTTGAGGGAATCCACATTGTTCAGTATATTCCAACTGTGATCTTTCCTATCTGAAATATTATTTGTCCTCTTAAAGCCTTCTGTGAGGCTCTGCTTTTCCAGAGTCCACCTTTTTCCCATAAAGTCTTTAATAGAACCCTCTATTTGTTATATTCTCCATAACTGACTCTATAACTAAGGACATTTAACAGTCTCAATGGTATATTATTTCATTCTCTCTATTTATATTTGCTTCCCCTGTTATTTTTCTTGTGTCAAATGTTGAGATTGTAAGAGCCTAAGGAATACCTGTCCCCTTGTATTCTCTGGAAGTGCACATTAATAGCGCTATAGGAATAAAATAAACATGAGGTTGATCCGGTTGTGAAGCATCCTTTTATGAGTGATAAAGTGTTGCAATTGTTTTGTATATTAAGTTGGAATGACTCGGATAAAAAGCTGCCTAATATATGAACTGAAAAACAGCCCCCATTGGATTTCTTCAATTTTATTTGTTCTCCGTGAGGTATTAGTCTGTTTTTACTTCTACCAGCAAAACTAGAATGTCAAGTGAAGTTTACAACCGAGTTAAGACTTTTTACTCACGAGGGAATTTTTTTCCACATTCTAAAGATGTAAAATGTCTCAACATCCTTCTCTTCTCTCACACCTCACATTTCAGCATTTTTAGGCAAGCAGGCAGATGAAGATTTCTTTTAATAACATGAGGCACGATCCAGACAAAGATACTTTAGAACCTGATGGATTTTTCCGTGACAGAGGAATGCCTGCCAGTAAAATAAATTATCTTTAAAATAAATTGCCTTTTTTGTTGCAGCTGCAGTAATGGAATCTAAATGTTATTACCTACCTGCAGGGATCTGAAATTCAAGGTAACTGTACATTAATGACATAAAAACCTTTTAGTGTTTTCACGTAGTAGATGTAGAAGGACTTTGTGTCAGAGGTAGGTCTGCAAGCTATGTTCAGCTGTTGTGTGTTGCATGTATGTTACTTTGAATCAGAGTTGACTCTCAGTGATTGCCTGAACTAGTCCCTGTAATTTTCTTGGCAAGGTTTTTCAAAAGTGGTTTGTTACTACCTTCTTCCCAAGGCTGGGAGAGAGTGACTGTCCCAGAGACACCAAGCTAGCTTAGTGCTTAAGACAGGACTAGAACTCTTAGCCAATTTACAACCTGGTACCTTAACTTCTACACCAAACTAGTTTTCTTCTCGCCTGTTAACATAAATGATTATACATTCTTTAAACTGGCTTGCAAGAGATGCGTTTGTTTAAAATATGTATGACTTTATTAAAAGAAGAAATTGCTACCTCAATGTTCCATCAGATTTTCAGTGTTTTTGTGTTAGGTTTATGGGACAATTGAGAGAAAAGGATATTTAGGCTGTTGGTTTGAGCTCTGAGTTTCCCAATTTGGTTGCAAACATTTCATCACCATTCGAGGAGACACCGTCAGTGCATTTTGGATTGTGCTCCTCTGCCAGAACACAAGTCTTTAAATGCCTTTTTCTGAGATGCAAATTAATCTGAATATTGTTTGTTTGGATATCTGAGTCATGGTCTGATTTTGGACTGCTTGATTGGTTGTTGTTGCTATAATTAGGTACCATCTGTGTGATATAGATTAGGATTAGAGTTCTTATGTGGGTGCTTCTGAGTCATGATCTTTGGTTTGTTTGATAATTTGAGTGGCCAGCTGTGGCCGGCTGTTGTTACTGAGACTGGTCCAACCAACAGTCTGAAATCAGACCATGACTCAGAAATATCCAAACAAACAACATTCAGACTAATTTGCATCTCATAAAAAGATATTTAAAGATCTGTGTTCTGACAGATGAGCACAGTTCAAAACACACTGACGATGTCTCCTTGAATGGTGATGAAACGTTTGCAAGCAAATTTCCAAGTTTTGAGCTCAAACCATAGTGCAGTCAGCACATTCACTTCTGAATACAGAAGTAAATTGATATTACATAATACTTTTATGTAATATTACACTCACTCTGGCCAGCTTCTGTGTCTTTAACCAGTGTTTGTTATGCAGAAAGCAGGTATGAAAATATTTCTGGAAACATAAACTTCGTTACAGGTAGTCCTTGACTTAACGACCACAATTGACCCAAAATTTCTGTTGTTAAGTGAGACATTTGTTAAGTGAGTTTTGCCCCATTTAACAATCTTTCTTTGCACAGTTGTTAAGTGAATCATGCAGTTGATAGGTTAGTAACCTAGTTGTTAAGTGAGTGTGGCTTCCCCATAGACTTTGCTTGTCGGAAGGTCACAAAAATTATCACATGACCCCAGGACATAGCAATGGTCATAAATATGAACCAGTTCCCAAGTGTCCGAATTTTGATCAGATGATCATAGGGAATGCTGCAAAGATTGTAAATTTGAAAAACAGTCATAAGTCACATTTTTCAATACCGTTGTAACTTTGAATGGCCACTAAGCGAACTGTTGTAAAGTGAGGACTAGCTGTATTTACTAACAACTACATGGGGTGGCATAACTTCATAGGGTGAAAATGTTAAGTTGGCTGTTTATTCTCCTGTTTTAAAGAGGCAATACACTAATTAGACACAGTCCCATGACCTCCCTCACCTATAGCAATAGCAATAACACTTAGACTTATATACTGCTTCACAGTTCTTTACAGACCTCTCTAAGCAGTTTTACAGAGTCAGCATGTTGCCCCCACAGTCTGGGTCCTCATTTTACCCATCTCGAAAGGAGGAAGGCTGAGTCAACCTTGAGCCAGGTGAGATTTGAACTGCCAAATTGCAGGCAACCAGCAGTCAGGAGAAGTAGCCTGCAGTTCTACACTCTAACCACTGCGCCACCATGGCTCATTACTATAATTCCTTACTTGTAATTTACATCCTAATAATCATAAAATCATATGCTAACACAACAGACCAAGAACAGTCTAAGACAGCAGTGAAAGCTATGGAAAAGTAAAAATGAATTGAGATAAATATCTTATTAAGTACAGGTAGTCCTCAACTTACAACCATTTGTTTAGTGACTGAAAAAAGAGACTTATTCACACTTATTAATGGTGCAGCATTCCTAGGGTCATGTGATCAAAATCTGGAGGCTTGGCAAGTGGCTTATATTTATGATGGTTGCAACGTCTTAGGGTCATGTGATCCCCTTTTGTGCTCTTCTGACAAGCAAAGTCAATGGGAAGGCAGATCACTTTGCAACCATGTTGCTAACTGAACAACTGATTCACTTAATTACTACGGCAAGAAAGGTCGTAAAATGGGACAAAACTCACTTAACAACTGAGCTAATTTTGGGCTCAATTGTGGTTGAGGACTATCTGTATCATGTTTTGGACAGCTTTCTAAAGCAAGGATTAGCTCCCCCCCCATTTTTCTCAGGGATAGTAGAAGCAAAATAGTTTTGATTAAGTTTTAGGCCAAAATGTGGATGTCATTGTCAGTCAAAATATGCTCTCATTTGAAAATGTCTCAAGTTGGGCAGGGCATGGAATCTTCTCTTTAATACGATACCTTGGTTCACATACCACAGCCATGTTTTGTTTAATTGTGGCATATTGAATAACAGACAAATACAAGGATTTACAGAGCATTTTAAGCCATAAACATGGTTTGGAAATTGAAGTTGCTAAGTCAAAGTCAAACAAACTGGAGTACTCTTGTTAGTTTATTGTATTTATGCTAGATGGTTGTTTTGCCCATAATTAAGTAAATGGGTGAACGTTTGGGGACGAGATTGCTAAACAATTGGAAGAACAAAAATAGTCCTATTATGAGACAGTGCTAAACAGCATGTATTCAAAAAAAAGCAAATGTAATCATAACAATTCCAATTCTTTGCACAATAATATCGATATATTTTTGTTTGTTTGACAATACTTAGAAAGTCTCTGATTTAAAAAAAAAGAAAAATGTAATTCCCTGCCATTTTTCTTCATTGTATTGATTAAAGCTTTTTTGCTTCATCTAAAGTAGTCAAGTAGAAATCCATCTGCTAAAAGCAGATGGCAGATTTCTGACAATTCTCCCTCCTAATACTAAAAAGAACAAAACTTATTCTCTAAACATCCTTCTTTCTGTTTTTTTCAAAGATCATTAAGGGAACAAAAACCTAGGATATTTCAGCTGTAGATATTGACACACAAAAAGCAGTGCAACCAATAAACATTCATTTAAGAACTATTTCTACAAATATTAGCACAGCCCTTTCAACCTTTTTGTACTTGTGGAAATACAACATCCACCATTACTATTCAGTGTGGGCAACAGTCACACTTGATGGTATTGATGTAATGCAAGTATCTGGGATGTACTAACCATTTCTTCCTGAACAACCATTATGAGTTGGGTCATCAGTTAAGATTAGTTCAGTGGCTTATTTCCTTCAAGATCAAGATAATTGCATGGTACTGAAAGATAAGCCTTAGGTGATAATAGTGAGAGAATAGAAAGTGATAAATAGGAGTTTCTTCAATGGTAAAGGATAGGCCTATAGTTCATTGGTAAAAGCACTGGGTAGGCAAAACCATCCAGATTTAGCTCCTGGCATCTCCATTTTCCTAAAATGCGGGGGAGTGCCATTGCCAAACATCTTGTTATGCTGTGGTTTAAATACTGTAATCCATGGTTGATTGGGTTTGCACATCACACTAAATGGAACCAAACCACATTTCAGTTTATTGTCTGTGGATTGCAGACAATGCAACCCAATCCACTTGAATTAGGGTTTTAGCTGTTATAAAGGCATCTCTGCTCAGGAGCTGGTCTTCTCTCAGTCAGCCAGGAAAGGCCTTGTGGTACAATTAATTTTTTTTCCTATCCTGGGTTCAAAAATAAGGGGCAACTGTGGACTGGAATTATGCTATTTTTTTTGTGTACAACAGTGGTGGGATTCAATTTTTTTTTACTACCGATTCTGTGGCAGTGGCTTGGTGGGTGTGACATGGCTTGGTGGGCATGGCTTGGTAGGCATGGCTTGGTGGGCGTGGCATGGGAAGGATACTGCAAAATCTCCATTCCGTCACCACTCCTGGGGGAAGGTTACTATCTGTTCTCCGAACTACTCAAAATTTCCGCTATCAGTTCTCCAGAATTGGTCAGAACCTGCTGAATACCATCTCTGGTGTACAATATTGGAATAGTGGGCTATTGGTATCTGTGAAAAGAAATTTAGGTTTTTTTAAAGCAAAAAATCCAGTATGATTAAGGGCAATAATAAGAGAGTGTATGAGTAGACAGCACAGGAAATGGTGCTTGCTGTACTCAACTCTTTAAGACTAATTTTTCACACTCTCTCACAGTTCTCCCTATCTCACAGGGTTTTTGTTGTGGGGGAATTAGGAGGAGGAAGCTATATTAGACATGTTCACTGCCTTGAATTAGTTATAAAAATAACAAAGGAATGAATCTAAAGATGGTTTGTTCACATTATAGTTGTAGTGTATCCCATTAATTTAAATATTGGATCTGCTGAAATATTGGATCTGCTAATATATATATATATTTAGAAAAAGGGAAGTCAGCTTTTGTCAGTGTTATCTTTGGTAAAGGAGAATTAAGAGTTGAGTGTTTATAGGCAACATAAATTCTTCTGAGAAAACAGGTGGAGAATCTGCTTAGAATGCTGGCATTCTGCATAAAATTAGGATGCTTAAATCTTCTTAATTTCATCTCATGCAAATTAAATCTTGCAACCTTACCTAAATACAACGCTTTGCAGCTTTGTATGTTTGATATGTTTTGTAGTTCTTGCTCTTCTGACTGTTAAATAACCTTATGTTTGCAACCTCCATTTAGTTCTTGCTGTGCCTCCGGGAACAGAGAAATTTCAGGGATTGGAAAGCACTGAATAGCCTCTCTGTGACTGTTTGATTTAGTCAGGGCCAGGTTAAGACACCATTATGTTCCTGGAGTGCCTGAGTAGGCTGTCCACTTTGCAAATGATTTTCAGCACAGAAGCTACAATTCCAAGTGTCAGCATATATTCTGACTTCGTTAATAGGAAATGCATTTTCATTTAAGGAACAAAAATAATATTGGCATAGGTAAGAGTTATACAACTCTTTCTGATTTCTCTTATGAAAATTGGTACTTGATGAGGGAGTGTGATGGAGAACTTTCTCCTCAACTGGAGAGAACTTCTGAGAAAAAAATATATTAAAAGCACTCAGAGCAAATTACCAAGTTTTCTTCAATTTGGTGGACAATTTAGGGCTGGTTGATATATAGAGATATAAAAATTGTGAGTTAGAGAGTATATACCCTTTTCTGAAAAACATACATGATTTAGAACAGACATGATTTAGATGTTAAAAAATGTGACTACTAAGGTTTCTGAAGTGGAGATATTACCAAAGACTTTTCAAATCCTGAGAGTTTGGTTTACCAAAGGAAATCTAATTCTTTTAGATGAAGACTAAATGAAATGTTGCTGCAGAAAGAAGCAATGATGGAGGATTCTAAACAGAAATTCAAAAACATTTTTTGAAAATAACTTAGGTAAAAGCACCTAAATTAAGAATGGTTTGCGGTGTAAGTAAAGCTTTTATTAAATGTTATTTTATACAGCATAACAGTAAACTTGGAAGAGTCAAGGGAAAATTATATGAAATAAAGAGAAAAGAAGAATTAAATTTGCAGAGAAAATAAATATTTCAAACTGTTATAACAAGTATTTATGTTGACAGTAAGAGAAATGGAAATAAAAAAGGAATTATGTAAAGAAAAAAAATGAGTTTGGAAACAAACCAGGAAATTCCCAGCTTATAAATTACAAAAAGAATAAGAAAACAAGATGATATTGAAATTACAAGAGGGAGATACTGTACTAATGGACAATGCAGCCATACAAAAAGCATTTCATCCATATTAAGAAATGACTTCTATTTAGACAAAATAGATGAATATATTAAAAAAAACCAAAAAATTACTTACAGATGAACAGAGAGAAATTATGACTTGATCTCCAACAATAATGGATGTTTCTGATGCCATAAAAAAGAAAGCCGTCTGAACCAGGTGGATTACCAGGTTATTATTATAAATCTTTGAGGATGAACTTTTACAGTCTTTACAAAACACAATGAAATCTATTCTACACAGAGGAAAGATGGCAGGGAGGTGAAAAGAGGCCAATAAAGCATCATTAGTATTAAAAGTGGGTCAAGATTTAATTTTAACAAGAAACTATATGTTGATACCATTATTGAATGATAACTAGTTGTTCACAATGAATCTAACTGAAAATAATTTTGCAAGAATTTATTCATGAGGATCAATGTGGATTTTTACCTAAAAGACAGTTAAAGGTCAATATTAAAATGTTAAAAATGTGTTGGACATTTT